>CM066203.1:10203071-10803071 GCA_033675215.1 Rhodiola kirilowii | reverse complement strand
GTGATTTAAGTTTGGAAGTGGGTTAGTTTGGTAAATTTTCCCATAAACTTGCCCATTCATGCAGAGATTGGTGCCCTGAGCTTTGCAGTAATTCGGTGGCTTTTGATCCAGATATCAGTTCCAGAAGAACAACTCCAAATGCATACACATCGGATTTATTCGACACTAGTCCAGTCTGGGAGTACTCTGGAGCCAAGTACCTTCAAGATTCAATTAAAGGATCTCAACAACAAAAGATGTTTTTCCAATCAGAGTAGAACGGTAGAGGAGGCAGGGGAAGTGGTAAAATGAAATCAAGGCTATCATGGTGGATAAAATTCAGGAAGCCCATACACCTTAACAACCATCAGGAGATGTATTGACGAAGTTAGGAACAATCAATAGAGAAAGGGAGGTAATGCTTCCAAGAGGCCACGGCCAGTGGCGGAACCAGTAGATTCAGAGTCTCGGGATCGGCAGCAACACCTGGGGAGTAAAGAACTGAGGGATTTGTGTGAGTCACTCAAAAGTGGTGGAGAGGACTATGCGACAGCAAGAAGAAGTAGATATGGGAGACCATGTTTCTAATTAAAGGAAGAGAGAAGAGAGGAAGAAGCTCCTAACCAGTGGAAGCAAAGGAGAGAAAACGAGATCGAGTAGAGAAATACGAAGCTAGAAATTAAGGGGATAAACCAGAGAAGAAGTAGGTGGAACAGTGTCTAAGTGCGATTGTATTTGGTCTTCTGACCTAGTTTGACCTTTAATATATCAAAAAAAAAAACAATGTGGGTAGCAAAGGGCACCTGTGCCACAATAAAACCTAACCATCTGTGCTTCTTACCCATATGAGCTCATTACTCGAGTCTCCTCAGCTAGCTCGCCGTCTGCTTGGCACCTAGCCAGACCAAAATCTCCTACCTGCAAATAGTTTCAGGGTGGATTTGTATTCAAAATACAGCTACTGAAGAAATAAGTTACTTGGATCTTTTCATCTAGGTTCTGGCAACTGACCATTGGTTCGAAGTCATGTGTAAGGAGAATGTTGTTTGGTTTGAAGTCTCTGTGAATGATGCTGCCAACGCGACAATCTTCATGAAGGTACCTCAACCCTCTGGCAGCTCCTAATGCAACCTTCTTCCTGTTATCCCAATTCATTAGGGTTGTCTCCTCTCCTGCACAGCAAAAGAATTCTACAGACATGGACAGGAATATCTGAAAACGAATCGGATCATAAAGTTGTGTTTTCTAGCATACCGAACAGGTGCGTGTCTAAGGAGCCATTGCAAGCAAACTCATAAACGAGGAACCACTCTTTATCAATGCAGTATCCAACCAGCATCACGAGATTTCTATGCTGTGCGCAGCTTAGTACTTCTACTTCAGAACATAATTCTGACGCTCCCTGTGCATTAAGCGTCTTGTGTTGTTTGACAGCTACGACCAGACCATCAGGCAACACTCCTTTGTAAACCGGTCCATTTCTGCCCTCTGCAAGGAAATTTTGGGATGAGAATCTCTCTGTTGCTTGCTCGATCTCTTTGTAGCTGAACTTTCGTGGCGCCTTGCCAAAAAAAGGTGAATTCTGCTTGCAAACGGAACATAGTGGCGGAGGGCATGGTAGCGGCCTGATGGAGATGGATATGGCCTTTCTAATGCTTGATGTTCGATCAGCAAGCGAAGATTGTTTCGATAAATTCCCTGACCTCCTCGACGGAGCCATCAAAGCACCTGTTGCTGTAAAATTAGCCATGCTGCTCATTATCACTTGCAGGCAAAGATTTTAATTTTTATGTGAGATTGATTTCTATTGCAGCTGCTTCTGCTTACCACTTTTGCTTTTGGAGTGATTTTTTCTTTCTGCAAGACTTCCCAATCTGTTTAGTGGCTGAGATTTGCTGTAAGCTGGCTTGGCTCTATAAGGTTTACGAGCTTCGTTTTCTTTATAGAAGATATCCGATTCAAGGGAAAGAAGCATATTTTCATGTTGTGAATGATCGTCATCAGAAGGAACTGTGGCATGGTTTTCTGTGCTGGACAAGGATAAAGACTTCTCAGCAAATGAGTTTTCTTGACCATATGATTTGAGCAATGCTGGAAGTTCTCGAGTGTCTTCCAGTAGACCTGTGGTGAAGCTTAGTGTTGTGGAACTGTTAGTTACTCTGAGCAGTTTTGGGACAGCATGGCGGTCTATCTGGACTACATTGCAGTCTGATTGTTTCAAGCAGGAATCACTTTCTTTCTTTAGCTGCCTGCAATGTTTAACCGAGAAAAAAAAGGTAAGCGCCCAAAGCTCGCTAATGCTGGTTTTGCTAAAATGATAGTGGTTACATGCCAGTCAAGAATAACCCAATTTGCTTCCAACTGCAGTGCTATTGTTGCCACTGAGCCCCTTTTCGCAGCTGCCATACTTTTTACTTCAGTCTGAACCTGTTATGGAGTGACATAACGTGATTCATGAATGGAAGTCTTTCAAGTTGTGTCAAGTAACTCAAACAATTGAAGAGGGAGTACTGTCTTAAATTGATAGAAGTACATGTACATCCGGTATTATTGAAGTATACCTGCGTAATATTATGTGATGAGCATACTCGGCGCAGCATCTGTTGGCAGACATTTTTTCTGTCTAGACCAATTCGGTTAGTCGAGGTTTTACCAATGTTCAGCAGGACTAACCAAAGAAAACACGTCGAAACATTAGCAAAAAAGCTGATGACTTTGGAAGATTAAATTGTGCAGGAACATTATTTACAAAGCTATGAATATTACCAGAGAGGAAGTGTCGAACTCCTTTAGCGCGCGAAGGCGTAACTGCAAGAAGGATGAGTGAATCCCCAGGCTTAACAACATTACAAATTGCCCATTTCAGAGCTTGATCAGTTATCTTCTTCTTACTCGCATCTACTGCAACTATTATCACCTCCCTGCCCATTTTCAGACATAAATGGACTGGTGGAATCTTCACGATTGATCTTACTAGTTATAGCGAAAGAGGGAATCTTTGGGCAGAAAATGGAGCTACACTTTAAAAGGTTCTTCTTTTGTTTTTAGCATTTTGGAGCATTTGATTTAATCTCTATCAGTTTCATTCCCTGAATCTTTCTTCTCATTTGCATACACAATATCATATTTTGCTGATGCTTGACCTTCTGCTGCTAATATAAAATGGTTAAGTCTTCTGTTCACTGTTACTCAATACGTTAAAAATAGTTGGAGGACGGGCTAAACAATCATAAACAAATAAATGGCAACATCAGTTTCCAATAAGTATGTTTGAATGTTTAGAATTTCTAAATTCAGTATTATCTAGGTTCTTTAATTATTTTGTTCATGATAGTGCAGACTGTAAAATTTGTCAAAAGTGGATTATAATTTGTCGTCGAAAACCATCCATACGACGAAATTTAATCCTTTTGTAAAAATATTAATTTAAATTATGTAGTTCCAAAATTCGATAATTAAATTTAATTAGTTTCATATTAATTTCAGGAGATTTGGGCCAGGCCGGGTGGGCTGGCGTGTCGGTTTTCACGAGGCATGCGGAGCGAGTTTCTTCATTGGTCATTTTTGGTCTTCAGATTGTCGTGTGCGTCAAAACAAAGCTGGTAGGCCAACCATCTCTTCAACCACCCTCACCTCCACCTCCACCTCCTCCTCCTCCATACTCTCGCCTTCACGCAATCCGATTCCGATTCACATTCCCTTTCTTTTCTTTCCTTTTTTTCCCAAATGGCGGACGACCAAAATGATCGCCATTCTCCACCCACCGACGACGAAGACGACGACGTCTCTGTCTATTACGACTTCGATGACAACGCCGCCGATCATCAAGTTGATGCCAAATTGCACGACGTCGATAACGACCCTAGCGTTGAGCCCGATCGCGTCAGCAGCTATGCCTCAGGTTTTGGAATTTCCGTCCTTTTTTTTTTGCTATCTAGGGTTTTCTGGTTGTAATTTTTTTTTATCGTGCATTGCATGTTCGAGGCTATTTTGACCGAATTTACTTAAGCTATGTTATACGGACGAATATGAAATGAAGTTTTAGATGTGAAGGTTCATCATGATGGCTTGGCTTTGTTGTTTGAAAATTATATATCTAATTTATATTACTCAGGGATTGATGACCGAAATTTTCATAGACAGCTCATCATCAATAGCCACCTCGACAGCTAGTAAGGCCACGGGAGAGCTTACGACACCTGATAGAAGCAATAGGAAGGTGTTTCGGGCACTGCGAAAGTTGTTTGATGAATCAACACCCCTTAAAAAGAAGGTTAGCTTCTTCTTTTCTTTTGGTTGTTGATTTTTTCCTGCAATTGGTTGAAGATTCAGGAATTAGTAATTTCGAGGTTCAGGAATTAGTAATTTTGAGGTTAAAGAATTAGAATTAGGTGGTTGCTTCTTTTTTTAGTTCAATAAATCCCTTTTACTAGTTTTCAAAGGACTATGTTTATTTTCATTTTAAACTATGAGCATTTCCATTGTTCGATGATGAAAATTAATCGTGCAGCTCAAATGGATCAAGCGAGTCGTTACTTTGCAAGATGACGGAACTGTGCAGTTTGACATCCCAGGGGATATTAAACCCCCAAACAACAATATACGAAATGGAGCTGTTAATCACGAAGCCATCGATGAAGAGCTTATTGATGTGAGTGACTACCAGGATCTACCGCCTCTGCAGATTGTAATGCTCATAGTTGGAACACGTGGAGATGTACAGCCATTCGTTGCCATAGGCAAGCGCTTGCAGGTTACTATACTTATCACTAACATCTAATTCATAGCTGCAGAAACCTAAATGGCTACTCTTGGTCAGAAATTTGCATGTTTTTTTATTTTTGAATGAATGATGATGTATCATTGATCAAAATCATGTACAAAGAACCGATTGATAGGAGGTACATGCAAAAAATTTTGTTTTTCAAATCTGGGCCTCATTGATTTAAAGGTTAAACCAAGTCATTGTCAAGTTTAAAGTCTTATTACTGCACTTGTCACTTATCTAGAAAGTGAGTTCTACTAAAAAAAATATAGCGCCAAATTATGATTGATGTGATCACAATGATGGTCTATATCTGAAATTCACATTTTTTATAGACTGAGGGAATTTTTCTTGCAGGAACATGGGCACCGAGTCAGGTTGGCGACACATGCTAATTTCAAAGATTTTGTGTTAACAGCTGGTCTAGAATTTTTCTCTCTTGGTGGGGACCCAAAGGTTCTTGCTGGATGTGAGTAACTATCAACTGTACTCGTGACCTTTAAATGAGTTGGCCCAATTGTTTAGATGCACTTTCGCTTTATTCGTATGATATGTGTCAATAAGATTGATCAGTTTGTGCACAGATATGGTCAAGAATAAAGGGTTTTTACCTTCGGGGCCATCTGATATACCGATACAGCGGAATCAAATAAGGGATATTATTTTCTCTCTTCTCCCTGCCTGCCAGGAGCCTGATCCAGACTCAAACATCCCATTTAAAGCTGATGCAATTATTGCAAACCCTCCCGCATATGGTTAGATACTCATTAATCATTTCTTGGTCTCTTCCTCAACGTAGCCTCATGTTCCATCAAATGAATATATTTTGGAGTTTTTATAATTGCGTCTATTTTGAGAGGGCCTTTAACGAGTTTGAATGATTATTCTTGTAATTTTGTGCCTATATGTGCTTTGAACCAATTTCTGTGTTACTCTGATAAGTTTTCAAATTGAATAATATGTATCATGCATAAAACTTGAAGCAAGAGTGATCTTTTCAGGACATACACATGTGGCTGAGGCTCTAAAGGTGCCACTCCATGTTTTCTTTACAATGCCATGGACGTGAGTCTTTTATTTATTACACTTTTCATTGCGTCGGTTCTTTATATTTGAAACCGACTATTTGACTTCTTTTGTTAGGCCAACAAGCGAGTTTCCTCATCCTCTTTCCCGTGTCAGACAGCCAGTTGGATTTAGAGTAAGCTTTCAAAAACACTGGTTATGTTTCTGCTTTTGCTCTTCTCTCTAATAAATTTCATTATGTGCAGCTGTCTTACCAAATTGTTGATGCATTAATTTGGCTCGGAATAAGAGATATTGTAAATGAGTTCAGGAAGAAAAGATTAAAGTTAAGACCAGTCACATACTTGAGTGGTTCTTATTCTTCTCTTCATGATGTACCATTTGGCTATATATGGAGTCCGCATCTTGTCCCTAAACCAAAAGGTTAGTTTACATGTCATGTCGAGTTTGTGCATGTTTCTTGATCAATGCTTTCTAATAAATTTGAGTTGATTTTGTTGCTGCTTTGGCAATTGGCATTCTTTTTTTGGCTGCAAATCATATGCCAGATTGGGGACCAAAAATCGATGTTGTAGGGTTTTGTTTCCTCGACTTGGCATCAAATTATGAACCTCCAGATTCACTGGTGAAGTGGCTCAAAGATGGTCCAAAACCTATATATGTTGGATTTGGAAGTCTTGTAAGTTCTGTTTTCTTCAATATTACAATATTTCGAACATGTTCTTGATTTTTATTTAGTGCTATCTGGTTACCGTTTTCCTTCCGTGAGCACATCATACCTTTCCCTGACATAATAACATTAATCCCATATTTTGACCACCTTCATTCTAATAGTTATTGTTTGAATTCTGGTTCATACAGCCTGTTCAGGAACCTGAGAAGTTAACTCAAATCATTGTACAAGCGCTAGAGAAAACAGGGCAGAGAGGCATCATAAATAAAGGATGGGGTGGTCTTGGAAACTGTAAGAATGTTTTTGGTCTAGGTTAACAAACAAATTCTCATCGGAATTCAGCTTCTTCATACGTCGTTTGTGTTTGTCAGTGGCAGAACCAAAAGATTTTGTCTATACTTTGGATAACTGCCCGCACGACTGGTTGTTTCTACAATGCAGTGCTGTGGTAAGCCAACATTATACAATCATACAGTTGCATCGAGCATAACAGAAATCCAGATCACATTGACCCAAGAAAATAGTTTTTACTAGATAGGATTAGTATTTCCCATAAAATATGGCAGTTTTGATAAATAATTTTGCGTAAATTGAAATTAGTAAAACTCCTGTTTACATTCAGGGACTATCCCGGAAAAATTAATAGTTGTCCATGCCTTGGTATTTTCCTCTAAAAAGCTCATCCTCTGCAGGTGCATCATGGGGGCGCGGGGACGACAGCTGCTGGTCTCAAAGCCGCGGTAACTGTCTTTTGCACTCTTTTCTTTATTATTTAAATGTGGGAACCACTATTTGCTGGGAGATGAATAGAGAGGTTGCTTAAGGGTTCGTATGTTGTACTCTCCTCTAATATGCGCATTATTTGAATTGTGAAAACAGTGCCCAACAACAATTGTGCCTTTCTTTGGAGATCAACCATTTTGGGGTGAGCGAGTTCATGCTCGGGGAGTCGGACCAGCACCTATACCAGCTGAGGAGTTAACACTTGAGAAATTAGTGGATGCCATACAATTCATGCTAGATCCCAAGGTAATCATGGATTTTTTGTAGTCACGCGTGACACCAATTTTGCTTTAAGTAATTAAAATGTCAACTAGCGCGTTGCATGTGCGTGCCGTCTTTTCAATAACATAATAAACAGTAAGGTGGTAAATTCCAATTGCAGGTGAAAGAGAGGGCCTCCGAGCTGGCCAATGCCATGCAAAATGAAGATGGGGTAGCTGGAGCTGTAAAAGCCTTCCATAAACATTTCCCCAGGAAGGAGACAGATTCTGATTCCACAATTCCGCCTACTCCTGCTAAATCAAGTTTATTTTCCATACGTCAATGTTTTGGTTGTTCGCCACTGTCACATCCATATCATGCATAATTATAGAGTAGCGGCATCTCTCTTATTTGCATCCTTTTATTGTAAAGAGAATATGGCTGCTGTTGTTATAAAAAGTACCTGGGTTCAGGGCACATGTTATATTGATTTGATGTTCTGTAGTGCCATTTGAACTTACTAAGTTGGAAGAACACACTGTGCTTGTATTCCGTCAAACCAAACAGTTCACAGATAAGCTATAATAAAACAGACAACAGCACATAGTACAGCAGATCCCGGGAACACCAGCGATGATAAACTTAAAAAAAGAGTAACAATAGGTAAGACCTCAGTTTCAGAAAGATGGCTGAGACCCAGTAGTCTTCCATAACTTAACCCACTCTAACATAGTTTCAGCAGCACGCGTGAACAAAGGATTAATAGAACCAAGCTGAGTCTTCACAGAAGCTGTAATCTCAGATATACAATCCTCAGCGGTTATAGCTGTTTCAGGCAATCGCAATGATTGGAAGAAAGGGACAACATCCTCCATCAACTTCACACCTTCCCACTCTTTCCTCAAGCTCTCGACAGGATCTCCACGCTCTTTCCTCCATACATATGGTAGTCCACTTTTCACCCCAGCGCTCAAGTGATCGCATATTACCTTGACACACATTCCGCACCATATGTCCTCCATTGTTTCCCACCTCACTTTCCCTTCAGCAGCCAATCTCAATCCAGGAAGCAGAGCTGGTCCCACAATTTCACGATCAAATGCAATATTGATTCCACTAACGGGCATCATGGTCCTTGCAGGGACAGTCAAAACAGCATCCACATATCTAGAGTTCCTCAGCTCTGGCTTAAGAGCTTGCGTGGGTGCATCATAATCTGCCAAGTTGAGCCAAAGTCCACAAGACAGTGCACAGTTCACTCCACTACGTAAGCTAAATGGGTAACCACGAACAAAATCAGCTCCCTTCCGGTAAGGGTCATAGAGGGTGTTGAAAAAGAATGGTGTTGCTGGCGTAGAGAGGTTGGAAATGTGTTGGGCCACAGCATCAAGCGGAAAGCCATTGTTGTCTTTAGCTGGCAAGCAGTCATCGTCAATCGAAACAATATATTTCTTTCGTGACATCAGGTAACCGAAATACCGGCAAGCATAACCAGAAAAAAGAACCGCAGCAGAGTGCCCAGCGACGCGGTCAATGTCACTCTTGGTGTATACATCAACATCAAATCCCTCGGGTATATTAAGTTCCCCCTTCAAATCAGGATCCTTCACAATTATAATATGATATTTGGAGAACATGGGCTTCCATTCATTCATGAAGGATGTAATATCCGAATGAACAACACCAATCACAATGTCCACATCTGAGTCATTTATTGTTGGTTGAGACATTTTCCAAAATCAGGTCTCACTGTGGTCTAGTATCTCAGTTCCACTTCAACAGTTCGTTAAGCCCTCAAAATTTATCAGAACATCCTGTAAATAAGAATAAGATTAATTGGCACAAAATCTTAAAAAAAAAAGAAAAAAAACTACTAGGCCCAGACAATATAATGCCTCTAGGGAGAAAGAAAGATTAAGGACTTACTAGTAGGAAGAACCGGAGTGAGATCCTGCTTAATATTGAGCGCCTTGATCAGCGCAAGAACCTCGTCTTTCCCAGAAGCAACGAAAAGCTTCAATATTTTCTCATTCAGCTTCCCCGCTCTCAACGTTTTCTACAAATCAATCAAACAAAACAATAACATCAAAACAAGCTTCTAAAAAGATGCCCAAAATAATCATCTAAATTGTTCAAATTTCTTCCTTTTAGCATCTTGTCACCTAATTCGTCAACTTAGATCAATTCAAGCCTCGTAGATAAAATAAAACTACGTCATAAACTTCCCAATACACTGAAAAATTAATAAAAATACTACATCGGAAAATTCGAAAACATCACAAGAATCACGGAATCAGTTAGAACCCGAATCGCAGAAATGAAAAAACAAAAGTGAGCAATTACCAGAAAGAGCTCGATTGCGATGTGCTCCGGAACAGGAGAGAGATCAACGATGCTTGAGATATTGAAAAGTGCCGAGTCAATTGTAAGCGAAAGCAGCGATGGCGGAGTTCTCATTCATTCACTCGTCCTCGTCAATCTCGACGATTTAATCTCTCACCTCGCTCGACAACGATCGACTCATCCTTCGCTGAGATTACGTGAGAATTCGTCCAACTCGCAGATCATCCGGATCCGAATTCTTCTCGGGTCGTCTCGGGTCCGAATAAGAAAACCGAACGATGAACACTATTGGGCCGATTCCCTTGTTTATATATGGCTTTCGGCCCAATAAGCCGACTTTCTGCGCGGAACGTCGTCGTTTTGTTTTCGTTGCTCGATCTCGTCTCTTGAATGATGGATGTCGATTCAATTTTGCGAAATCAATTTTGGTTTAGTTGGTTAATAGTAAAAAATTGAACCAGAAAACGCAAGGGTAATTTCGTAGTTTGAGAATGCGAAACACTTCATTGCTTCTCGCGTCTTCCACAACTTGAAATCCCTCTTTTGCTCTCTCTCATCGCTCACATTAGGGTTTCCGCAACACTATTCTGCTACTCTCTTCGATCTGCGATCCATGGCGGCCCCAGCAGTTCAAGCCGCGCGCGCTTCCAAAACCGAGAGCTACGTCGACAACAAGCGCAAGGACGACATCCGCCAAGCGAACATCATCGCCGCCAGATCCGTCGCCGATGCAGTTCGCACCAGTCTGGGACCCAAAGGCATGGATAAGATGATATCCACCGCCTCAGGTGAGGTTATTATTACGAACGATGGAGCAACAATCCTGAACAAAATGGATGTCCTGCAGCCTGCGGCGAAGATGCTCGTCGAGCTTTCGAAATCTCAGGATGTCGTGGCTGGAGATGGGACGACGACGGTTGTGGTTATAGCTGGAGCCTTGCTTAAACAGTGCCAGACTCTTCTTTACGCAGGTATTCATCCTACTGTCATTTCTGATTCCCTTCATAAGGCGTCACAGAAAGCGGTTGATGTGCTTACTGCCATGGCTGTGCCGGTTGAGTTGTCTGATAGGGAGTCGCTTATCAAATCTGCTAGTACTTCGTTGAATAGTAAAGTTGTTAGTCAATATTCAACACTGTTGGCTCCGCTTGCTGTTGATGCTGTCTTGTCTGTGGTTGATCCGGCTAAACCTGATCTCGTTGATTTGCGTGATGTTAAAATTGTTAAGAAGCTTGGTGGGACTGTGGATGACACTGAGTTGATTAAGGGCTTGGTGTTTGATAAGAAAGTGAGTCACTCAGCTGGTGGACCGACTAGAGTTGAGAATGCTAAAATAGCTGTGATTCAATTTCAGATATCTCCACCTAAAACTGACATTGAGCAGAGTATTGTGGTATCTGATTATACTCAGATGGATAGGATATTGAAGGAGGAGAGGAATTACATTCTTGGGATGATTAAGAAAATTAAGGCAACTGGTTGTAATGTGCTGTTAATTCAGAAGAGTATTTTGAGAGATGCAGTGACTGAGTTGTCACTTCACTATCTTGCCAAGGCTAAGATTTGTGTGATTAAGGATGTGGAGCGTGATGACATTGAGTTCATCACTAAGACTCTGAATTGTCTGCCTATTGCGAATATTGAACATTTTCGAGCGGAAAAGTTGGGGTATGCTGACCTTGTTGAAGAGGTTTCACTTGGGGATGGGAAGATTGTGAAGATAACTGGGATCAAGGATATGGGAAGGACAAGTACAGTGCTTGTTCGGGGATCTAATCAGTTAGTATTGGATGAGGCGGATAGGAGTTTGCATGATGCCCTGTGTGTTGTGAGGTGCTTGGTGAACAAGAGGTTTCTGATTGCTGGTGGTGGTGCACCTGAGATTGAACTGTCACGGCAACTTGGCGCATGGGCAAAGGTACTGAAGGGGATGGAAAGCTACTGCATCAAATCGTTTGCTGAAGCTCTTGAAGTTATTCCATATACATTGGCTGAGAATGCTGGATTGAACCCAATAGCTATTGTTACTGAGCTGAGGAATCGCCATGCTCAAGGTGAGATTAATGCTGGTATCAATGTCAGAAAGGGGCAAATCACCAATATTTTGGAGGAGAATGTTGTTCAGCCCCTTCTTGTGAGCACAAGTGCAATCACTCTGGCAACAGAGTGTGTGAGGATGATCTTGAAGATTGATGACATTGTTACAGTGAGGTAAGTCCTAGTGGCAGGGCTGCCACTGGCTCTGCGAGATTAGAATTTCATTGAACTTGTAGGATCTGGTGTGCATCTCCTGCAGTAGTTATAGCTTGAAAGTTGTGATGCTTCATTACTATTTTGTAGCAAGCTGCTGTAATGTTTTGTTTTTGGATTTCAAACACGTTTAAGTTTAAGTATGCTGTTTTTTGGGGGTCATAATATCATTTCAGTCTTCCTCTTCCTGCTAGCCTTTGAAATTGTGGTCATTCCTGGTTTTTGCTAGCCAGCAAAACCACATTGTGTGCTTGGTTGAGATTGACCTTAACTTAACAATGAACGCCCTTTGGTTTAGCTCAAGGGCAATTAAGTTGACTGCTCATGCTACGTCACAACCAGTTCAATCATTATCTCCTTTATATGGCATTTCGTATCTGTGAGTGTGACTCTGAGTCTGACTCATGAGCTAATGCTTCCTCTTCAATGATGCTTAATGCTTTCTCCTGGATTGGCCTTGAACGGGTCACATCTTTATGCCAGATGCATAAAAGAACCCTACTTAAGAAATCAACTTAATCGTGTTATTCAGTATACACAACTATAATGGAACTTGTTAATATCTTTCAGATCAAAACGTTCAAGGAAGCTTACATAAATCAGCTATCATCAAAAGTCAATTAGACACTTTTTTTTTCTGTTGAAACGTAAGGACCAAGTACTGTATCAAAACAAAAAACATAAAGACCAAGTGAAATGAGCTCAATTTAAAGGAAGACTAGGCCAAAGTTCCTATCCAAGACTGAACATGTGAGGGTGTGTTGCCGGAATCCGGCGGATGAAGAGGAGTTGGGGGAGGACAGAAGGTAGAGGAGAGGGATTATTGATTAATTGTTCATTGATAACAATATCCTGCTCAGACTCCTGTACTGCACAGTCTGTCACATAACAACATGGTTGGGCCGCAAGACCGAAAAAGGACAAACTCAGGATTCCTTTTTCTTTTCTTTTTTCACTCTGCTAATCCTGAAGAAACCAGAGTCTACTTGATAGTCAAAAAAAATTATTTTGCAAAACCTCAGGCTCATAACATGGAGGAAAGGAGGATCTTCTAAGCGTGGTCGGGTAGACACTTCGGTAATTCTGTCTAATACACAGGTATTATTATATAGTCTAGTCTCCAATAAGGTTGAGGTTTTCTTGAAGAAATCAGTCGATTTTGTAGAACGTAGCAGTATCGATTTGAGATCCGATCGTCGATGATCGGAGAAGATCGGATGGACGAATCGATTCAGCTAGGGTTTGAAGAAAGGGGAAGAACTCAGGCGGGAGATTGGAAAATTAGTTTTTCATTAATTGAATTAACTAATTACAAACTCAGTTCTGTATATATACAAAACACTAGACACCCTATACTATGACTAATTACACAACCTACCCGGAATAAATACAAAACACCCTACAAAGAAATAGAACTGACAATACCCCCCTCAAGTTGGAGAGTGTAAGAAATTGCTTACCCCCAACTTGGAGGAGAGATAAGTCAGGCGATCGAACGAAAGGGGTTTTGTAAACAGGTCGGCAGGCTGGTCGTCGGTAGAGATGGGTGTCGGAGATATGAAACCGCTGTTGACATGATGCCGGATGAAATGACAATCGATTTCCACGTGTTTGGTGCGTTCGTGGAACACAGGATTTCGGGCGATATGTATCGCTGCTTGATTGTCACAGTGAATGAAGACCGGAGTAGGCACTGTGACGTTCATATCGGCGAGGAGGCGAACGAGCCATAGAGCTTCACCACACGCCCCTGCCAAAGCCCGATATTCGGATTCAGCAGAAGATCGAGCAACAACTATTTGCTTCTTCGTCTTCCACGAAATTACTGAAGGACCTAACATCATACAATATCCACTGACAGAGCGGCGAGTGACTGGGCAGCTGGCCCAGTCGGCATCACAATAAGCAACAAGCTGAAGACGCGAATCAGATGGGAAGAACAGCCCTTGTGCTGGTGCCAACTTGATATAACGAAGAACTCTATGCGCTGCGCTCAGATGATCTTCAGTGGGACTCTGCATAAATTGACTCAGGACGTGGACTGGGAAAGCAAGATCTGGGCGTGTGATTGTGAGATAAATCAGACGTCCAACAAGACGACGATAGACTGATGCATCAGGGAGAAGAGGAGCTGATGATAAGCCCAGATTGTGCTTTGTTTCCATGGGGGTTTTGACAGGTTTGCAGTCACTGAATTGGTACTCATCGAGCATGTCAAGAACATACTTGCGCTGATTGAGAAAAATTCCAGTAGTTGCTCGGGCAACTTCCAAGCCAAGGAAGTACTTTAGTAGTCCCAAATCCTTAATTTGGAACTTGTCGTGAATGACCCGTTTGACTGTCTCTATTAGTGTGGAGGAGGTGCCAGTAATCACAACATCATCCACATAAACGAGGAGAATCAAGAACTCACCATTTGCGGTTAAGGTGAAGAGGGAATAGTCGTTAAGGCTTTGCTTGAACCCAAACTCCAGCAAGGAATCACTGAATCTAGCAAACCATTGACGAGACGCTTGTTTGAGGCCATAGATGCTACGTTGAAGTTTGCAAACCAGTCCATCTTGTCGGGCTTTAGAATAGAATCCTGGAGGTAACTTCATGTAGACATCCTCTTCAAGAATCCCATGCAAGAAGGCATTATTTACGTCAAGTTGGTATAAAGGCCACCTGCGTGCAGCAGCAACTGCCAAGACACACCGCACTGTGGTCATTTTTACGACAGGAGCGAAAGTATCATGATAGTCTATACCTTCGACTTGAGTAAAGCCCTTGGCAACGAGACGAGCCTTATACCGCTCAATAGTGCCATCAGAATGGTGCTTGATCTTAAAGACCCACTTACAATCAACTGCTTTCTTCTCAGGTGGTAGACAAGTGATGGTCCAAGTGTTATTTTGTTCTAAGGCGTGAATTTCTTTATGCATAGCTTCTTCCCATAATTTGTCTTTAGAGGCTTGGCTGTATGTCTTAGGTTCTGTATGTGTAGAAATGATGCCAAGAAAGTGCCTATGGGCCAAAGAGCACTTATCATATGTAACTTGTTTTTCAATGGAATGTGGAGAACTTTTTAGCAAAACTGTGTTGCACTGGTAGTCTGTCATCCTTCCAGGTTTTCTCAATGATCTTTGAGACCTTCGAACAGGTAAAGGTAGAGTTGTAGAAACATTATCACTGTTACTCTGCCCATTTGTCAAATTATCACTGTTACTGTTCCCAACACCAGTATCACTGTTACTCTGCCCATCTGGAATGGGTAACTCTGCATCAAAATAATCTACATCATCAACATCTACTGTATTGCCAGAACCAACACAGGAATCAACTGAGACAGTAGGAATGAACTCAGCATTAACTGATTTATCAAACACCAAAGGAACAACTGCAGGAATACCAGTACCAACTAGAACAGACTGAGTATTCTGAAAAGGAAATACATCCTCATAAAAATGAACATCCCTGCTCACCATGACCTTATGGGAATTTAAACAATACACCTTGTAAGCCTTTTTGCCATAGGGATAGCCTAAAAATACACAAGGAGAAGCTCTAGGATCCATCTTATCTCTAGATATTGGCAAGGTATTCACATAACATAAACAGCCAAAAACTCTCATGTTGTCCAATGATGGAATGGAACCAAAAATGACTTCATATGGAGTTTTACCTTCAAGCAAGAGTGTGGGAGTTCTGTTGATTATATAGGCAGCTGTCAGAACGCAATCACCCCAGAAGGACTTGGGAACATTGGCCTGAATTTTCAGTGCTCGGGCCACATCTAAGATATGCCTATGCTTACGTTCCACAATCCCATTCTGTTGTGGAGTGTAAACACAACTACTTTGGTGAATGCAGCCCTTTTCAGACAAGAAATGAACCAACTTATGACTAAAAAATTCCCCTCCATTATCTGATCTCAAAACCTTTACCCTTTTCTCAAACTGAGTTTCAACTAAGGCAAAGAACTGGATCAGTAAATCTGCAACCTCAGATTTCTGCTTCATTAAATAAGTCCATACCCCTCTAGACTTATCATCAACAATTGTGAGAAAATAACGAGCACCACTTAAGGTCTCAACTGGGTAGGGACCCCAAACATCACAATGTATCATTTCAAATATATCAGTAGATATATGTGTACTCAAAGGAAACTTAAATTTACTTTGTTTAGCCAAAGGGCATATTGAACAATGAATGCCTTTTGTCTTGGTATTTAAGTATGGAATGTACTTATACAGCAGATTGTTCATCCTATCAAAAGACATATGTCCCATTCTGTGGTGCCAAATCTGGCTAGACACTTTATTAGTGATAGCAGCATTTACCTTCTTGTTGTGGCTGATATCTGGAACTTGAAATAATCCCCCAACAAGCTCACCAATCTCCAGAACAATCTTCTTTGCTGAGTTTTGGATCAGACATTTATCCTTAGTAAAAGTGACTGAAAATAAGCTATCCTTGACAAGCTTGCTCACTGATAACAAATTGTACTTGAATTCAGGGGCAATCATAACATCAAACAGAACCAAATCAGGTCTCAACTGATATGTGCCAGCAGAATTAACCACAATAGTGTTTCCATCAGGCAAACTAATGTGGCACTTCTTTGGCAACTCATATACATTGCTCAACAAGGTCCTATCACAAATAAAGTGATCTGTGGCACCACTGTCAATTATCCAGCAATGCTTGGCAAGGGAATTTAACACGAAGTTACAAATACCTGCCATGTGACATTGTCCTTCTCCAGTTTCAGCAGTCCCCTGTTGTTGCTGTTTAATCATGCTCCAAATCTGGTTCACCTGCTCAGCAGTAAAAGAGTTAGAAGCACCATTAATAGCAGCAGATGACACCTGAGAAGTGTTACCAGCTGATTTGCCATTGCTCTCATTAGCCACATTGTTTGCAGATCCCATTCTATTGGCACCTTTGCCTTTGTGCAACTTATGCCCTGGAGGATATCCATTCAGCTTATAGCATTGTTCCTTATTGTGACCATTAAACTGACAGTAGGTACAAAAAGGTCTTGGTTTCATCCTTCCAGCAGTGTTACTCCCAGCAGTATTATTCCCAGCCTTATTATACTGTCCTTGCTGTTTGTATGTGACTTCTTGCTGGACATGCATAGCAGATGCCTCAATCCCAGCAGTTCTGGCAATTTGTCTCTCAGCTTCATTGGTGGCAACCATGTCATAAGCCACATCTAAAGTAGGGAGTTCTCTTAATGCAATGATGTGAGTCCTAATATGAGCAAAAGCCTCATTAAGTCCCATAAGAAATTTGATGACCCTGCCTTCCTCCTTTTCTCGATCATAATAAGACTTAGTTTCCTGGCACTTAGGACAGTCATCAGCAATAATACACATATTGTATTTCCTCATGGAATCCAACTCATGCCAAAGGTTAACAAGTTTTTCATGATAAGTAGACACATCCATATCACCTTGCATTAAGCTTGCAATTTCCTGTTGGAGAGAAAACTTCCTGGAAACATTTGAACCACCATACTTCATATGCAGACTTCTCCAAGCCACATCAACATTCTCAGAATGGAGGATTTGTCCTACCACATTTTTCGACACGGAATTAAGAATCCATGTCATGATTACATTGTTACAACGCCTCCATCGAGCCTTCAACTTCGCATCAAAAGGAATCGGAACTTGACCTTCAACAAATTCCAGTTTATCCCGAGCAGATAAAGCAATCTCCATGGCCTTGCGCCATGGAACAAAATTTTGACGTCCGGTTAACACTTCACTAACAAGAGGATTTCCATGGATATCGTTTTTGTTTACATAAAACGCATCATCGGAAGTATCCTGAGAAGTGACGTTAGCACCAGTAGCCAACAGACTTCCAATTCCAGAGTTCGACGATTCAGACATAATTCAAAGCAAAAGAGAACGAAATCAGTGAATCAACTTACAATTGATTGTCGTTTCTGCTCTGATACCATGTAGAACGTAGCAGTATCGATTTGAGATCCGATCGTCGATGATCGGAGAAGATCGGATGGACGAATCGATTCAGCTAGGGTTTGAAGAAAGGGGAAGAACTCAGGCGGGAGATTGGAAAATTAGTTTTTCATTAATTGAATTAACTAATTACAAACTCAGTTCTGTATATATATGATCGGTTGTAATTCAGTGTAAATATTCAATAAGAATTATCAAATACTTATGCCAAACACGGTTAATCAAAACAATTTATATTTTGACTCGGGAATCCGAGGTCGTACCCAGAGGATAGGTGATTAAACTAATTAGTGCTAACGATTAAATCTAAGATGTCTATGGTTTGGGGGGTTGATCCTCAAAAAAAAAGGTCGGTAGCAAAATGAATTACTATCCTAGAAAGAGATTTAGTCGGTGAAATAGGTAAACAATCAATTAAAGATGACTAGGGTTCTAATCCCCTCCTAGACAATTATTGTGACGGCAAATTAGAACACCATTGATGAATTCGAACATACACATATAGAATTTAGCCATGTAACGTTAATACTAGGTTCAACTCGCGCTACAACCTAGCACCAAGAGGTTACACCTCGCATAGCACCTCACACTCGCGCTTTATTGGTGCTATAGCGCATTATTTATCTAGCCTCACACTCGCGCTTTATTGGCTAAATAAATCATGCACTTATTAAATTCAAGCCATTCTCATTAAGATTAAAGCATCGCCATGTAACACTAAAATCCTAATGCTTCTTCGTTTAGTTTCTTTGAAATCATACTTTTCAGGGGTTAGCTACGTCAAGCATGAAATCAACTAGAATCCCTATTTCGGACTTGTCAAAAAAAACATGTCATAGGTAATCCAAAAACATTAAGATTAAACGAAGAAGAATCGTGTGTAAAATTTATTCATCAATTGTATTCATGGTATTCAAAACGTCACAAACATGCCTAGGGGTTCATAGAACCCCAACCAATATCACTACTCACTCATGGTGAGGTTACAAGCCATAACAATGGTAGAAAAACAGAAAAACATGAAAAGTGTAGAGTTTTGAGATCTAGAACCAATATGGAACCCTAATGATGATGAAGATCACGATCCAAGTAGATGATGATGATCAAATAGGATATAGTCTTCTTCCAGCAGTATTTCGTCCAAAAAGCAGCTGAAAATCGCCCAGAAAAATCCCCGAAAATCAACACCCGGGTTTTGGAAACCCTAAGTTTCTTTTATAGTAAGTCAGAAAAACTGCTGTTTTACGACATCATGCGTTCGCATGATGTAAATTCATGCGTTCGCATGGTCTGAAATTCGTGCGATCTTGGCCTGAAACGTGCGCTCGCATGATAATGTCATGCGACTGGTTTGAGTCATGCGATCGCATGATATGGTTTCATGCGTTCGCATGGTCTTGGAAAGTTGATCTTCAGTTGAGCTCGCATGGTCTTTTATGCGATCGCATCAATATCTCATGCGACTGATCTGAATCATGCGATCGCATTCTTTGTTTGTGCGATCGCATGGTCCTTCGGTTGTGCGATCGCATGCTTTCTTTATGCGTCTGGTCGGGGTCATGCGAGCGCATGAATTGATATCATGCGAATGCATGATTTTGAGATGAATTTGTTCCGACTTCTGTTTTGCTCACTTATCGCTCGAGAAGGCTCGGTTTGCTCCGAAATCACTGTTCACTTGTGTTCTCAGCTAAATCTCTGAAATGGGCCTGAAATGAACCACAAGGCATCAAATAGCAGGTGAAATCGTAAAGGAATGACCGAAACAGTAAGCGTAAAGGTCGCCTAAAATGCATGTATTCTAGAGCTATCAAATCACCCCACACTTATTGTTTGATCGTCCCGAGCAAACTAGTCATATAGATCATCAACAATATTGCAATTTCAACTACTAAGGATCTATCCAAAAAGAACTCCATATGGATTCTAAAACCGGACAAGATACTAAAAAGTAAAAGCTGCTAATGATAAACCACTTTCGTAGGTGACACGAGTGCATTTAGCGAATGCACCAAGCCTTTAAACCCCTAGGCTACCCTAGTGGAGGAGTTGTAGTCTCCTGAGAGTTTTCAGACACGGGAATACTCACAAATCCCACAAAGAGAACAATCATCCAATTAGGCATTTTAAGGTCACAATTTTCAAAGTACTAGGCAAGGTGTTTTTCATGAAGTTCAAAATGTATTCAACTAGATATGTGCATTTCAATCACTACATGAAACCTTTTCAAATCCTTATAGAAATTCATGCATCAAGACATTCAAGCAAATCAAAACATAGACTAATAAGTCTTTGATCAAGGATTCTAGTCGTTTTCTATATTAGTGACTTCAAGAAGACAATCTAATCGTTGCAAAGAAATCTTGTTGGATCACTCACCAATGCTAGCAAGGAGGCTAGTCCATTGGCTTGTGAGCTTTGAACTCATTCTCAAGCCTAGGACGCAAAGGTCACTTAGTCATAAGAGAAGAGGAGTTCCAACAATAAGGTTTTTGTAAACACTTGCAAGTCACATCATGCCTAAGTATAAAAGAATACGAGGTTCGTCCCTTAGTGAATTCTTGCTAGTAAGCTTCAATGGTCTTATTGGTTTTCATGCTAGAGAATGGCGGAATAGCCGATTGTCAAGTCTAATTGAAACATTAAAGGGGGTAGAAGTCGTACTAAGCACTTTCGAGGGGGAACTTACCTTCCTAACCCTCGGCACTTAGCACATACTTCTTTAAAGTTCTTCCTAATGGTGATCAATCATAAGGAAGGGGTTTGGGGCTTATTTCACACTTTTTTTTTCTTTCTTTTTTTTTCTTTTTTCTTTTCTTTTTTTCTTGCCCTCTTTTGACCCCACACTTAGAACTTTGACAAAGGGCTAAGTGTGAAAAATGGAGCATGACAAACCAACAAGACAAATCCACAAGACAAACAAGGTAACTAAGGTCACCTAAAGGCAGTCATGGCATGCAAGAGTTTTAAAATTATATTTTTTTCGATTTTATGCTTTCAAAGATCAACTCTTTAGTCTCAACGAGAAAAAGCTTAGAATAAATGATAAAGAAATGCTAGTAGATGCTTTGATCCTCAAGAATGAAAATCAACAATCCAATCCATTAGTCATCTAAAGGATCAATCAAGTGAAATCATGCACGACTAGTTGAATTTAAAGATGAAGTTTTTCGAAAATTGTAGCCTTGCCTAGACTTTTTGTTTTCATTAATATTTTAAGATTTTTGGATGAATTGTGTGTAGTGCAAGTGTTCGCCCTTAGACAAAAGTTGATAAGATTTCGAATAAGAGGGCATATCAAATAGACACAAACATCTCATATAGACAAGACATGTCAATTATAGCCCACCCCACACTTAGCAATTGCTTAGTCCCTAAGCAATGAATAGAATGAAATACGGAGAGAGAGTTAAGAGAAACTTCTCTCGTTTGGAGGTAGCCATTATCGAAGAGTGAGATGTTGGTTGCTATCCGAATTGGTCTTGCTCCAAAGGTTCGATTGATGATTCCCCTCTTTTCACTATGAAGCACGAACTGAAAGTGAGAGTATTAAACATACGAGGTTAGGGAAATCATTATCGTAAACATGTCAAAATTATGCAGGTCAATTCAAATTTTAATCACAAAAATGCCCCATGCGATCGCATGAATCGGCTATGCACCCGCATGACTGAAGACAGTCGCATGGATTATGCATGCGAACGCATGAGTTCATGCGACCTTGGCACAATGGGATATTGAACGTTCATGCGAGCGCATGAATGAATTCATGCGAACGCACAACATTGGACAGTCGCATGAGTTTCTCATGCGAGCGCATGAGCCCATGCGAGCTTGGCAAAGAATTTCAACACCCCACACTTGTGCCCTATCAATTCATCTAGTTAACTAAGCACATGCTAAGAAATCATCAAATATAGGCATTCACACATGCATAGTTCAAAATTTCAATGTTTCACATGAAAAGCTCAATCATTGAGGCAAATGGAAATCCAATCAACATAGACATTTTGAAGAACATGGGAAAGAACACTTACAAGCCTAGTTTAACGTCTTGGCTAAGACGGAGCCGAATCTCCTTGTAGCAAATAGGAAGCACACTTAGAGAAGTCCCGAGCGGGATCCCTTCTCTAGCGGTATTGCACGAAGTGGAGGATTCAATCCGGGTTCTTCGAAGAGTTGCAAGCAACTTGCTTAACAACCTTTTTCCAAAGCGATGCTTGCTTCCTCCCTTTTACCGTTTTAGCTTTTGCTTTCTTATTCAACCTATCTTGGCAAGAGAACACATTTTGGTGATCAATAGGAGGGTCTTCGTCGGGATCAATCGACTTGTACAAGTCTTTCTTTGTTACTTTCTTTACCCCAACATTCTCGGCCCAAGTACTCTTTTGCTCTTCTGAATTACACGGCTTTTGTATAGCTTCTTGTTCATCCATAGGCTTTTCTATTCTAATCTTTTCTCCCCCAATTTTCAATGTCAGTTTTCCTTTCCCTAGATCAACTTTAAAATTGGCGGTAGCTAGGAAAGGGCGCCCGAAAATAAGAGACGTGTTGAGATTATTCCCTGTGTCCATCACTACAAAATCACAAGGTAAGTGGAATTTGTCTATCTTGATAGGAACATCCTCTATTAATCCCTCGGGTTTCCTCGTGGTTCCATCGGCGAGTTGCATCACCATTGGGGTACCCCTCATTCCTTCTAGCCCCAGTCTATGATAGGTCGCTAGCGGCATAACACTCACACTAGCACCAAGGTCGGCTAGTGGGTTTTCAAAGCTCATGGCGCCAATAGAGCACGGGATAGTGAACCGGCCGGGGTCTTTCATTTTGAGAGGTATTTGTTCTGAGAAAAGGGCGCTGCACTCATGGTTTAAGGCTACCATGCTAGATTCTTCAACGACTCTACGTCCGGATGCAATATCTTTTAAGAACCTTGAGTAGATAGGATTTTGAGCGATGACTTCGTGGAATGGAAGAGTAACATATAACTTTTTCAGCATTTCCACAAACCGTTTGAAATGAAGATCTAACTTGCTTTTGTTGAGTCTTTGGGGGAAGGGAACCATCGGCACATATTTCCTCGTCAAAACTGGTTCTTCCTTTTCTTTCTCTATTCCTGCGGGAACTTGAAGTCCAATTTCAGGATTTTCATGGGTAATTTCCAACTCAATTTCCTTGTTACTAGAGCTCGGCTCTCCATGAGGATTGGGAAGGACTCTCCCACTCTTCAACGTTATGGCATCGACTTGCGTGATGTATTGCTCTTCATCTTCAAGGAAAATGGCATTGCAATGCTCTATAGACCTTACATCCGGTTGTGAGGGAAGTTTCCCTATTTGCTTCAATTGGGTAATCTCTTTGGATAGTCTTTTGTTCTCGCCCGCTAATTCATTCAATTTGGCCTCCATTCTTCTAGTGCTCTCTTTGCTTTCTTTGTTATCCTCCATCATTTGTGCCATCATAGACATCATGGAGCTTTCTTGAGAGCTAGAGGAAGAATTTCCTTGCTCATTCATGTGAGCTTTACCTTGATATGGCTTTTGACTTTGGTGATTCCCTTGAAAATTCTGAGAATTTTGATTTGAACCTTGGCCTTGATTGGAATATGAATTCTGCCCTTGGTTTGAGAATGAGCCTTGCCCTTGATTTTGATTAGAGCTAGAATTATATCCTTGCCTTTGATTGCTCCCTTGGTAGTTTCCTTGATAGTTTCCTTGATAGTTTCCTTGCCCTTGAGGTGTAGGGGCGAAATTAGAGTCATTATACATCCTCTTTTGTGGGGGCTCATAGTTTCTCGAGGTGGGATTCACATTTTGATTGTAGCTTCTTTGTTGGTTTACAAAATGCGCCTCCTCATAGCCATCATCATCTTCGTCATATTTACCTTCAGGACAATTTTTGGTAGAGTGTCTTGTGCTAGAACACAAAAAACAAGATTGTTGCGCCGAGACTCTTTCTTTTTCAGCTTTAGCCTTTGTCGCTTCAACAGAGTTCACCATACTGAACATACTCTCCATTCTCTTAGACAAGTCGGCCACTTCTCTCTTTAATTCAGAATTTGAGGTGTCGTCTCTAGACTTGGCCATTTTTTTGTGGTCTACCCCTTGATATTTATCGGAGTTTGAGGAGATTTTGTCCACGATTCCGAAACCTCTGGATGCCGTTAAACCCATAATAGCCCCTCTGCTAGCCGTGTCCATTTGGTTTTTTGCCTCTTTACTCATGCCCAAGTAGAAATACCGCATCAAGTCTTCCGGTTTGAAATTGTGATGAGGGCACTCCCTCAAATAATGCTTGAACCGGTCATACGCTTGGTGGAAAAGCTCGCTATCCCTCTGAGAAAATGTAAGAACAAAGTCTTGGTATTTCTTGGTTCTGGACGGAGGGAAGAACTTGTTGAGAAAAGCGTTTGCCAAATGCTCCCAAGTACGGAAAGTGCCCGGGTCATGGTTTTGCAACCATTCTTTAGCATCCCCATATAAAGACGACGGGAAAAGCTTGAGATATACATTCTCCAACGGCACGTTCCTCGGTTTATACATCCGACAGTTCTCTTGGAAGTTGGCTAGGTGAGTGGAGGGGTTCCCTTGACCTTGAAATTGGTCATTTGTGATCATGTGTATTAGGGACGACTTAACGTCGAAGTCAAAGGCATCTTCCTCTAGGGGTTGAATAACCGAGCCGTTTCCTCTAAGTGTGGGAATCATATAGTCCCCTACGGGTCTTTCATCCTCGTCTTCATCCTCCTCTTCCTCGTATCTATTGTTTCGATTGTGATTTCGAGGGGGAGGAGGGTCCCTACGGTTTCGTCTATCATTATTACCCTCTTCTCTAGCAAGGGGATTTTCGACCTCATCTCCATCGACTCTACGATTACGGTTGTCTCTTGGTGGAAAATTGCAATTTTCAAGATCGTCCTCCATTCTAAACCCCGGTGGCAGATAAGGTAGCGGGTCTAAAAGTGGAGGCGGGCGAGGTCTAGGGCCTTGGAAAGCTGGTGGAACAACAGGAGCAATAGCCGGAATAGGGGCTACTGGATTCTTGCGAGGTCTACCTCTCCCTCTCTTAACGGGTGGTTGAGAAGTATCTGAAGAAGAACCAATTGCTACGTGTTTCTTTCCTTGAAATCTTGTGATCATTCAAGTGCCTGCAAGAACGAAGAAAATTCTTAGCAATGAGCGGCAAGAGAAATAGACAAGGTCAATCTCAACACAAGCAATGGCTAAGGAAAAGAGAAAAGTAAACAAGCTAGATAATCTAATAGCACAATAGTTAATTAACCTATCCCCGGCAACGGCGCCATTTGATCGGTTGTAATTCAGTGTAAATATTCAATAAGAATTATCAAATACTTATGCCAAACACGGTTAATCAAAACAATTTATATTTTGACTCGGGAATCCGAGGTCGTACCCAGAGGATAGGTGATTAAACTAATTAGTGCTAACGATTAAATCTAAGATGTCTATGGTTTGGGGGGGTTGATCCTCAAAAAAAAAGGTCGGTAGCAAAATGAATTACTATCCTAGAAAGAGATTTAGTCGGTGAAATAGGTAAACAATCAATTAAAGATGACTAGGGTTCTAATCCCCTCCTAGACAATTATTGTGACGGCAAATTAGAACACCATTGATGAATTCGAACATACACATATAGAATTTAGCCATGTAACGTTAATACTAGGTTCAACTCGCGCTACAACCTAGCACCAAGAGGTTACACCTCGCATAGCACCTCACACTCGCGCTTTATTGGTGCTATAGCGCATTATTTATCTAGCCTCACACTCGCGCTTTATTGGCTAAATAAATCATGCACTTATTAAATTCAAGCCATTCTCATTAAGATTAAAGCATCGCCATGTAACACTAAAATCCTAATGCTTCTTCGTTTAGTTTCTTTGAAATCATACTTTTCAGGGGTTAGCTACGTCAAGCATGAAATCAACTAGAATCCCTATTTCGGACTTGTCAAAAAAAACATGTCATAGGTAATCCAAAAACATTAAGATTAAACGAAGAAGAATCGTGTGTAAAATTTATTCATCAATTGTATTCATGGTATTCAAAACGTCACAAACATGCCTAGGGGTTCATAGAACCCCAACCAATATCACTACTCACTCATGGTGAGGTTACAAGCCATAACAATGGTAGAAAAACAGAAAAACATGAAAAGTGTAGAGTTTTGAGATCTAGAACCAATATGGAACCCTAATGATGATGAAGATCACGATCCAAGTAGATGATGATGATCAAATAGGATATAGTCTTCTTCCAGCAGTATTTCGTCCAAAAAGCAGCTGAAAATCGCCCAGAAAAATCCCCGAAAATCAACACCCGGGTTTTGGAAACCCTAAGTTTCTTTTATAGTAAGTCAGAAAAACTGCTGTTTTACGACATCATGCGTTCGCATGATGTAAATTCATGCGTTCGCATGGTCTGAAATTCGTGCGATCTTGGCCTGAAACGTGCGCTCGCATGATAATGTCATGCGACTGGTTTGAGTCATGCGATCGCATGATATGGTTTCATGCGTTCGCATGGTCTTGGAAAGTTGATCTTCAGTTGAGCTCGCATGGTCTTTTATGCGATCGCATCAATATCTCATGCGACTGATCTGAATCATGCGATCGCATTCTTTGTTTGTGCGATCGCATGGTCCTTCGGTTGTGCGATCGCATGCTTTCTTTATGCGTCTGGTCGGGGTCATGCGAGCGCATGAATTGATATCATGCGAACGCATGATTTTGAGATGAATTTGTTCCGACTTCTGTTTTGCTCACTTATCGCTCGAGAAGGCTCGGTTTGCTCCGAAATCACTGTTCACTTGTGTTCTCAGCTAAATCTCTGAAATGGGCCTGAAATGAACCACAAGGCATCAAATAGCAGGTGAAATCGTAAAAGAATTACCGAAACAGTAAGCGTAAAGGTCGCCTAAAATGCATGTATTCTAGAGCTATCAATATACAAAACACTAGACACCCTATACTATGACTAATTACACAACCTACCCGGAATAAATACAAAACACCCTACAAAGAAATAGAACTGACAATAGATTTGAATATAGCATCGTTATGGAGCGACTTGCCATTGGATATTGGAAAAATTCTAGACAAGTTGCCCAAGGTCATCCATCATATAAGATTTGGTGCAGTTTGCAAGGGATGGTGTATCATATTAAAAGAATATGTCATGCGCAATAATGTTCTTCCAATGCTTTTCGTTCCATTATTGGATGCACTTCTTGCCTTGTCACTTTGTAGACCGACTTGGCATATACACAAGATGGCAGTGTCTCAAGTTGCTTCTGGTTCCCTAATTGATGAGATTTTCGTGGCATGTATAGATGGGGCAGTTAGAATTTATCAGGCTTATGAGCCCGTTTGCAATTTAAGAAGTCCATACCTAATGTCTGCTGTGAGATTTTTGTAAGTTTCAAGTTTATGTCAGTTAAGCTACAAAGATGGAGTTCGGTGGAAGACTTTGTCATTGCACGTAGCTAGTGTCATGTCCTTTAAAGTTGTTTTTCTGTTTGAATATTTCTATTCTTCAGGGATATTGTTAGTGGTCAGTAGGTTATGAGTTAGTGGTAGTATGAACATAATGGTCGTGTAGTTTTAGTGTTCGGTTCCTGTAATCCCTTTATATGTTTTTGCTTTGATGAATCAGAAAATGACTTCCACCATATCACTGAGCACCTTTAACTCTAACCAACAGTGGTATCAGAGCTTTAAAAGGGGCCTTAATACAAGAGAGTTTGAGAGAAGTCTAAGGAGGACGGCGGCTGAGTCAGGAAGCATTGCGGCACCATGTGTGCCAAAGTTTGATGGTGACTACGACCATTGGAGTCTGCTTATGGAGAATCTATTAAAATCAAAGGAGTACTGTACTGGTGCGTTATTGAGAGCGAAATTAGAAAAGTAAAACCAGATGAGGTTCTAAGTGCAGCGGAACAGAAGAAGGTAGACGAGGCAATACTTCAAGGATTTGAAGGCCAAGAACTACCTATATTTCACTCCATTGATAAGTCTATATTGAAGACCATCAGCCAAAAGGATACATCGAGACAACTATGGGAATCAAATACCAAGGGAATGCTCGTGTCAAGCGAGCACAACTTCAAAGACTTCGAAGGGAATTTGAAACTTTGGAGATGAAGGTTTGGCCATCGTCCTATTTGACAAAGGGTACTGCAAGATGTATCATCATGGAAACAAAGGCCTAATTGCAAGCACAAAGATGACGGCAAATAGGATGTTCATATTGTTTGCACGTGCTAAACCTCTCCTACAATGTTTGAAAGTTGAAAATGGAGATTCTATGCAACTGTGGCACAAGAGGTTTGGCCACTTGAACCAAAGCTACATTCACACTATGCAACACAGAAACATGGTGAAGGGGTTGCCTTTGCTAAAAGGAGGAGGAAAAATATGCGAGGTGTGCAACCGAGGCAAGCAGCTAGCAACGTGATTGGATTCCCAAACAAAGTTTATTTCGAGCATCTGAAAGACTTGAGTTGGTCCATGCAGATTTGTGCGGACCAATTTCTCCTGTTTCACAAAGTAACAAAAAATATATACACTTGTTTTTGTTGATGATTTCAGCAGGAAAGGATGGAGCTATTTTCTTTGTGAGAAAGGAGAGACATTGGGGATGTTCAAAGCATTTAAAGCCTTGGTCGAGAAAGAAACTGGAAACAATATCAAGTGTTTAAGGACTGATCGTGGTGGAGAGTTCACATCGGTGGAGTTCAACCAATTTTGTGAAAGCCAAGGAATAAAAAGACAGTTGACAGCAGCTTATTATACTCCTCAACAAAACGGAGTTGCGGAAAGCGGAGGAATCGGACTAACATGAATATGTATGGTCAGGTGCCTACTTGCTGAAAAGGATTTACCAAAAACTTTGTGGCCAGAAAAGCTACCTAGGTGGACAACTTATATTCTGAACAGAAGTTTGACGTCTTCAGTAAAAGATATGGTACCGGAAGAGAAGTGGAGCGGACTAATTAAAGCCGAGCGTAGAACACTTCAAAGTCTTTGGGAGTATAGCTCATGTTCACATACCAAAGCAGAAAAGAGTAAAGTTGGATGATCGAAGCAACAAGTGCATCATGATTGGAGTGAGTGATGAATCAAAAGCCTACAGACTATATTGATCCTATCGCTAATAAAGTTGTCATTAGCAAGGACGTGATATTTGATGAAAACGAAAAATGGAAATGGGATGATAATATGAAAGCAACAAGTAATGATGTGTTGATCTGGGAAGATGGAAAGCATCATGGAACTCAAGAGGATTCTGATGAAAATCATACACAAAGTCAAGATGTCGCTTCTCCAGGTGGTGAAGAAACAACATCATGGTAACACAAGTGAAGAGAATGATGAGTTACAAAACCAGGTCGTCCTTCCACCTAGAAGGCCAATTAGGAGACCAGCTTGGCTTAATGATTATGAAACGGGAGAGAATTTGTCTGAAGCTGAAGGTGATGCTGGTATGTTATTCTTCATTTCCCATGTTGATCCTGTAACATATGTTGATGCAGTTAAACATGAAAAATGGAGGAAAGCTATGGACCTTGAAATTCAAGCCATAGAGAAAAACAACACTTGGGAATTGGTGTATCAGCCTGAAGATGCAAAAGTAATAGGAGTTAAGTGGATTTTCAAGACAAAGTTAAACGAGGATGGTAGTATCGACAAATGCAAAGCAAGACTAGTAGCTAAAGGGTACTCACAAAAGCCAGGAATTGATTTTGAGGAAGTTTTTGCTCCAGTAGCACGTTGGGACACAATAAGAATTATCTTGGCGATGGCAGCGCAAAATGGCTGGACGGTGTTTCAATTAGATGTAAAAAGCGCTTTTCTTTATGGAGAGTTGAAAGAAACAATATTTGTTGAGCAGCCGGAGGGATATGTCAAACCAGGAGAAGAGGGAAAGGTGTATAAACTTAAAAAGGCGCTGTATGGACTCAAGCAAGCTCCGAGGGCTTGGTTCAGCAGGATAGAAAGCTACTTTAATCATGAAGGATTCCAGAAAAGTCACCATGACCACACACTGTTTGTCAAGAAAGATGGCCGCAAAGTAAGCCTTTATGTGGATGATTTAATCTATGTTAGCAATGATATACAATTCTGTGAAGATTTTAAGCAAGCTATGATGAAAGAATTTGAGATGACTGATCTTGGACAAATGAAGTACTTTCTCGGGGTTGAGGTCCATCAAGACAATATAGGGATTCATATGTGTCAAAGCAAGTATGCAAAGGAAGTACTGAAGAAGTTCAAAATGTGGAACAGCAACTCAGTGAAGAATCATATAGTTCCGGGAACCAAGTTATGCAAGAATGTTGAGAGTGAAGAAGTGGATGCGACTTTGTAGTTTGTACAAACAACTAATTGGGAGCCTCATGTACCTCACGGTAACTAGACCTGATATGATGTATGCTGTACGTATGTCTTGTGAGCAGATTTATGTCACACCCTATGGAAGATCATTTACTTGCTGTGAAGAGAGCTTTAAGGTATCTTAAAGGGACAGTGAACTATGGCTTATTCTACAAGAGAACGGGCGAATCATTGGTGAAAGCATATACGGATAGTGATTATGCTGGCGACTTGGATGATAGAAAAAGTACGTCAGGTTATGTTTTCATGTTAAGTGGTGCGGCAGTGAGTTGGAGTTCAAGAAAACAACCCATTGTTACATTGTCGTCTACTGAAGCGGAGTATGTAGCAGCCACAGCATGTGCGTGTCACTGTGTGTGGATAAAAGAAGTGTTGGCACAACTCAACTATTTGCAAGGTGAGTTTATAGAAATTTACTGTGACAACAGCTCATCAATTAAATTGTCGAAGAATCCGATCATGCATAGAAGAACAAAGCACATTGACGTGAAGTACCATTATCTACGTGAGCTTGTGAACAAAGGAACTGTGAAGATGATGCATTGTGGGACTATGGATCAGTTGGCTGATATAATGACCAAACCAATCAAGTTGGATCAGTTTGTCAAACTTAGAGGATTGCTGGGAGTTGTACCACGGGATGAGATAAACTTGAATATTTTTCAAGTATTGTCAGTTTAAGGGGAGGAATGTAAGTTTCAAGTTTATGTCAGTTAAGCTACAAAGATGGAGTTCGGTGGAAGACTTTGTCATTGCACGTACACTACGCCATTTTACATCTTAGGTAACTGACCCAAATGAGTCACATAAGTTCGTTTTCTGTCACATAAACCTTTATGTGACTACACTCAGTCACATAAGGACCAGTCACATAAGTTGTGTGGCATAAAGTCTGGGGTGACTGATCTAAAACACACCAGTCACATAAACCCTTATGCGACAGTGGACAAACTAGTCACATAAGAACAAAGGTCAGTCATATAAGTTTAAATTGAGATAACAGGAAAAAAGTCAACGGTGCAGTTCTCTGTCACGTAAGAAGTGAGCGGACATAAACACAGTCGCATAAGTTAGTGTATACGACTACGTGTGGTACCAACATCAGTCACGTAAGCGTATGTAAAAGATCTGATGATAAGAAATCCAGTCACGTAAGTTGGAAATCCAGTCACGTAAGTTGGAAGTCCAGTCACGTAAGTTGGAAGTCCAGTCACGTAAGTTGGAAATCCAGTCACGTAAGTTGGAAGTCCAGTCACGTAAGTTGGAAGTCCAGTCACGTAAGTTGGAAATCCAGTCACGTAAGTTGGAAATCCAGTCACGTAAGTTGGACATATAATTTTAAAAAAGTTTTTTGTGTCACATAAGAGTACAACCAAACAACCCTGTTTAATTTGAAATTCATCACCTACACAAAATTACCTGAAACATTTCAGGATTTATACAAAAAGTTTCCAGCATTACAATAATTCCAACAAAAGTTTCCAACAGCACAACGTAGCATAACATGTTCACCAACTAAAGTTTGAAGTGATAGAGAATTCAAAGAGTACCGAGACCGAAACTCGCCCCATCAGAGACGTTACAACCATTTCCTGTGCCACCATCTCCACCTGTCTTCGAACTCAGCATTTCTTCGATCGCCCTCAGCCTGTCTTCGAACTCAGCTTCCTTCATAGCAGCCTCCTCCTTTGCCCTAATGATCTCTTCCTTCAGGGCATGGTTTGAAGCCCCGCCTCTAGGGCGAGGAGGCCTCCTTATATTTCCCCCAACTCCAGATATCTGAGTTCCTTTCTTCTGCCCAACAGCTTTAGAAATTATCTCCAACTGAGTGCTCGTCGGGATAGGGTCAGCAATGCTACTGGGGTCATCGGACTGCTGCTCATCAAGAAGTCTCTGCACCTCGGCATTCATGTGTTCCTTTGCCCAAGTACAAAATAAATTAAAACATCACATTGTTTACACATTCAGAAAATCCAAAATTTAATCCACACATTCATAAACAGTCATACTTGTTCACAATCCAACATTTAATCCACATTCATACTTCAATAATTGTTCTTACACATTCCAACATGCACAAGTCCACAATAAATTCATCAGATCAAATTGATTACACAATACAACATTTAATCGACACGCATACTTCAATACTTGTCCATACACATTCCAACAATTAATCTACACATGAGTGACATATATTCAACAATAGATTGACACTATTGGACAATATATTTAGCAAGACATAATAAAAAAGAAACAGAGTAAAGAAATACCACTATCTCAGCACATTCAGGTTCTTGGGAATAGACATCAGCATATGTTGCAACATGGTTTGCTTTGTGCCCTTTTTGGAGGTGGTCTATTGCTCTGATGGCCATCGGAGTCTTTCCTCCACGGTGATTCTTCTTCTTTTCTCGGGCCTCCTTCATCCTTTTTGATTTAGCCTTCAAAAAAATAAATGCCAATGAAACAGATGAATACTTATAATAAAAATGTAACTGACAGTTGAGTTTGGTCACCACACTTCACCTCATATGCAGGTTCTTGAAAGTGATCAACCAGCCATGCCCATTCCTCCTTGCGATGGACAAACTCCAAAGGTACTTTCTTCCCGTGCTTCAGATAATGTTTGTGGCAAGACGACTTCCAATTCTTGTAGCGGTTATTTGCTATTCGTGTAATGTACTCCCAAAGTAGAGCATCTTTCTTTGGCAAAAAGAAATGAGGCTGCAATAAAAATAAAATCAGCGTGTGTAAAAGTTGCAGTGAGATGCACAAAAATAAACATTGTAATTAAATACATATACAACTTACACTGAGATAGTTCACCACGACATCCCAATGCTTACGTTCTAGCTCAGTGTATGTCGGAGCTAACATCGGCACCTTCTGTCTCACACACGCCCCGATTTGGTGGCACATCATACTCCTTATTTGCCTTATTACTGGGCCATTTGCCTCTTCAGAACTTTCAACCTTGATCATAGTCCCCAATGAGTTCACCAAAGTCGCAATCTTGCTGCCACACACAACTCCCCGGCGCTTTCTCTTCTTTGAGGTTTCCGCTTCACTTACATGGGCATCCTCGTCATCTACCATCAAGTATCAAACAATTTATATTAGTATGAGAAGATGTATTGATAACAGAAAATTAGTAAATAAACAATATTAATATTGTACCGAAAGAATGATCCTTCATATTCACGCGGATACTCAGAGGCAGTTCCTCCATCTCTTGGGTGTTGTCATCAGTATAGTCAGCATCATTTGTCACTTGAGAGGGATTAGCTGGGAGATCTTCATTTGAGGGGTTAGCAGGCTGTTCTTCGTTTGGTGAATCAGTTTGGGCTTCATTAGGGGGATTCGCAGGAGGTTCTTCATTTGAGGGATTACTATGAGTTTGAACAGGAGGGTTTTCAGAAACTGTGGGTGATGGTGTAAGTGAGGGGTAGCGATTGATGGTTTGGTGGGAGGATGAGACAGTTCTTGTTGGGTATTTAGAAGTAGCAGGTGGATCAACTAGCATGGGTACATCAGTTTGGGTCTCAGACTCAGTAATAGGGTCAAATAGGGCTTTTTTGGGATCCTTTTTGGAGGGTTTCTCTACTCTCAGTTTTGTAGAACATCTAGGGCTTCTACGCAAGAGTGTTTGCACTGAAACAGTCCTTTTCTTAGGAGAACTAACCGGATCTGGAACAACAACGTCTATATTAGGGATAGTGAGGTCAGTAATATTACCTTCAACACAGCCTTTTTTCTTCTTCCCTTCAATCAAGGTGCCGGCTTTATTCTTTGGAGGTTTGGCCGGTTTATCCTTCTTAGGAGGTTTGGCTGCTGGTTGGTCCTTCTTCTTCACCGTAGGTTCCGGCGTATGTACTTTGGCCGGACGCCGAGTACTTGGAGACCGCAGCTTCATGTTATTACCGTCGCTGGTTGCGGCTACAACGTCGCTCAATGTTTTCTTCTTCGCCGGCATGATGGAAGTGAAGTGGATGTATATGTCGTAGGTCGAAATCGGGAAACCCTAAACGTTTTTGGTGAGAGAGAGGAAGTGAAGAAGAAGTGAAGTGGATGTATGTTTTGGTTCAAAACATACAAGTGTTGGTTTTTGGGACACGTGGTCGGCACCGATCGCGTTTTTTGACACGTGTTGGCCATCGCTCGCGTTATATCTTACATGACACACACAATAAACTCAGTCGCATAGGTGGATTACAGAATCCCGCTCATTAAAATTATATTCCCCATTCAGAATTTGGCTTCCCGCCAATGGTTTTGGAATTTCCCACCTTCAATAAATAGCACTTACGTAACTAGTAAACACATGTGCAGTCACATAAGTGAACGTCAACCTGAAAATGAAACTAACATTTTACTAAGTTCACATAATCAGCATATTCCAAAATGGACAAAATATTTCACAACATCCAAAATGGACTAAACATTTCACAACATTCCAATATGATGAACAAAACACACATGATGTTTAAACACATGATAATCTTCACTCCTCCTCGTCATCAATATCATCATACCCTTCCTCATCTTCTTGATCTTCCTCACTTACTTCAATACGAGAATCATTGTCACCGTAGGGATTGTCAGTGTAAAAGTCCTCTGCATGTTCCTGAATATACTCCCTTGCCTCTTCGCAATTTTCCATGACAGACCAATGCATCACGTCTATGTCAATATTGTTGAGCCGAAACCTCCTACCCCAGCAGCCCGTCGGCTTTATGACATTAGATACCACTGATATGTCAAAGTGAGATCGATCTTCCTCTTCTTCATCATCAATCTGAGATTTACCTTCAATCTCACCCATGTACAACTTACAGTGCATCACACATTCGTGTGCAATAAAATCCTCGGCAATGCAACCTTCAGGGTACCTTGTGTTTCTCACAAACTTTTTGTACTTTCCAAGTTGCCTACATATAACATATATTTAACATTATAATTTGCGCCGCGAACAATAAATATAATTACAATATAATATACTAATCGAGTTTTTCCATATATACGTACCGTTCCATAGGATACATCCAACTGTAGTGTACCGGCCCCTTAAATAAAATTTGATCTAGAAGGTGAACCATGAGATGTACCATTATAGTGAAGAATGCCGGTGGAAAAATCCTCTCTAACTGACACAGAATCTGAACTATCTCTATCTTCATGTGACGTACCTCATCCCTCTTCATCTCTCTGCAACAGATTCTACGAAACCAATGAGATAGTGATATGAGAGCGTGAACCACATTTCTAGGCAAGTATGGTCTAATGTAAACCGGCAACAGTCTCTGTAACATAACATGACAATCATGTGTCTTCAATCCAATAAACTTTTTGTCTTCAAGATGAATCTTATTCTTCAAGCTTCCAGCATACCCAGATGGATACTTAGCATCCTTCATGTACTCAAGTATCTCTAGCTTCTCATTTGAAGTCACTGTATAAGGTGCTTTAGTCACTTTTTCCTTATTCCTTGAGTTTGACCCGGATGGTTTGAGCCATAAATTACTACGTACCCCCAGCTCTTCCAAACCCTTTCTAGCCTTGATATCATCTTTAGTCTTACCTGCAAATTATTTAAAACAAACGTGAATAAGTACTTCAAATATATGTTAATGTATAATATATATATGTACAAATAGTTTTCATACCTTCAAGAACAAGTATGGTCCCAATGATGTTATCAAAAACATTCTTCTCAATATGCATAACATCGAGTGAATATGGATGGGAGAATGACTTCCAATATGGTAACTCATAAAATATAGACACATGTGTCCAACAAAGCCTCTCACTGCTGCCTCTCGCTTTAAATTGAGGATGTAGACTAAGAGTAGGATACTCGTGTGACATAATGACATTGAATACGTCATGCCCGACAAGTGGTGGTGGAGGGTCTCGTCGCTCAATCTTCCCATTAAATCTATGGGGTTCAAACCTCCAGTCATGGTCTCTTGGGAGTCATCTTCGATGCCCTTGATACGACATCCTTCCAGTCAAATGGGTAGCGTCAATGTCATCTAGACATAAGGGGCAAGCTTTGTACCCTTTTGTCTTAATGCCTCCTAACATACCAAGACCAGGAAAGTCACTAATTGTCGAAATCACTGCTGCTTTCATAATGAAAGATGACCGATCATGTCTATCAAAAGTACGAACTCCCTCATTCCATAGTACTTTCAACTCGTCGATAAGAGGCCTCATAAAAACACTTAGGCACTTTCCAGGAGATTTGGGTCCAGATATCAACATACAGAGTATATTCAACTCTTTTCTCATACACATATGGGGTGGCAGATTGTAAGGTATAACAACGACAGGCCATGTGCTGTGTGAGAGTCCCGAAGACCCAAATGGATTAAAACCGTCGGTTGCTAAGCCAAGTCGTACATTCCTTATCTCACTTGAGAACTCTGGATATTCCTTGTCAAATAATTGCCATGATTCACAATCAGCCGGATGTCGAATGTATTCCGGATCATCAACAATTCTTAAAGCGTGCCACCTCATTTGGCCTGAAATATCAGGTGACATAAAGAGACGCTGCAATCTTGGAATCAAAGGGAAGTACTTAAGTGTCTTTTTTGGAACTTTGCTTTTCCTGTCATTTTCTCTGTACCTTCCCTCACCGCACACGGGGCAAGTAACACGATCTTTGTGCTCCTTGTAGTACAGTATACAACCATGCTCACAAGCATGTATGGTCTCATAACCCATCCCCAAATTCTTTAAAATCTTTTTCACATCTTGATAACAACTAGGGTAGTTGTTATCAAGAGGCAGAATTTCTTTTGTGATATGTAGAATTTTATTGAAGCCCTTATCCGACAATCCGCTCTCTACTTTCACTTGCATTGCCCTCAGAATAGTTTCAAGAACGGTTCTGTTACAACCAGTATATAGAGGTGTCTGAGCTTCACCCACGAGACTTGTATACCTTTCAAAAACCACCCTACTATCTAAATCACCACTCTCTGTATCCATGTTCATCTGAAGATCCTCATTCTGCATATATTGAAAGGGAAATGCATCTCGAATAATATCTTCAGTCGGGTTTGATTGATGATTATTCTTCACACCACTACTTGTTTCTCCATAATTACTCTCCGCAAGCCATTGTTGTCTCAACATGTATGGGGAACGTTCAGCACTTTCTTCATCGTGGGATGTCCATGTGTGGTACCCATTCATCATACCATTGTGGATCAAATGGATAAACATTTCCTTTGTTGTAATTTTTCCTCTAATCATCAAACACTTTCTACAAGGACATATATGTGAAGTTATCTCCATTTTGCTTTGCAAAATCAACAAACTGAACAATGCCTTGAATGTACCGTGTGTCACTCCTTTCCAACTCCATCCAAGTTTTATCCATTGTCAATCTTCCACTTTCTGAATAATCTTCGACGACTTCATCATCATCATGTAACAAACGGACACAAATTAACAAAATGATCGACAAGCAACAAATTAACATCACTAGCTAGCTTCACGTACGAATTGAACTAGATATATACCTTGGAGTGTGTTCGACGGAGGAGGGAATTACCAGAGCGCCGGAGATCGATTTCTGGAAATGCACACGGAGGAAGAACTGAAGAACGACTGTAAGTGTGGTGGAGTGTGTTTAATTTTTTTCATTTAATGCTGCGTTCTATCGCGACTAACTTTACGTATCTCAGTCGCATAAGTACACCTACCAAATTCAAATTAAATAAAAGTTGGTGAACAACAAAAAAGTCAACATTTTTGAATGTCAGGTCTGACGTGGCATTTTTACTATTTACCTATGTGACTCACCTTGACTGCGCAAATATGACCAGTCACATAAGAACACTTATGTCACAAACTTCAGACAGTCATGTAAGTACCAGTCACGTAAGTAGTCCTATATCACTGAGTTATGTCAGTGATGTAAGTCCGTGTCACATAAGGAAACTTGGATGACTAACTTTGGTCAGTCATATAAGTATTAGTCACATAAGTGTCCTTATACGACTGACCGTCTATTCTCTGTCATTTAAAGACCCTTACGTGACTGGTACTTATATGACTGACACAAACTCTGTCGTCTAAGGTGTAAATCGGCGTAGTGGTAGCTAGTGTCATGTCCTTTAAAGTTGTTTTTCTGTTTGAATATTCCTATTCTTCAGGGATATTGTTAGTGGTCAGTAGGTTATGAGTTAGTGGTAGTATGAACATAATGGTCGTGTAGTTTTAGTGTTCGGTTCCTGTAATCCCTTTATATGTTTTTGCTTTGATGAATCAGAAAATGACTTCCACCATATCACTGAGCACCTTTAACTCTAACCAACAATTTTCACCATGCCCTCTAGTTGTTGTTTGTCTATATTAACTTTATAGGTTACCATTTAACAATGGGTCAAACAATTGCAGGTCCTGTCACGAGTGTGGCATGGAGCTATGACGGAGCTTCTATTTTTCGCGGGGGTGAAGCAATAATGGATCTTTACGATTGGGGATCTGAATATTGTGTTCTAGATTTGCTTTGTTTGAGGTACTAGTGCTGCATTGGTATTCATGTTACCTTTTAGTTGTTTATTTTAAAAGTTTAGTTCTTCACACTAACCAATAAATTTGTTGAAGAGAAATGGAAGACTAGTAGTCGTTGATTTGTCTGGACGAGTACAATTTTTCGACTCTTGTAGAGGATTTGTTCGTGATCAATTCAATGTGCACAAAAGTAAAGTTAATGCACTTCTATGCGGGGTCTGATGGAACGGTAAGTGATGATAACAGACTTTATTTCTAATTGTCTTCCCGGATTTGAATTATCTTTTGTTTGTGAAATCTTTTGTTTGATTATTTGTGTTTAACATGTTAATATATTCTCGTGCTCTTACACGTCTAAAGAAGACAAGTACTATGAAAACAAGTTGGCTTCATGTAGAATCAAGAAAGATGCATCCGGGATAAAGGTGCTGGGCGTCGGCAGGCGCTGGGCTGCTATTGTTTTTGGTTGTATAAAGGTGCTTGGGTGGCTGGTTTACGCCGGGAAGTATCCAGTGGCGGATCCAGGACTCGACCGATGGGGGGACGAACTTTGTGATGGGGTCCCAAAAAATTTTTTTTTGATGAATAAGGCTATAGGTTGTATTCGGAAATTTTTTTCCCTATATATATATTCCTCATATTTGATGATATAAGTTATTTTCTAGTAAAATATCAAAGTTTGAATTCATATAAAGTTCATTACCGATCTAACTTTGAGAGGTCATAGAAGACACGTCGATTACCCTATAAGATCGAGATATATATCATTGGAGAGATAATTTGACGGCCTACAACTCTTCAATTGATATCAAGATATCAATCAGACGTTTAAGCAACCAAAAATATAAGTAAAGTAAGAACGCATAACAAGTGTACATAGTCAATCACATGCAACCTTAACAACTTTAACATATAACATGTAGACTGAGCACCACTTGAGAAATCAATCACCTTGCGCATGAAGCTGACAATAAGGGCTACAACTTCTATACTTACATCTAGGCACAAGTCTAATGTTAAGGTGACTGAAAACTAAGCCGAAACATGACATATGTTTGAAGTCCGCTAATGATTAGCCAACTTTTTGAAGCTCATAAAGACATCATCCGGTGTCCGTTGAAGATGATCTATGTATTGATAGAAAGCTAATTGAATTTTCTATAACTTTCATGTTTAATGCAAGATGAATTTTGGAGGTTAAGCTGATAAAAACAACGATCAAAGATAGACAATTAGTTGAAATTTGCCGAAATTGGGGGGATTCGAGCCAATCTTCTGAAGCTCATAAAGGCATCATCTGGTGTCCGTTGAACATGATCTATATATGTATAGAAAGCTAACAGAATGTTCTATAACTTTCATGTTTACTTAAAGATGAAATTTGAGGTTAAGCTATTAAAAACAGTGACCAAAACTAGGTGTTTGATTGAAGTTTGCCGAAATCAAGGGGGTCCGAGCCAACTTTCGGAAGCTCATAGAGGCGCCATGCATTGTCCGTTGAAGATGATCTATATATGGATAGAACGCTAATTGAATGTTCTATAACTTTCATGTTTAATCCGAGATGAAATTAGAAGGTTAATCTTAGCAAAACAGCAACCGAAGATAGGTGTTTAATCAAAAATTTCAAAAAAAAATTGTTCAAACGCGAGCGAACGTGGGGGCGAGCGAGCGAACGTGGGGGCGAGCGAACGAACGTGGGGGCGAACCAAGGGGCGGGGGGCAGATAAGGCATCAGAATGAACCAAAAACAGGGGATTTTCCGACGAACGTGGGGGCGTTTATTATGTGTCAGTTTCCTAAATTTAGGGTTATCGTTTATTATTTGATTTGCTATTTGATTTAGTTCCTGACTTTTATCTTTATAATTATACTTAATTAAAAATAATAATTTAATTAATGTATTTATACTCATGTTTTATATCAACGAATTTAGAAAGTTCATCTACAAACTTTGAAAGTTCTTCTACAAACTTTTAAAGTTCGTCTACAAACTTTGAAAGTTCGTCGACGAATTTGGAACTTTGTCCGTGAATTTTGAAAGTCTGAGTCTTCAATATATGAAGTTTGTCTAAAACGGATCAAATTTCGTCCAAAAGGGTACAAAAATCGAGTCTTTAATCCATGAAGTTCGTCTAAAAGTGTACAAAGTTCGTCTACAAGAGTACAAAAGAAACAATTATTTTATTTAAAATCCACGAACTTTATACTGAAATCCGCGAACTTTTTTTGGTAATGCCACAAACTTTCTACTAAAAAGCGGCGAACTCAATTCAACAGACCAAGCTCCACCACACAATGGATTCAGATGCCACAAGTTAACATGCCCTCCTAACTTTATAGGTGCAGAAGCACACTTTTTCACGCCTCCATCTCACAAATTTTTTTAACATCAGTGCAGGTCTCCTTTGACACACCAACAAATCTGAACTTCATCTTGATGAGTGCTCGCACATCAAACCAGTTCCGATTCACACATCCATCTCTAAGAATCCAACAGTTAGGGTTTCGGCAACAAGCCACCATCACCGGCAAACTTATACTCATCGTCTTGTTGCTATCACCGCTCCAGCATGAAATCAGCGGGAAAAAAAAGCCATGTCGGCAATATGCATAGGTGACATGGCTGCGTATCACATCTTATTGCTTAAACTCATCGTCAAACACGCCATGTCGGCAAACTTATACTCATCGTCTTGCTATGCATGATGGCCGCCGTGTCGCTATTACTTTGGTGTCGCCAGTCGTGTGAGATTTGATGAAGGTTAGAGACGATTGAAGATTTGATTAACCGATGTTTGTTTGCTAAAAACAAGGGATCCCCAATTAACTTTGATTTACCCGATGAAGCTAACAAAATAAAATGACAAGCATGCCCCTAAATGAATATTTAAATAATTATATGTATTAATAACCACATAATTATATGGGCCACTCATTAATTCAATCTAACGATCTGAGATGGTTCTTAGTTTGTAACTTAATTGGTGGTTCTCATTTGATCGGCACCCTTAACCATAAAAACTAAAAAAATACTTAAAAACAAAGAAGCTTCCCGAGGGACTGCTCAATGCTCACTGCATTGTGAAATATTTGTTCGTGATGATAACCGATTTTATTTCTAATTATCTTCCCAGATTTGAGATTGTTCGTGAAATATTTTGTTTTTTATTTGTGTTCTACAGGTTAATCTATTCTCGTGCTCTTACATGTTTCATGAAGACAAATACTATGAAAACCAGTGGCTTCATGTAGAATCAAGAAAGATGCATTCTCATGAGCTTAATGCGTTGACTCTAGCTTATCCAATAGTTAGAAAAAGTAGGTACCAAATCAATTATTATGTGTAGACATTATTTTAACTAAGCTGTCATTTTTCACTAATGGTTGTGCTTTTCTTTCAATTGTAGATTTAACTACTGATGCAGATGTAGCTGTTGCTGTGCTCATATCGGCTGATTATGGTGACAAACTGTTTGCTTCCCCAGCAGCCTACTTAGTCAAAGTCGATTCGGCAGATATTAACCCTAAAGTGTATCCGCTCACGGATTCCCAACTGACTAGTTCTATCGTTGATCTAGTTAAGAGGGCTGCTGATTTTTAGCAGCTCAAGAAGGGTATTAGAAAAACAACAAAGACATTGAATGAAAGAACTTCTGAGTTTGTGGTGATGACTGCTGATACCGGTGCCTTTGAGCTTCTCAGTCTTAGACTTATTGCAGCGGATAAGATGATTTCATATGTGTTTGTTCCCTCAAAGTATAAGCTGAGGCAAGTTTGTGGTACCACTCGACGCTTCAGTGCTCTTTCGGTAAAAAGAATAGTAGGAAGTTTATTGAATATCCAAATACAGACACTCAAAGATGATATTTGCAGGTCATTTAAAGGTGAGGATTAATCACAATTGAAATAGCTATTTGCAGGTTACTCATTTAAAGGTGGGGAATTACTTACAATTTTTTTTTTATTATGGAATTACTTACAATTGAAACAGCTATTTTCTCTACGAAAAAGATTCAGATGCCTTGTTTCACTTTCACATACTTTGTTTTCAATTCGCACAATTGTTAAATTTAATTCATGTAATGGTCCCATAAATTTTTTTTTACAGGCGTCTAGTAGCCGCTAGACCAGTCTAGGATTCCTCTGTTTCCACTATCCTATTGATTTTCATTGAAGAAAATAGAAAATACTATACAATATATCAAAATAGTAATTATATAATTATTGGAAAAAAACTAAAAACACATTTAACCATAAAACTAAAAAAACTACAAAAATACTTAAAAACAAATAAGCTTCCCGAGGGACTGCTCAATGCTCACTGCATTGTGAAATATTTGTTCGTGATGATAACCTATTTTATTTCTAATTATCTTGCCAAATTTGAATTTGTTCATGAAATATTTTGTTTGTTATTTGTGTTCTACATGTTAATCTATTCTCGTGCTCTTACATGTTTCATGAAGACAAATACTATGAAAACCAGTGGCTTCATGTAGAATCAAGAAAGATGCATCCTCATGAGCTTAATGCGTTCACTCTAACTTATCCAATAGTTAGAAAAAGTGGGTACCAAATCAATTATTATGTGTAGACATTATTTTAACTAAGCTGTCACTTTTCTTTCAATTGTAGATTTAACTACTGATGCAGATGTAGCTGCTGCTGTTGTGCTCATCTCGGCTGGTTATGGTGACAAACTGTTTGCCTCCCCAGCAGCCTACTTAGTCAAAGTCGATTCGGCAGATATTAACCCTAAAGTGTATCCGCTCATGGATTCCCAGCTGACTAGTTCTATCCATGATCTAGTTAAGAGGGCTGCTGATTTTAAGCAGCTCAAGAAGGATATTAGAAAAACAACAAAGACATTGAATGAATGAACTTTTGAGTTTGTGGTGATGGCTGCTGATACTAGTGCATTGGAGGAGCTTCTCCATCTTCGATTGATTGCAGAAGATAAGAAGATTCCCTATGTGTTTGTTCCGTCAAAGTACAAGCTAAGGCAAGCTTGTGGTACCACGTGACGCTTTAGTATTCTTTCGGTGAAAAGAGTAGTAGAAAGTCCATTGCATCTCCAAATATAAACACTTAAGGATGATATTGGCAGATTATTCATTTAGGGGGATTACTTACATTTAAAACTTTATTTTCAATTCGCACGGTTGTTAAATTTAATTCATGACTTAGACGAGATGGAATATAGTTTTTGAAGTGTCATCTGGTTATCAATTAAAAGACGTGGTGTAACAGAAAACTAAAATCGCCATATGTACCAATTATTATTAATTGATTCAGAGTTTTCGAAATTGGTCATTAATCCCGACAAATTACGTTTCTAACAATTAGAAATGTCAATTAAGGGATAAATCGAACTTAAAATTGGGCAATTATTGTTAAATTGATCAAATGAATTATAAAACACAACATCTTGTGCCATTCAATTCTATCATGTCCTATATTTTATGTGACACATTATTTATTAAAAATTCATTCATATACTTAAATATAACATTTACTGAAACTAAAATGATTGAATTACACTTGGGAAGCGCACCGATTTTATCGGGCAACCGTTCTTGATTTTATTTAATTTTTTGGAAAGGTCTTCTCTATTTTATATTTTCTTTCTATTTCTCTATTATTATTCATGGAACTGCATAATTATATTTAAACATTAATTCTGCATTGAATAAGATACTAATTAAGAATGAAAATAATGAAGTTGTGACGCTTAACATTCTCTCCTCCTCTGCATTTATGACATCCTAATTTCGAAACACCTCTAACCGGTCCAACCGAAATAGAATATGATGACAAGGATAATTGATAATGATTCATTCGTTCTAGACGTCACGTTTTAATAAATGTAATTAATTTGGCAATCGTCACGTTTTACAACCAGTGTCTGTTCTCACATGTTCAAGTGTGACAAAATGATTCAGAGCACTTCAATCAACTTGTCCCGTCGAGAAAAGATTCCGATCAAACATTCTATCAGTTCGAATGTAGGTGGCATATGGGGAAGCATGAGAGTGGAACAAAAGGTAAGTGATGAAGGTGTTTGTTTTGGAAGTTGTTCAATTTTCCTTATTGTTTAGCATTCTCATGAGGTTAAACAAAATGCATATCAAAGGGCGCGCCTTTCCTTTTCTTGTCTCGTGGATTTGTAAAGTAGCTTCTCCCAATTCTTGTTGCAATCTAACATTTATTATTGGAATGAACTTGAGTAGGATTCAATTTATGAATGTACTACTTACTAGACTGATACAAGACTTCAATTTTTTTTATTCAGAAATTTTATAAACTACAGTCCAGCTTAATTACAAAGTACTCGGTCGTGCCCCATAATCTAGTTGTACCTGATCATAAGCGAAATTTTGAACTTGGGGATGCAAGATAACGCAACTGTTGAAGCTTCGTTTAGATGTCTATAATTTTAATATATCTGCTTCATATAACTCAATTTTAAGTTAACAGTCCCCCACACACACAAATGCTGATCATATTAAGATCTAATTTGATGTTACGCAAGCACGTGAGTTGCATGTGGAGAAAGACACGTCAGCTGAGGCACGCGAAGTGTGTGAAGGGAGGGGTGACGCAGGTGACGTCGTCGTCGAATCCATGCAGAAGGAATGAACAAATGCGAGAGGGACGCGTGGCTATCTACAACGGCATGAGCTGTATTACATGAGTTGTATAAGTAGCTAATAGGCGAATGGAATAAACAGTTTGAGTTTTCAGAAAATATCTTCTCTCTCGATCTCTCTTTTCTTCCTTTCAGTCCTGCTTCGCACCAGAATGCATATGAAGCGTTGCCATTGGACGAGCCATATCCAAGTGCTGTGCAATCATCAGCGAACGTGCAAGCAAAGTCGATGTTATCTCCCAGCTTGCTAAGATCTTTTGCGTTAGGGTTGAATGCACACCATTTTGTTGGAAAGTAATTAAGGTACGTGTCCTTGGCATGTATTAGAAGTTGATTATTAATTTCCTTTTCCGGTTAAATCTATTCCAATTTTACTTTTTAGGCTGCACACAGCCCCACATCATATCTAAAGATTCCCCAATGACGCTCGAAATTCCCAGGCGCAACACTCTTGATGTCCTCATCAAGAAGTCCAAATAAATACACTTCTATGTACCCTGGCCTACACGGCGTGCCAGCGGTAAAAGACCATTGTAGAACCTATATACAATGTTGGACAATGATCTATTGACCCTCCTTATATGGAGGGTGACATGGCAGTTGTATGTTTATTCATTAATACCTTATTGATATCTTATTTAATGTATATTTCATTTCCCATAAATATGTATTGGAACAATAATCATGGAAAGTTGCTATCCTCACATAATATTTAATATTTCTAAAGTAAGACAAATAAAAAGTAATTTTATATTTATTTATTTTGGTTGAGATTTTTATTTAATTAGTTAATCATTTTGTGAGCGAAGGTGCGAGGCAATTGCAATTTGCAAGTGAAGCGTCTACTGAAGAGGCTGAGCGTATTAAAAGAGGCGGTTTAACATTCTCAACCATGGATGAATCGAAGCAACGTATATCAGAGTATTCAATCGAAGAGGATGCTGAAGATTCAAATAACGATTTATCAAACTTTTCTGATATTGAGTTCGACCTTGATAATTCAGATTTATTTTGCGATGGTGGGAATATTGAGGAAGTTAAAAAAACATGTAGAACACTCACTGCGTGATTTGAGTATTTTTGGAGCTAAATTCATGGATATTGATGAGTCTGATGGCCAAATTGAATCAGATGAGTAGCTCACTACAAGTGAATCAAGCGACGATGAAAACACTCCTCAAAATAAATATCCTCATTTGCAAAGAAAAAAAGGATTGAAATTTATTCTGCATTATTAATTTAATAATGATACTTTTCTAATTTTTGTAAACCAAACAAGTGATATAATTGGATTGAAAGTTTTGATTTCTAAATTTTGAAAAACAATCATAAATGGTGTCAACTAGCGGAGGTTTTCAACCGTGTTAAACTAAATTTGTATAGTAGTTCAAAAATCATTTAATTGAAAATTAAAAAAGTTCGGTCCTTGATTTGAAATGGAGCGATAGTCCAGGGTATGTTTTTAAAATTTTCCCTTATATTTAAACATGCATTGAATAAGATACTAATTAAGAATGAAAATAATTAAGTTGGGACGCTTAACATTCTCCTCATCTGCATTTATGACATCCTAATTTCAAAACACCTCTAACCGGTCCAACCGCGGATCTTATAGTTGAAAATCTAACGCAATCGATTATTTTAACGCAACTGCTAATCGTTTTAACAGGGAAATCAATTTCTTTATATATAAAAAAAATCAGTTTCCGGGATCTGGTATCAATTACCATTAAATAAAGTGATAAATCAACACATACAGTGAAACAAAAGCTGTTTGGCAAACTCCAAATAAAGCACAACCTATCTCATCACAAACGCTGAACTGAAACAAAAAGAAAAATGGGAGCAAATTGCAAATCGGATTAACACAAACTCCTCCAAGCAGCCTTGGTAGGGTAGATCCAGAGAATTCACCAAAACTAAACCTCGTAAGGCCTAAACAAAACAACAACAAGGCAGTAAGAAACCGAAATTGTCGAGGAGATTTGGAATTGGGCCGTAAGAGCAACTAGCCGTGGTCCAATCCATAATTCGATAGTCAAACGCCAGTAAGTCTGTCTAATACATATATATGTTATATTTATTTATCATTATTTAGTCTAGTAGTCTAGTTATAAGTTGAGGTTTCCTTGTAGGAATCAGTCCATTGGCAAATTGCATCGTTATAGAGTGACATGTCATGGGACATTGCAAACTTAATTTTAGACAAGTTGCCTGAGGTCGTCGAGCATATAAGATTTGGTGCAGTTTGCAAGGGCCTTGCAGGCATGGCGTTTTTCAGGAAGCAGCTGGGGTGTTTTTTTTATTGAGTCTTGTATGTCTTTTTTAGTTGTTGACCGACATCTGGTCTTGTTGTTTGATGTTTCAGTGTTGGTTGTTTGTCTTATCTTTGATCAGTTTTTGTGTAGCTGCGTTGTTTGCTGTTGTGTTTAGGTTTATTTGTTGCTTTGTTTGCTTTGATTTAATTGTTTTGCTCAGTTGTAATCTCATTGCCTTTTATCAAAATAAAAATTGACCAAATAAATAAAAACACAATTTCTTTCTTTTTTTTCTTTTTTAAAGGACGAATGTGATTGCCTCGGTGGTGAACAATCCCCCAATGCATCAAAGTGAGCTGGATTCGAAGTTCATACCTTACAAAAAATGAACGGGTACTAACTTAACACTCAAGCATGTGCCATTCAATTCTATCATATCCTACCTTTTATGTGACAAATTTAGTTTAAAAAGATTTCATTCATGTACTTAAATATAACATTTACATTTACTGAAACTAAAATGATTGACTTCCACTTGGGAAGCACAACGTTATCATCCGGATCCGGCAACCGTTCTTGATTTTATTTAATTTTTTTGGGAAAGGTCTTCTTTATTTTATTTTTTCTTTCTATTTCTCTATTATTATTATTGGAACTGCATAATTTTATTTAAACATTAATCCTGCATTGAATAAGATACTATTTAAGAATGAAATTAAGGAATTTGGGACGCTTAACATTCTCCTCCTCTGCATTTATGACCTCCTAAATTTCAAAATACCTCTAACCGGTTTAATCCTGGGAAATCAATTTCTTAAAAAAAAAATCAATTTCCGGGATTTGGTATCAATTATACCATTCAATAAAGTGATAAATCAACAAAAAGAAAGAAGCTGTTTGGCAAACTCCAAATAAAACACAACCTCTCTCTCATCATAAACGCTGAACTGAAACAAAAAGAAAAACGGGAGCAAACTGAATACAGCTCAAAATCGGATTAACACAAAGCAGCCTTGTTAAACTTCTTACCAGAGATCCAACGCCATTACTATTTACTGGCCAGAGAATTCACCAAAATTAAACACCGTTAAGCATAAACTAAACAACAACAATGCAATAAAGAAACCGAAATTGTCGAGGAGATTTGGAATTGGGCCCTAAGAGCAACTGGGCCGTGGTCCAATCCATAATTCGATAGTCAAACGCTGTCGTATTACTAACGGCAAAAGGTCAACAGTTATAATTTAGAACGGGAACCTAGTACTGTGAATGAGATTCTAGCCTCCAGGGAGACAGAAAAAAAAAAGGACAAACTCAGGTAAAGTAAATTTTCAATTGGATGTCCCCTTTTTCAATTGGATTTCCCCTTGTGTCTCTTGAATTTTTGTTTGTTTCTTTTGTGCTAATTTTGGTTTACTTGTGAGCGCAGGCACATGCACATAACATAACATCGAAAGCCAAATCCAAAGCCAGAAGAGAGGAAGGTTTATAGAGAAGAGAACAGCACAGCAGAAGGGGATATGAGCAGAAGACAATCTAATAAGCGTCGTCGCCTGGTAGAAACTCCAGTAAGTCTGTCTAATACATATATGTTATAAGTATCATTATTTAGTCTAGTCTAGTTATAAGTTGAGGTTTCCTTGTAGGAATTAGGCGATTTGCAAATTGCATCGTTATGGAGTGACATACCATGGGACATTGCAAACTTAATTTTAGACAAGTTGCATGAGGTCTTCGAGCTTATAAGATTTGGTGCAGTTTGCAAGAAATGGTATATCATATTAAAAAAAATTGCCAAGCCCTCGTGCAATGTTCTCCCAATGCTTTTGGTTACATCACAGGATGCTCCACAGCCACCACTGCTGCTCTTTTCTCTTTCTTGCCTTTCAAAATACTACTCAAAACTCCAGCTTCGGCTTCCAGTAGAAACCTTTTGACTCAAGCAACAAATCTGACGAAACTTGATCTACAATGTCTGAAGGTAATATCTAATTCTTAATTCGTGTTGAGAGATTTATGGCATGAGTTAAGTCATCCAGTAGATGTATAATAGACCAAACATTCCCCAACTTTAGATCTAAATCTAGAAATATTTGTCTCGGCTTGTGTACCTATTTAGTGAATCCACATTGGACTCTTATCAATCAACATTGTATGGTGGTCTATGATATTGGTTATCTACAACCTACCTCATTGGTTGACCATGAAGCCTAGGCATGTGATGCTTTTATTTATTGATTTCGGGTCCTCGTCAGCCCGAAAATAATATTGATGTGTATTTAGCGCCGTTGATTGATGATTTAAAGCTTCTATAGAATGATGGTATCCGCACGTATGACGCATCGATCCAAGACTATTTCAACATATGTGTCATGTTGTTTTGTACGATTAATAATTTCTCTGCTTATGGTAACTTTTCGCTTACGGTATTAAGAATTATAAAGCTTGTCCAGTATGTGGAAAATTTGGAAAATAATAACTTTTTTAATTTAATGTGATATTAATATTGAAAAAAATTAGTAAATGAAACCAGTAACCGTGTCGCACAACTCACAAGCGTCGACGTACACATGTCTCACAAAGACACAAACAATGTGACGGACGTGTACCACCTCCGTGACCGATCGACGTACAAGTTACAACTGACGAAACGTTATCTTTGTCGACCTACAACGCATGTGCAACAAAATTGCTCAGCGTGTCGTAAGTGCGTTGCACATCTGTCGCACAGGCACATTGGTCGTCGTAATAGGGGTTTTTGAGAGGAGCAATTACGCCACACTTAAGTTTATCGTCGCAAATTTGTTGCTCATGCGGTAGACACATTAGACTATTTTGCGACACGTTTGGGTTGTCGCACGCTCGATACAAAATGATCTGTAGTACTACTGTACTACTGCTGATGGTGTAATGATTTTATTTATGTAGTTAACTTCCCTCCCATTAAGAATTATTGAGGTGGTATCCGTGTCCGTCATAAAAAAATTCTAGAATTTTCATGAATCATAGTAAATAAAAAAGGTTGTTTGTAATAATTTATCCATTAAGTAGTAAAAGGTTATTTACCAATTCATTCGTCGCCTTAATTAGTAGTTTTTCGCCCAAGCTGGTTGTCAGCATTATTGTGGAAAGATAGCTAAATGTTCATAATATTTGACGCATGTGAGGACATGCTCCATATCTACATCTTGAACTAACCCAAATGTTCATTAATAGTTATTCTTATGCCGGGGTGGATTTATACATTTTAAAATGTTGTGAGAGATTGCAATACACAATTTTTTTTTTTGATTCATAAGTGGTAGTTAGCATCAAAAACGAAATCCGTGAAGGTTCGATACACTGAGGTCCAAATGATCAATACTCTAAACAAAAACTCTGCAGACCATAGGACCAAAACACTAAAACACTGCGGAGAACTCTAACGCTAAAAACTCTAGCACGAACCTCTAAAGGAAGCTTGAAGGAACTCACTCGAGCACAAGGGCACTAAAACACACTAGGAGCATCCAAAGAGAGCACTAGGACTCCCTCCTAAAGGAGGGACCAAAACAGCCACTGCATGAGCCCCCTTTGATATCCGAATAAGACTGACAAAAACAGCCACTGCAATACACAATTATACCCTGGCCTCATGTGTGCTTCACTCACTATTTAAATTCATTTTATTTTGCTCCATTTTAAGATTATGTTTCATTTATATAAAGTCAAGATTCTTATCACGTTATACTTATTTTACTATGAAATGACATGTTTTCCGAAATACAAGGATAATTGATAATGATTCATTTGTTCTACACGTCACTAGCAATGTGAATTTCGTGGAAGCTTTCATTAAATACATTTTTGTAGTATTAAAAAACGAGAGTATTATTTCAATGGGCTACAATAACTCCATTTGTTTGCCTTTTGCAATAAATGTAATTAATTTGGCCATCGTCACATGTGTTCAAGTGTGACAAAATGATTCGGAGCACTTCAATCAACTTGTCCCCCGTCGAGAAAAGATTCCGATCAAACATTCTATCAGTTCGAAGGTAGGGTGGCATATCCGGAAGCATGAGAGTGGAACAAAAGGTAAGTGAAGGTTTGTTATGGAAGATCTTCAATTTTCCTTGTTTAGCATTCTGATCATGAGGTTAAACAAAATGCATATCAAAGGGGCGCCTTTCCTTTTATTGTCTCGTGGATTTGTAAAGTAGCTTCTCCCAATTCTTGTTGCAATCTAACATTTATTATTGGAATGAAACTTGAGTAGGATTCAATTTATGAATGTACTACTTACTAGACTGATACAAGACTTCAATTTTTTTTATTCAGAGATTTTATAAAACTACAGTCCAGCTTAATTGCAAAGTACTCAGTCGTGCCCCATAATCTAGTTGTACCTAAGAAGCGAATTTTGAACTTGGCGATGCAAGATTATATATAACGCAACAGGGGCAGATGTTGCAACCGTAGAAGCTTCGTTTTAGATGTCTATAATTTTAATATATGCTTCATATAACTCAATTTAAGTTAACAGTCCCCACACAAATGCTGATCATATTAAGATCTAATTTGATGTAACTGAATGTACTATGTGTTCGTTGTCCTTTTGAATCCTGCAAATTTCCGTTTATATACATGAACAGACTGACAACAATGTAGATTGCATAAGATGTGATAAAATCTTAACGTTACGCATTGCACCAATTGCCCATATAACCCAATATATCCCAGTCCAGCAATACGATATATGTAACGACCCGACCGGAGGACCTGATCCGAGCCGTTATAAGCCTGGCGGCTCGGATTGGGTCCTCCGGTCGGGTCGTTACAATATATGTAGAAGAACAATCAATGAACTAAAAAGTTATATCAGAAGATGAATCATGAATACCAAGCAGGCCACCATCAATGAAGGTTGCTTGGTATTCATGATTCTTCTTTTTCGTTAGGGTTGACACCATTATATTTCCTTTTCCGGTTAAATCGATTCCGAATTTAGGCTGCCCACATCATATCTAAAGATTCCCCAAATGACGCTCGAAATTCCCAGGCGCAACACTCTAATGTCTATCTAAGGGGGAACTGTTGTGAGTTCGTAGATGCGTCTGTCTAACAGAAACTGACTAAAAATCTATCTGCTGGACTAGTGATGATTTGAATTACCTGTGATGGATTTCTGTTTTATTTGAAGAAGTGTTTGTCATCATCAAAAAGGGGGAATTTGTTGGAACCCATAGGTTTTGATGATCACAAACACTTAGTTAATATTCTATCGAAGTGTGTAGAAATCCATCTAATAGATCGAAGATAGATTGAAGATCGAACTACCATAAGACGGTTGAATTAAAAACATTCTACAGATCAGACGTGGCAAGTTCTATGTAATAAAGAGACGGATAGAAGGAAGGTTCTATTGGCATATTACTAATTGATTTGCGCGCCACTGCTTGCAGCCTTTCTGCTTGCTGATCTGCCAGCTTTCATATTGCGCCTGCCCTCTGCAACTCTGCCTCTTACCTCTCTGCGCGCCAGTGAATCCCTTTTTTGCACACCTCTCTGCATCCTGCTCAGACTCCTGTACTGCACAGTCTGTCACATAACAGCATGGTTGGGCCGCAAGACCGACTGGGCCAAGGTCCAATCCATAATTCGACAGTAGGACAATAAAGGCTCTTTAATTTGTATTCTACAGTTTAAGGAATCCTTGCCAACACTACCAGCTATAAATTAGAACGTGATGCACAAAGCCTAGTACAATGAGTGAGATTCTAGGGGGACAGAAAAAATGACAAACACATGATTCCTTTTTCTTTTCTTTTTTCACTCTGCTAATCCTTCTAAGCGTCGTCGGGTAGAAACTCCAGTAATTATGTCTAATACACAGGTATTATTATCTAGTCTAGTCTCTAATAAGGTTGAGGTTTCCTTGAAGAAATCCGTCGACTTGCCATTGGATATTGGAAAAATTCTAGAGAAGTTGCCTGAGGTCATCCAGCATATAAGATTTGGTGCAGTTTGCAAGGGATGGTATATCATATTAAAACAATATGTCTACGCAGTAATGTTCTTCCAATGCTTTTCGTTCCATTACTGTATGCACCTCTTGCCTTGTCACTTTGTAGAGTGACTTGGTATATACACAAGATGGCAGTGTCTCCAGTTTCTTCTGGTTCCCTAATTGATGAGATTTTGGTGGCATGTGTATAGATGGGGCAGTTAGAATTTAAGAAGTCCCTACCTAATGTCGGCTGTGAGATTTATATTAACTTTGTAGGTTACCATTTAACAATGGTTCAAACCATTGCAGGTCCTGTCACGAGTGTGGCATGGAGCTATGCTATGACGGAGCTTCTATTTTCGCGGGGTGAAGCAATGAATCTTTACGATTGGGGATCTGAATATTGTGTTCTAGATTTGCTTTGTTTGAGGTACTAGTGCTGCATTGGTGTTCATGTTACCTGTTAGTTGTTTATTTTAAAAGTTTAGTTCTTCACTAGATTTGCTTTGTTTGAGGTAGAGATGCTCAAATTGAGACCGGATCGGACCAGACCGGATTTTACGGGTCGGTCCAAAATCGGATCGTTAAAATTTTGGTTCGGTCCACGGTCCTTAATTTTCATAATATCCGGTCCATCGGTCCGACCCGGATCGTAAAATTCCGGTCCGGTTCGGACCGTAAAATTAAGGGTATTCGGTCTGATCCGGTTCACTTTTTACCAAAAATCCGGTACCGGTCCATATATACTCCGGTCCAGCCCACGGTCTAAAATTTTAAAAAATTCCAATCTACCGGTCCGGACCGATTATGCATCCCTAGTTTGAGGTACCAGTGCTGCATTGGTGTTCATGTTACATTTTAGTTGTTTATTTTAAAAGTTTAGTTCTTCACACTAATCAATAAATTTGTTGAAGAAATGGAAGACTAGTAGTCGTTATGATTTGTCTGGACAAGTGCAATTTTTCGACTCTTGTAGAGGATTTGATCGTAATCAATTCAATGTGCACAAAAGTAAAGTTAATGCGCTTGCTGCTAGCCAAAACTTGGTGTTCTCGAGGATCAAGTATAGCTCAGTGGGGCATACTCACCCGCGACTCAGTGAGCTCCGATGTTCAAATCCTCCTAACTGATACAAACAATTACTAACCCCTTGTAATAAAAAAAACTTGGTGTTCTCTGCCGGGTCTGATGAAACGGTAAGGGATGATAACAAACTTTATTTCTAATTATCTTTCCGGATTTGAATTATCTTTTGTTTGTGAAATCTTTTGTTTGATTATTTGTGTTTAACATGTTAATGTATTCTCGTGCTCTTAAACGTCTAAAGAAGACAAATACTAAAAGAAAACAAGTTGGCTTCATGTAGAATCAAGAAAGATGCATCCACGGGAGCTGAATGCGTTGACTGTAGCTTACCAGTAGTTCGAAAAAGTAGGTACCAAATCAATTATAATGTGTAGACATTATTTTAACTAAGCTGTCATTTTTCACTAATGGTTGATTCTTTCTTTCAATTGTAGATTTAGCTACTGATGCAGATGTAGTTGCTCCTGTGCTCATATCGGCTGGTGATGGTGAAAAACTGTTTGCCTCCCCAGCAGCTTACTTGGGCAAAGTCGATTCGGCAGGAAAAGATATTAATTCTAAAGTGCATCCGCTTGCGGATTACCAACGGATTAGTTATATCCTCGATCGGTTAAGATAGCTGCTGATTTTAAGCAGCTCAAGAAGGGTATTATAAAAACAACCAGGACATTGAATGAAGGATGTTCTGAGTTTGTTGTGATGGCTGCTCATACTGGTGTGGAGGAGCTTCTCAGTCTCCGACTTATTGCAGAGGATAAGATGATTTCATATGTGTTTGTTCCCTCAAAGTACAAGCTGAGGCAAGCTTGTGGTACCACTCGACGCTTCAGTGCTCTTTCGGTGAAAAGAATAGTAGGAAGTTTATTCAATCTCCAAATACAGACACTGAAGGATGATATTTGCAGGTTACTCATTTAAAGGTGGGGAATTACTTACAATTGAAACAGCTATTTTCTCTACGAAAAAGATTCAGATGCCTTGTTTCACTTTCAGATGCCTTGTTTCACTTTCACATACTTTGTTTTAATTCGCACAATTGTTAAATTTAATTCATGTAATGGTCCCCATAAAAAAATTTTATGGTGGTCTAGTAGCCGCCTAGAACAGTCTAGGATTCCTCTGTTTTCACTATCCGATTGATTTTCATTGAAGAAAATAAAAAATACTATATTATTGATAAAAATACTAAAAACACAACCATAAAAACTAAAAAAATACTTAAAAACAAAGGAGCATCATTGCATTGCAAGCCTAGTTGTGTCGAGTGGAATCTTCGCCGGTGATAGCTCTAGCAACCCTCCAAACAACTCAGTTGTTGTAGCTCTTAAAGATGGGACACTCAAGGTTTGTGGCTTTTATCCAGGCTCGGTAGACTAGCATAGTAAGAAGGTAATGATTTCCTTTCGATAATAGTTCGATTCATTCTTTTTATCTGGGGACTTTTGAGTTATGCGGCTGCAGTGATAAGATTTAGAATATTATAGTATACCTTGCTGATTTTTATGGTCCCATTTCTGCTACTTTTAATAGCCATATTTCGTTCCTCATTTGGTTCTTCCGTGATTTCAGTAGAAAGGTTTGGGTACATTTTCTTTTTTTTATATGGCTCATGCATTGGCTTCATTTTAGCTATTTAAGCTAATAAATAATGAATCTGGAACGAGTTTGATGTGTCCGATTTGGAAAATATGAAATATTATCTCAGCATAGAAGTAGTATTTTGTGTTGAGCAACTTGGTTACAAAAGGAAAATTTTATTGAATGAAAACTCTTAAAAAGAAAAACTTCACTAAGACTCTCTAACTTGTGGTGTAGATCACTCTTTGAATTTGAGTGATTTACCACTTACATGACACACCTCTTTATACTAATCCATACACAAAATGAATGGCTATGATCATTTTGATTCAATGGCCAAAAATAGTACATCTAGATAACTCTATACCTATGTCTCTTCTTCTTCTTCCTCCTCTACACTTCTCCATAATTTTCTAGAAAAATCTTCTCTTTGGATTGAGCTCATTCTTCTTGGGTCATCTTCTTTGGACTTCTATTTGGACTTAGACTAGACATTAATATTTGGGCCTTTAATCTTAATACTCCCCCTTAATGCCTAGTCTCTCTTGGTCTTGTAGTCATTTCCCAAGTAGCTCTCTAAACTTCTGAAACTTTGACGTAGTCAGACTCTTCGTGAAGATATCATCAGCTTGCTCATCGGTTTTGATTGCCCCCATTTGGATCCCGCCTTCAAAGACCTTCTCCCGAATGAAGTGATAGTGTACCTCCACATGCTTAGTTCGAGCGTGAAATACTGTATTCTTAGCAAGCCTATAGCTGACTGATTATCACAGTGGAGCTTTACTGGATAATCACATGGCTGCTTCAAATCTTCCATGAGTCGCATAAGCCGTGTACTCTCTTGTGCTGCAAGCGCTGCTGCTCTATACTCGGCTTCTGTGGTTGACAGATACACCGTCGGCTGTCTCTTACTACACAAGGATATAATTGCCGAGACCATGTGAAACACATAGCCGGTCATCGATCACGTCGTGTTATGATCTTCAGCATAATCAACATCACTGTACCCGATGACTTTACCTTCAACTCCCTTCTTATATAGGAGGTCATAGTTCGTACTGCCCTTCATATACCTTAGTATTCTACGTACTGCTTCAAGATGAGGCTTTCTTGGATTTTGCATGAACCGACTCACCACGCCTACTGCGAAGGAGATGTCTGGCCTTGTCAGGGTAAGGTAGATTAAACTACCTACCAGTTGTCGATACATCTTCACATCTTCAAGTTCTTTTTCTTCTTCTGCGCAGTACTTCACATTGGCCTCCAAAGGGGTTTATATGGGCTTGCTCTCCGTCATTTCATACTTCGTGAGTAGATCTTTGGCATACTTCTCCTGACACAAAAATATTCCTTCTTTTGTTGTCTCCACTTCAAGCCCAAGAAAATACTTCAGCTCTCCATGCTACTTCATTTGGAATCTTACTGATAGATTCCCTCTTGTTAGACAAATCTTTTACAAAGAGACTTGAGTCTACCGATGTTACATAGTAACTAAGAGAGTCCACGTACACCAATACTATTGCTATCTTAGCTCCTCGAATCTTCACAAAGAGACTTGAGTCTGCCGATGTTACATTGTAACTACTTCAAACTAGGAACTCAGCTATCTTTCCATACCATGCTCGTGGTGTTTTCTTAAGACCGTAGATCGAGAGCTTTCATTAGTTTGCACACATAGGTAGGATGCTCCTTGTCTTCAAATCCCGTCGGTTGCTCCATAAAAATTTCTTTATCCAAGTCTCCGTGTAGAAAGGCATTCTTCATGTCCATCTGGCACATCTTCCATGATTTGTTTGCCGCCAACGCTAATAGGACACGTACTGTTGTAAGTTTAGAAACATGGCTAAAAGTCTCATCGTAGTTCACCCCATACTCCTGAGAGAATCCTCGAGCCACTAGTCGAGCCTTATATCATTCAATCGATCCATTTGGACGTGTCTTCACCTTGTACATCCATTTACAGGATATGGGCTTTATATCAATAGGTTGAGGCACTACCAACACAATGGGTAATAAAGCTCACTGAATGGCAAGAATTAACCCATCCATTAGCTTGGTAACGTATTCAGCCTAGCAAATTTTCCCAGCAGTACCACTTAGAACAAGTAATGATGCTGTCAGAAGTGTCCAACTGAGTATTATCACCAAAATAATTCCAAAGGCTGCCGTCACAAAAGTCCAAGTGAGTATTATTCAATCCACAATTCACCAAATTTCCCAAATCCATAGCAAAGTATTCATCCATCTAATGCACATGCATCCGATCTTATAAGACTGGCTGAATCCTATTGACAAACCTAAAACTTTTCTAATAGTGTGAATCTAAGAAACAATTACCGAATTCTCAGCTTCTTAGGCAAGCATTTCACAGCAAAGACTCAGTAAATTACCACCATAACAAGGTAATTAATAATAGTTAATTTCTGAAAGATACGCCACTGAACTTTGAAGCACAGTCAACAAACAAACACAAACTACAGTTTACAACAATTCAAGAACAAGAAGAAAGAGCGACGTCAATCTCTTAACATAGGTTGTATTTGCCAAAACCACACAATCTAATTAATTGTGATCAAATAAACAACCTCGTACGACAAGAACATATTCACATAAAATCCGCTAATAACAACACAAGTGCAGATTACATAATTACATTGATATCCAAAATACACCACAAAACTAGAAAATAGAACAAAACCTAAACCCAAACAACAATCTGACCAACAAGAACGAATTCAACAATCAATCGGTACAGTACATGAACAAAAAGTAAATAATCAGTATCAAGACATTAACCCTAACTCCCTATTCCCTGAACAAACTTCAATTAACTCCCAGAAAGAAAAAACCTAAGTTTCTCATTATCCCTTAGTCCCTAACGAACGAAGGACGTCACCCGTCTTCTCCCAAGTTACTGCGATGCCTAGCTTTGCACTCTTACGACTTTCACACAAAAAAGACCCAAATTCTATCCGGGCTACAGCAAGACCAGCACACTAGTTGGCTTCGCCCTTGATTGCAAGGACTATATAAAACATGTAACGACCTGACCGGAGGACTCGATCCGAGTCATTATAAGCCTAGTCATCCTATCTGTTCAGGTCACCGCCCTCCACGACTCCACTAGGTCACCACAACCTAGAGTCTTTCACAAAAGATCATGTTCTAGTAGGCTAGCTTATCAATTGGAACTTGTTTGCAATTATAGTAAAACTTAGCAAAAGAAAGTTACCCTTTTACACGGTTTTTGAAGCTGTATGCAAAGGACATGCCAAATTGAAACTTGTTTATCACAGAATCATGTTATTCACTATTCAGTATACATAACTAAAATGGAACCTGCCTTCGAAAAAAAACTAAAATGGAACTTGTATATCTTTCAGAAATCCATTAGACAATTTTTTTCTGTTGAAACATGAAGACCAAGTGAACTGAGTTCATGACGCAGCAAATGTGCATTCTTAAACTGTATCCCAACTATGCCAAGTTTTGATGCAGCCTCCACATTCTTTAACCGGTCATCGATAAAAATGCAGTCAGCCGGTTCAACCTGGAGATGTCTCAGAACCTCCACATAAAATTCTGGATCGGGCTTACGCTTGCCTGAATCATAAAATTGCCACTCAATCTCTTTATCTAGTAGGCTAAATCAACTGAAGAATGAAATAGGATGCAAGCGGTACCCATTACACATGAGCAGAATGTCCAAGATAGGTAGTTGGAGACTCTTAACTTGTCTTCTATCAACTGATACCTAAAGACCAGAATTCTTTTATAATTGAAGTGGCTCAACCTCCTTAAGAAAGAATAAAGCAACGATAGGTTAACGCTACCAGATAGGATAGTTTGTGCAAGCGTGCATCTCATAATCGTTATGCTTTAGGTCTCTCAACAATTCCTCAACGCCTTCAATGTAAGAATATCCATTAATCATGCAATTTTTAAGACCTGAAAGATAGACGAAACTAAACACGTAAGAAAAACTGTGAGAATCAAATTTAGCTAAAGAAGATTGTGTGCCCCATGCAGACGTCTTCCGCATATCGTAATGACCCATTGAATCTAATTCATAGTCACGATTGCCAAAATAGTTATGATGTTGTTTCAGCAACATTAAGATGTTTGATGAAAACAGTGAGAAATTGCAATGAAATAATTGTTTAGTGGAGAGAAAGATGGGAGGGGAATCTGATGGCACTTAATTTGTTTAACAGAAACAAAAGGAATAAAAACACAGATTTGATCCACACTTGCCTTCCAAATCAAGATGCCGTTCGTCTTTAAAGAACTTCCGTGCTAGTTCAACCTAAGAAACACAGGGTTACACATGAGAATAACACCAGTCTAACATGTGTATTGTGCTTCTCGAACCTTATTTGAAAAAAAGAAAAAAAAACAATACAATTATTCCATGCTTTTAAATGGCTACAGTAAGTAAAAACAATACAATTTATCAAGTATCAAATTAATTGGATAACAGTTATCTCTAACTAGTTACTTAGCTAGCATCTTCTCATTGCAAATCAATACAGAACGGAATGATAAGAGCACATTGTAAGTGGTGCGCTGATTTAAATGCACCTCGGAAATTAGCCCCTTCTCAAACTCGATCCAAGCAGTAGGATGTTTGCATTCTATTAGTTCCTTCATGGGCATTCTGAACAGAAGATCTCCATTAGATTATCTATACGTGAATGGTACATTATACACATTAGCTTCTGCTTCATCTGCTGTAGTTCATACCGAATCACATCAACTTTTTTAGTACCTGTCTATGCAATTTGAACACCAAAATCAAAAGTCATTTATTTCAAACTCTATCTTAGGTCTTTAACAGCTAACAAATTAACCCATCGCTCATATCTATCACCAGCTTCACCTCGAGCCGCATCATATATACTCACATGCTCAGAAAGTCAGAAGCACCATGAGGAATTCCTAACGTCAAATGTATCATATCTCATATATCACTCCTAAAATAAGATACTCTTCACTACAGCCACATAAATCAATTACTCCAAAAACGCAGCTGCATACAAATTAAAATACCATTCAACCAATTCAATAACTCACTCACATACCCCAATCACCTAAAACCCTAATCACACATCAAGTCTACACCTTTCTCCTCCAAACACAAAAAAAAAATTATACCTGAAGAAAGCAGGAACGTCTTGATAAAAAGGGTCACGAACAACGGTGTCCATTATATCAAACAAGATCACAGGAAGCTTCTTCCTCTTGCTACTGCTGGTAAAATTAACTGCGGCAACAATAGACGACCTCCCCTGGGTCGGAAATTCCGACGCCATTTTTGCAAGATTTTCGAAGCAGTTCAGTGGAAAAGAAAGGCCTGGTGTTGAGAATCTCAAGATCAACCCCATCAATCGAAATTATCGAATTTGTTTCTGGGCAATAAAACCAAAATCGTCGTTTCGATTGGTCGAAGAAGTTAAGGATTTGATTAGGCAATAAAACCAGAAAGGTCTGGATTTCATTTTATTGCGTTGGAGCCCCCTTAAGTTTGTATTAAGTACGATTTCGGCGGCACCCTTAATCGCAAAATTCATTTCACTCTCTGTGGCTCGTGTCGTGACCGATCAAAGAAGATTCATCGTCGGCTCGCTCGTCGGTCTCGGCGTCGATTTACGCAGCATCACCACGGTCAGCAGAGAAGCCTTTATTTGTAGTATAGCACAAGATTCCGAACGAGGTAGTTCTTAATTTGTAGTTTTAGGTTTTTTACATTTTTTATTTTGGAAGAGCAGATTGGCTTTTGTCATTCTTTGGATTAACATCTTCGTTTCAATTTTTTGAATATAAAAAATGAATTAAAATTGTTTTTTGAAGTTTCAGGAGGTACTTGATTCAAGAAATACAAGTAGTTATATGCTATCAGGTTGATCTGAGTGATTTTTAGGAGACACAATTAACATGGATGCGCTTGCTGGTTCGATACTGTCTACTTTGACTAGGCCGGGGTTTACAACTAGCTTGAGCTGCGCTAAACCATTTATTTGCTGCAAAGCCGATTCCTCTTCTTGTTCGTATCAGCGCAGAAAAGTTGTTTCTGCTTGTATAGCTTCTCCACAAAACCTTACAAGTGGTGGATTATCGCCAAGCAGTTTTAATGTAAGGTTTTGTATTTCTTGTTGTTTTTAGCTTTATTTTATTTTTGGGCAAAAGGTTGTATTTAGATGTTTGTACAAGATCACGAATTTCATTGATAAACTGTGTTTGGGGAACTTTGAACAGGGTCTGTCAGATTCTCCGGATCTAATATCAGTTGAAGTGCCTGAAGAGGAATCTGATGTGCTGATTGAGTGTAGAGATGTTTACAAGTCATTTGGAGATAAGCATATCTTGAGGGGAGTCAGCTTTAAGGTATGTTTAATCTGACGTGGATGAAGATACATGACTGGTTATGTGCAGTGCAGAAGTTCTTTACGAGTCCATTGTAACTAACTCCGATAAACTGAGAATAACCATTCTCGGAGGATTGCCTCAGCATTTTATTGTTTGTTATAGTATATACGTGCCAACAATGTTAAAGTGAAACAAATTACTGGGCAGTAATCAAGATGATTAAAAAATGATAGGATTGGAGAGTCAGACTGGAGTGATATATTTCACAGAGTAAAAGTTGAGTATCTCTTTTTTTTTTCTCGTGTCTCTCTGTATATAGTTGGTTTTATAATCTTATAGAAGTGCTTGATACAATGCTACCCATTGTCCTCCTTGATAGAAAATTAAAGAACCTTATACTTTTTTTTTGCATTTCCACTTCTGGGCTATTGTTATTTCTGTACAGTTCAAATATTTTATAGCTTTATTACTTTTGCCTCTTTTAGATCAGACATGGAGAAGCTATTGGTATAATTGGACCGTCTGGTACGGGAAAATCTACAATATTGAAAATTATTGCTGGGCTTCTTGCTCCTGACAAGGTCAGTGTGATATGTGGCCAAATTTTACATTGTCAGCCTCCCCGGTTAAATAGAAAAATCACCTTTGCGTAGAATATTCATTTAGCTAGTGACTGATGACAAAGATGGTCTGCTGTCTCATGTGTAGGGCGAGGTTTACATTCGAGGTAAAAAGAGAGTTGGTTTAATCAGTGATGAGGAGATTTCTGGTCTACGAATAGGATTGGTACGTTTTCTCCACAAATGTTGCTTGCTCCATTTTGTATTAGCTTAATTCTTAATTGTCGTGTACTTTTATGACTGCAGGTGTTTCAGAGTGCAGCCCTTTTTGATTCTTTAACTGTTCGTGAAAATGTTGGTTTTCTTTTGTAAGAGAACTGATATTAATTCTTAAAATTGTTCACAGTACAAGTAATGAGCACGTGCCACACACACATTATGTTATGGAAATTTGGTTTCGTTTACTTTACTTCATTTTTTTAATTCTGCAGGTATGAAAATTCTACTATGTCTGAAGAACAGATTGCAGAACTTGTGACTGAAAACTTAGCTGCTGTGGGTTTAAAGGTACACCCTGAGAAACAATTATTTCCAGATCTGGTCTCTTATCCAGTCCATATGATTGATCAAATGAGTCATGTATGTCAGAACTGTCTGGAGAAGTAATGCTAGGAGAAAAGACAGCTTCATAACGTCAGAAATCAGAATTGTAGTTTTTTGGTCATTATGAGTGCTGAGTGAAAATGTTTCAGTATCGTCACTGAATTGTAATTGCAAATTCATCTTTGATTGAGCAGATCTCAGTTCTTATATTTATGATAGGGGGTTGAAGATCGATTGCCTTCCGAGTTATCTGGAGGAATGAAGAAAAGAGTCGCATTAGCCAGGTCTATCATTTATGATACCACGAAGGACTCTATAGAACCTGAGGTATGTGAACCATTTTAATATACCAGCAGTTTTTTTTGTCCCCTGCTATTTTATGTAACGTCCTCACTTCTAAAATAATGACTTGCTTCTTTACAGTAAATTGTGAACTTTCCGTCTTTATGTTGCTATTATTTGTAGATTCTTTTGTATGACGAACCAACTGCTGGACTTGACCCAATTGCCTCAACGGTCGTTGAAGACCTCATTCGCTCTGTTCATCTGAAAGACGAAGACGCGCCTGAAACGCCTGGGAAGATTTCATCATATGTGGTGGTCACCCACCAGCATAGCACTATCAGAAGAGCTGTCGATAGGTGCTTCATCCAAACTTCACCGCTTTTCGAACTTATGTTGCCCATTTAAAGCTATTTACATTAACAAAAGCCTCTCCTGCATAGGCTCTTGTTTCTCCATGAGGGAAAGGTTGTCTGGCAAGGCATGACTGAAGAATTCACAACTTCGTCAAATCCGATAGTTCAACAGGTAATAACAAAGGTCATCATCCCATCCCCTAGAACTTCAAAGTTACCTCTCGGACACTATAATCAGTCTGTTTCCTTGTTGTCAGTTTGCAACAGGGAGCTTAGATGGTCCAATCAGATACTGATGCATGGGAGAACAAGGCAGTCCGGCATAGCTGCATAATTTAGATTTTGGGAAAAACAGTAGCTTAAACTATTGCCACCCAAATTTAAATAGAAAAGAAATCTAAGTTTATATGTTCTGTTTTCCAATTTAAGTAGATAATTATATAAATTTAAATTAAGTAATCTTTACCTTCATATTTCTTCGGCAAACATGTAGATAATGATCACAGATTTAAAAGTCGAATATCATTATCTAAACTAATAATATATCACCGACTCCAACTTGGAATCCTAGTGGATAAACATCCTTAATTCCACTATATAAACGACATCAACCTAACCCTTCTTCTGCTCATAAGTCTCCATCTCCAAGCTTTTGAGTATTCAGAATAAGAAAAAAGCTTCCATGGCTGGTGGTGTGGTCGTTGGAGAAGCAGGCAGTCGTGGGTATCCCGGCAAGATGACCCCCTACGTCTGTTTCACCTGCATTGTTGCTGCCATGGGCGGCCTCATCTTCGGTTACGATATCGGCATATCTGGTATTTCCTTCTTCTCTAATTCCTCTCTGCTTGCTTCTTTTTTATTTATTTGAATGATCAAATACTAAAATCTGTTTTTTTTTTGTATATCACAATGTACTTATAAGTGATTGATTGATGTGCTTGTGCAGGTGGAGTGACGTCAATGGACCACTTTCTGCACAAGTTCTTCCCTTCGGTCTACAAGCAACAACACGATCGCGCTCAGTCGAATAACCAGTACTGCACTTTTGACAGTGTGCCACTGACCTTGTTCACATCCTCTCTATACATTGCCGCCTTGCTCTCCTCCTTCGTCGCTTCTTGGCTCACTAAGCGCTTAGGACGCAAGGTCTCCATGCTCTGGGGTGGTCTCCTCTTCCTCGTCGGAGCTGCCATCAATGCTGCTGCTAAAGATATCTGGATGCTCATCATTGGTCGCCTCTTCCTTGGCGCTGGCGTTGGTTTCTCCATTCAGGTATCTCAACTTCTTCTTTATTTTTTAATTTTATAGATTTTAAAGGTATTTTTTTAGTACTAAGTAATCAGTTAAAATTAATCAACTCTAACATGAATTTAGATATTTTAAGCGCCAATGCTTATTCAATGAATCAATTCTACCATGAAATTTTATAACTTGTGAAATCTGATGATGATGATGATGTGTGTGTTTTTTTTGCAGTCTGTGCCGCTGTATGTGTCAGAGATGGCTCCGTACAAGTACCGTGGCGCCCTGAACGTGCTGTTCCAGCTCTCAATCACAATCGGCAACTCGTAGAAGCAACTCTGTTCAAAATATGTGAGGGAAACCTCGTAGAAGTTTAGAACGGAGATAGCAACTCTGTTCAAAATCATATCATTCCATGATTTTATTCAAAAAGATGATGATGGTGAAAGGTGAACATTATATTCTACAAGCAACTGGTTGGGAGCATGCTATACTTAAACAGTCTAAACTCTAAAGACAAGATGCAATGTATGCCGTTAGCTTATTATGCAGGTATATGTAGGAAAGTCCTAAATAGAGAATTGATTTCCTTCACTATGATTGATTATTCTGGTTGTGTGTAGGATAGGATGAATACATTCAGGTAGACTTCATTTTAAGTGAAGCAGTTGCTTTGGCTCTTGAAAGAAACCTATAGTTACAATGGCAAGGAGAATCCAATCATCTCTTACTATATCTTGTGAATGTAGGAGTTGTGCAGCTGAAGTTATGTGGATCACAAGCTAGTAACATTTATAGAGCTTAGGAAGTAATTTGGAGTTTGTCAAGCGCCAAAAATAAACTCGCTGCGAGAGATAAGTCTAGTTATGGAGAAGGAATGATAAGATTATTGTACTTAGAATAAAAGTCCTAGTTTATAAGTTTGTTGATATTTGATTTTCATTGGGTTGTTTAGTTTATTCTAGCTAGATTTTGGTTCTGTTTAGATTCTGAGATGCTACTATATAGGAGGTTCTGCTCTTTGTTCAATAATCAAATCATTCAGGAGTTATTCTTTGCGTTTAACATGCAGACCGTCAAGGGAGACTCCCTGTCTCCAGAGCTTTCTTCACTGCTGTGGTGTCCTAGGTGGGACAGATTGATATCTTCCACCATAGATGGCACTGTTTATCAGTGGGATCTGGACAGTTTGACGAAAATAGTATGCTCTAAAACTCTTTGAAAATTTTGTCTTCATTTCAGTTCTTTTTACTTTGATTTATGTCGTTTTTTTTTTGTAGACCCTTCTAAATTCAGTAGGACTTGGCATACACAAGATGGCAGTGTCTCCAGTTTCTTCTGGTTCCCTAATGGATGCGATTTTGATGGCGTGTATAGATGGGGAAGTTAGACTTTATCACGCTTATGGGCCCGGTTTGCAATTTATAAAGGCCTTTCCTAATGTCGGATGTGAGATTTTCAGCATGCACTCTAGTAGTTGTTTGTCTATATAACCTTTGTAGGTTACCATTTAATATTGGTTCAAACCATTGCAGGTCCTATCACGAGTGTGGCATGGAGCTATGACGGAGCTTCTATTTTTGCGGGTTGCAGCAATGGATCTATACTTGGCTGGAAAGCTAGTTGTTCTAGTGAGAACTTCACAAAGAAGTACGATGTTGATGAATTCGGATCTAAATATTCTGTTCTAGACATGCTTTGTTTGAGGTACTAGTGTTGCATTTGTGTTCATGTTACCTTTTAGTTGTTTATTTTAAAAGTTTAGTTCTTCACTAATCAATATATTTGTTGAAGTAATGGAAGAATAGTAGTAGCTGATTTGTCTGGACGAGTGCGATTTTTGGAACCTTCTCGTGGTTATGTTCTTGATGAATTCAATGTGCACAAAGGTCAAGTTAATGCACTTGCTGCTAGCCAGAACTTGGTGTTCTCTGCGGGGTCTGATGGAACGGTAAGTGATGATAACCGATTTTATTTCTAATTATCTTCCCAGATTTGAATTTGTTCGTGAAATATTTTGTTTGTTATTTGTGTTCTACAGGTTAATCTACACTACTGCACTTACGAGTTTTATTTTAACGATTACCATGAAAAGCGGTGGCTTCATGTAGAGTCAAGAAATATGCATCCTCATGAGCTTAATGCGTTGACTCTAGCTTATCCAATAGTTAGAAAAAGTATGTACCAAATCAATTATTATGCGTAGACATTATTTTAACTAAGCTGTCATTTTTCACTAATGGTTGTGCTTTTCTTTCAATTGTAGATTTAGCTACTGATGCAGATGTAGCTGATGCTGTGCTCATATCGGCTGGTTATGGTGAAAAACTTTTTGCCTCCTCAGCAGCCTACTTAGTCAAAGTCGATTCGGCAGATATTAACCCTAAAGTGTATCCGCTCGCGGATTCCCGACTTACTAGTTCCATCCTTGATATGGTCAAGAGGGCTGCTGATTTTAAGCAGCTCAAGAAGGGTATTAGAAAAACAACAAAGATATTGCACGAAGGAACTACAGAGTTTGTGGTGATGGCTGCTGACACTGGTGCATTGGAGGAGCTTCTCCATCTCCGACTGATTGCAGAAGATAAGAAGGTTCCCTATGTGTTTGTTCCGTCAAAATACGAGTTGAGGCAAGCTTGTGGTACTACGCGACGCTTCAGTGCTCTTTCGGTGAAAAGAGTAGTTGAAAGTCCATTGCATCTCGAAATACAAGCACTGAAGTATGATATTGACAGGTTATTCATTTAGGGAACCTTTGAAACTTAAGTATGATACTTACAATTGAAACTTACAAGTATTCAAGTATGATACTTACAATTATGTTATTTGAAGTATTCAAGTATGATATTGACAGGTTATTCATTTAGGGGATTACTTACAATTGAAACTTTGTATTCAATTTGCACTGGTCATACAATCATTTAGGGGATTACTTACAATTGAAACTTTGTATTCAATTGGCAGATTATTCATTTAGGGTATTCAACTTTGTATTCATTTGAAACTTTGTATTCAGCTTACAATCATTTAGGGTATTACTTACAATTACTTACAATTGAAACTTTGTATTCAATTTGAAACTTTGTATTCAATTGGCAGATTATTCATTTAGGGTATTCAACTTTGTATTCATTTAGGCAGATAAGAAACTTTGTATTCAATATAGTTTTTGAAGTGTCATCCGGTTAGAAATTAAAAGACGTGGTGTAACAGAAAACTAAAATCGCCATATTTACCAATTATTATTAATTGATTCAGAGTTTTCGAAATTGATCATTAATCCCAGGGACATTACGTTTCTAACAAATAGAAATGTCAATTTAGGGATAAATTGAACTTTTAAAAGTTAAAACTGGGCAATTATTGTTAAATTGATCAAAGGAATTAAAACACAACATCTTGTGCCATTCAATTCTATCATGTCCTACATTGTATGTGACACATTATTTTTTTCTTAAATTCATTCATATATTTTTTTTATATAGAACATTTACTTAAATATACTTAAATATTTACTTAAACATTCATATACTTAAATATAACATTTACTGAAACTAAAATGATTGACTTTCATTTGGGAAGCGCAATGGTTTTATTGGGCAACCGTTCTCCTCTGCATTTATGACATCCGAATTTCAAAACACCTCTAATCGGTCCAACTGCGGATCTTATAGTTGAAAATCTAACGCAATCGATTATTTTAACGCAAATGCTAATCGTTTTAACAAGGAAATCAATTTCTTTATTAAAAAAAAAATCAGTTTCCGGGATCTGGTATCAATTACCATTCAATAAAGTGATAAATAAACACATACAGTGAAACAAAATCTGTTTGGCAAACTCCAAATAAAGCACAACCTATCTCATCACAAACGCTGAACTGAAACAAAAAGAAAAATGGGAGCAAATTGTAAATCGGATTAACACAAACTCCTCCAAGCAGCCTTGGTAGATCCAACGCCATTATTGGCCAGAGATGAGAATTCCAGACGTAGGCAACCGGTGCTACACCTGAGAGAACGCAGGTGATCGGAGGCACGAATGTGGCGGAGGAGACGAGCGGGATGTGGCGAAATCAATACTCACCTTAACGCTACGTATGGGTCCATTTTATATTTATATTGTGCAGAAATCTGCTTATTACAATTGAATCCTTATTGTTTGCATTTGGTACACAGATAATCTAATAAGAGAATTCACCAAAACAACAACAAGGCAGTTAGAAACCGAAATTGTCGAGGAGATTTGGAATTGGGCCGTAAGAGCAACTAGCCGTGGTCCAATCCATAATTCGATAGTCAAACGCCGTCGTATTACTGACGGCAAAAGGTCAACAGTTATAAATTAGAACGGGTGGCAGAAAAACCTAGTACTGTTGAATGAGATTCTAGGGATACAGAAAAAAAAGGACAAACCCAGGTAAAGTAAACCTTCAATTGGATTCCCATGTTTAATTTTTTTTGGGGGGACTCTGCTAATCTTGAAGAAAATAGTGCCTACTTGTGTCTCTTGAATTTTTGTTTGTTTCTTTTGTGCTAATTTTGGTTTACTTTGTGAGCGCAGGCACATAACATCGAAAGCCAAATCCAAAGCCAGAAGAGAGGAAGGTTTATAGAGAAGAGAACAGCACAGCAGAAGGGGATATGAGCAGAAGACAATCTAATAAGCGTCGTCGCCTGGTAGAAACTCCAGTAAGTCTGTCTAATACATATATGTTATAAGTATCATTATTTAGTCTAGTCTAGTTATAAGTTGAGGTTTCCTTGTAGGAATTAGGCGATTTGCAAATTGCATCGTTATGGAGTGACATACCATGGGACATTGCAAACTTAATTTTAGACAAGTTGCATGAGGTCTTCGAGCTTATAAGATTTGGTGCAGTTTGCAAGAAATGGTATATCATATTAAAAAAAATTGCCAAGCCCTCGTGCAATGTTCTCCCAATGCTTTTGGTTACATCACAGGATGCTCCACAGCCACCACTGCTGCTTTTTTCTCTTTCTTGCCTTTCAAATTACTACTCAAAACTCCAGCTTCGGCTTCCATATAGCCACAGAAGATGTATTGGAACTTCTCATGGATGGGTTGCCACTCAAAATTTGGATTTTACTTTTACATTGATGAATCCTTTTGGCAGGGATATTCAAATAATCAATCTTCCTTCTCTTGGGGATCAGAGTTGGAACTCTACTTTGGATGCTGACATACTCAAACTCGTTATTTCCTCGGACTCAACACCGTCTGATTATACTATTGTGGCTATTTACTGCAAGTTGGATGAGTTTGCCACAATTAAAGCGGGAGAAAAGTCTTGGGTGTACATCAATACACATTCTCCGACGCTGTCTGATGCTTTGTTCAAAGACATTATATTCCATCAAGGGGCAGTTTATCTCGTCGACCATCTTTGCAATATTATCAAGGTAGACGTTCACTCTCGTCCTCCGGTGATCAAAGCAGTACAACATTTACTTCGAGAAACAGAATTGCATACCCCATTCGTCCCATACCTTGTGGAGTCAACTTTTTCAGATTTGTATCTCCTTCAAAGGTTTTATGAAAGACGGGTATCAGCAACTATTAGTTTCAACATCTTCAAACTGAAAGTGCACGGAGATAAAGGAGAACAATTCATTACAAAGAAGTCAAAAGATCTGAGAGGGGATACATTTTTCATTGGAGATGATACTACATCTATGGCTATCAGATCTATCGGTTGCAAACCTAATTCAATCTACGTCACTGACAAAGATTATTGGGATAAACGCATCTACATAGTAGCTAATTACATCATTGAAGGTGGAGCTGAAATAATCTATTGCAAAACTACGATTCATGGTGTGCCTCAACCAATTTGGATAGTGCCTCATCAACATTTTGATTTATGTTTTTGTTGAATTATTTATTTATGGTTTTTCTTATGTTTGAATTGTCATACATGCCCCCATCAAAAAAAAAAAAAAAAAAGAATTGTCATACATACACAATTTGTTCATGTGTTTGTTGTAATGAAATCATGTAAACGGAAGTTACTTGCGGTCGGGATAGGGCCTAAAAAGACATTGTCTTACAAAAATGTGCAAATGCTTGCTTTGAAAGACTACCACAATTTGGCTACCATTGCTTGTTGTTATTCACTTGCACTCTTTTTAAATGAATCCATCATTTAGTATGACATACACAATTGATTTGGTCATTGCAAGGACTATATAAAACATATAATGATCCGACCAGAGGACCCGATCCGAGCCATTAAGGGCCTAGTCATCCTAAATGTTCATGTCACCGCACTCCATTAGGTCACCACAATCTAGAGTCTTTCACAAAATATCATGATCCAATAGACTAGCTTATCAAGCTACCACAAGCATTACTCGAACTCAATGTAGGACAATAAATCATTCAGAATTCGCGGCGTTACAAAACATATGGTTTGCGATTATAGTAAAACTAAATTGGAACTTGTATATCACAGAATCATGTTATTCACTATTCACTATATACAACTACAATGGAACTTGTATATCTTTCAGATTAAGACGTTACAGGAAGCTTACAAAATCAGCTACCATCACAAGTCCACTAGACAATTTTTTCTGTTGAAACATGAAGTTGAAGACCAAGTGAACTGAGCCCGTGACGCAGCAAATGTGCATTCTTAAACTGTATTCCAACTATGCCAAGTTTTGATGCAGCCTCCACGTTCTTTAACTGGTCATCGATAAAAATGCAGTCAGCCGGTTCAACCTGGAGAAGTCTCCGAACCTCCAGATAGAATTCTGGACCGGGCTTACGCTTTCCTGAATCATAAAATTGCCACTCAATCTCTTTATCTAGTAGGCTAAAATCAACTGAAGAATGAAATAGGATGCAAGCGGTACCCATTACACATGAGCAGAATGTCCAAGATAGGTAGTTGGAGACTCTTAACTTGCCTTTTTATCAACTGATACCTAAAGACCAGAATTCTTTTATAAAATAAAGTGGCTCAACCTCCTTAAGAAAGAATAAAGCATCGATATGTTAACGCAACCAGATAGGATAGTTTGTGAAAGCGTGCATCTCATAATCGTTATGCTTTAGGTCTCTCAACAATTCCTCAACGCCTTCTATGTAAGAATATCCATTAATCATGCAATTTTTAAGACCTGAAAGATGGACGAAACTAAACATGTAAGAAAAAAACTGTGCTAAAGAAAATTGTGTGCCCTATCCAGACAACTTCACCATAACCATTGAATCTAATTCATAGTCACAATCGCCAAAACAGTTAAGATCTTTGATGAAAAAACTGAGAAATTTCAACGAAATAACTGTTCGGTAGAGAGAAAGACGATGGACATTTAATTTGTTTAATAGAAACAAAAGGAATAAAAACACAGATTTGATTCGCACTCACCTTCCAAATCAAGATGACGTTCGTCTTTAAAGAACTTGTGTGCTAGTTCAACCTAAGAAACACAGGGTTACACATGAGAATAACTCCAGTCTAACATGTGTTTTGTGCTTCTCAAACCTTATTTGAAAAATATAAAAAAACAATACAATTTATATATTGGATTACAGTTATCTCTAACTTAGCTAGCATCTTCTCATTGCAAATCAATACAGAATTGAATGATAAGAGCACTTTGTAAGTGGTGCGCTAATTTAAATGCACCTCGGAAATTAGCCCCTTCTCAAACTCGATCCAAGCAGTAGGATGTTTGCATTCTATTAGTTCCTTCATGGGCATTCTTAACAGAAGATCTCCATTAGATTATCTATACGTGAATGGTATATTATACACATTAGCTTCTGCTTCATCTGATGTAGTTCATACCGAATCACTTCAACTTTTTTAGTACCTACTATGCAATTGAACACCAAAATCAAAAGTCATTTATCTCAAACTCTATCTTAGGTCTTTAACAGCTAACAAATTAACACATCGCTCATATCTATCACCAGCTTCACCTGGAGTCGCATCATATATACTCACATGCTCAGAAGCACCACGAGGAATTCCTAACGTCAAATGTATCATATCTCATATATCACTCCTAAAATAAGATACTCTTCACTACAACCACATAAATCAATTACTCCAAAAACGCAGCTGCATACAAATTAAAATACTATTCAACCAATTCAATAACTTACTCACTATACACCTTTCTCCTCCAAACACAACAAAAAAAATATACCTGAAGAAAGCAGGAACGTCTTGATAAAAAGGGTCACGAACAACGGTATCAATTATATCAAACAAGATCACAGGAAGCTTCTTCCTCTTGCTACTGCTGGTAAAATTAACTGTGGAAACAAGAGACGACCTCCTCTGGGTCGGTAATTCCGACGCCATTTTTGCAAGATTTTCAAAGCAGTTGAGTGGAAAAGAAAGGGCTGGTGTTGAGAATCTCAACATCAAATTCATCAATCGAAATAATCGAATTTTGTTTCTGGGAAATAAAACCAAAATCGTCGTTACGATTAGTTGAAGAAGTTAAAGGATTTGATTAGGCAATAAAACCAGAAAGGTCTGGATTTCATTTTATTACGTTGGAGCCCCCTTAAGTTTGTATTAAGTATGATTCGGCACCCTTAATCGCAAAATTCATTTCACTCTCTGTGGCTCGTTACTGATCAAAGAAGATTCATCGTCGGCTCGATCGTCGGTCTCGGCGTCGATTTACGCAGCATCACCACCATCGGTCAGCAGAGAAGCCTTTATTTGTAGTATAGCACAAGATTCCGAACGAGGTAATTCTTAATTTGTAGTTTTAGGTTTTTTACATTTTTGATTTTGGAAGAGCAGATTGGCTTTTGTCATTCTTTGGATTAACTACTTCGTTCCAATTTTCTGAATATAAAAAATGAATTAAAATTGTTTTTTGATGTTTCAGGAGGTACTTGATTCAAGAAATACAAGTAGTTATAGGCTATCAGGTTGATCTGAGTGATTTTTAGGAGACACAATTAACATGGATGCTCTTGCTGGTTCGATACTGTCTACTTTGACTAGGCCGGGGTTTACAACTAGCTTGAGATGCGTTAAACCATTTATTTGCTGCAAAGCCGATTGCTCTTCTTGTTCGTATCAGCGCAGAAAAGTTGTTTCTGCTTGTATAGCTTCTCCACAAAACCTTACAAGTGGTGGATTGTCGCCAAGCAGTTTTGATGTAAGGTTTTGTATTTCTTGTTGTTTTTTAGCTTTATTTTATTTTTGGGCAAAAGGTTGTATTTAGATGTTTGTACAAGATCATGAATTTCATTGATAAACTGTGTTTGGGGAACTTTGAACAGGGTCTATCAGATTCTCCGAATCTAATATCAGTTGAGGTACCTGAAGAGGAATCTGATGTGCTGATTGATTGTAGAGATGTTTACAAGTCATTTGGAGATAAGCATATCTTGAGGGGAGTCAGCTTTAAGGTATGTTTAATCTGACGTGGATGAAGATACATGACTAGTTATGTGCAGTGCACGCAGTGAAGAAGTTCTTTACGAGTCCATAGTAACTAACTCCGATAAACTGAGAATAACCATTCTCGGAGGATTACCTCAGCATTTTATTGTTTGTTATAGTATATACGTGCCAACAGTGTTAAAGTGAAACAAATTACTGGGCAATAATCAAGATGATTATAAAATGATGGGATTGGAGAGTCAAACTGGAGTGATATACTTTACAGAGTAAAAGTTGAGTATCTCTTCTTTTTTTCCTCGTGTCGCTCTGTATGTAGTTGGTTTTATAATCTTATAGACGTGTTTTCTACCCAGTGTCCTCATTGATAGAAAATTAATGAAATCAGTTGCGCTGAACTAAAGAACCTTATACCTTCTTTCTTTTTTTGCATTTCCACTTCTGGGCTACTATTCTCTAAAAACATTATTTCTGTACAGTTCAAATATTTTATAGCTTTATTACTTTTGCCTCTTTTAGATCAGACATGGAGAAGCTATTGGTATAATTGGACCGTCTGGTACGGGAAAATCTACAATATTGAAAATTATTGCTGGGCTTCTTGCTCCTGACAAGGTCAGTGTAATATGTGGCCAAATTTTACATTGTCAGCCTCCCCAGTTAAATTGAAAAATCACCTTTGCGTAGAATATTCATTTAGCTAGTGACTGATGACAAAGATGGTCTGCTGTCTCATGTGTAGGGCGAGGTTTACATTCGAGGTAAAAAGAGAGTTGGTTTAATCAGTGATGAGGAGATTTCTGGTCTACGAATAGGATTGGTACATTTTCTACACAAATGTTGCTTGCTCCATATTGTATTAGCTTAATTGTTAATTGTCGTGTACTTTTATGACTGCAGGTGTTTCAGAGTGCAGCCCTTTTTGATTCTTTAACTGTTCGTGAAAATGTTGGTTTTCTTTTGTAAGAGAACTGATATTAATTCTTAAAATTGTTTGCAGTACGAGTGATGAGCACGTGCCACACACACTATGTTTTGGAAATATGGTTTCGTTTACTTTACTTCATTTTTTTAATTCCGTAGGTATGAAAATTCTACTATGTCTGAAGAACAGATTGCAGAACTTGTGACTGAAAACTTAGCTGCTGTGGGTTTAAAGGTATACCCTGAGAAACAATTATTTCCAGATCTGGTCTCTTATCCAGTCCATATGATTGATCAAATGAGTCATGTAGGTCAGAACTGTCTGGAGAAGTAATGCTATGAGAAAAGACAGCTTCATAACATCAGAAATCAGAATTGTAGTTTTTCGGTCATTATGAGCTAGGTTGCACGGATACGGACACGGGACACGGATACGGATACAATACGATACGGGGATACGATTTTTTTAGAAAAAGCAGGATACGATACGTTTCGGATACGTTTGTTATTTTATATAAAAATATATATATATTTATAAAGTTATACCATTTTTGTAAATTATATAAAAAATTATGCACAAACAAATAATTTAGTTTATAAAACTCCATAGTTTAGCTAGTTAAACAAAAAGTCTAAGCATAAAAATTAAATAAACATGTTTAAAAAAATAAGTCAGTAGTTAAAATGAATTTTTTGGGCTGATTTAGTTATAATTATGGGTCTAATTGAATTTTTTTTGGGCTACATTTTTTGGATACGGTAAATACATGTATCCAAAATTTGAGATACGTTTTTGAATGGATACGAAGAATCCGTGTATCCCAAGCGTGTCGTGTATCGGACACGGATACGATACGGGTACGTGACTATTTTGGAGTATCGGTGCAACCTAGATTATGAGTGCTGAGTGAAAATGTTTCGGTATCGTCACTGAATTGTAATTGCAAATTCATCTTTGATTGAGCAGATCTCAGTTCTTATATTTATGATAGGGGGTTGAAGATCGATTGCCTTCCGAGTTATCTGGAGGAATGAAGAAAAGAGTCGCATTAGCCAGGTCTATCATTTATGATACCACGAAGGACTCTATAGAACCTGAGGTATGTGAACCATTTTAATATACCAGCAGTTTTTTTGTCCCCTGCTATTTTATGTAACCTCCTCACTTCTAAAATAATGACTTGCTTCTTTACAGTAAATTGTGAACTTTCCGTCTTTATGTTGCTATTAATTGTAGATTCTTTTGTATGACGAACCAACTGCTGGACTTGACCCAATTGCCTCAACGGTCGTTGAAGACCTCATTCGCTCTGTTCATCTGAAAGACGAAGACGCACCTGAAACGCCTGGGAAGATTTCATCATATGTGGTGGTCACCCACCAGCATAGCACTATCAGAAGAGCTGTCGATAGGTGCTTCATCGAAACTACACCTTTTTTCAAACTTATGTTACCCATTTAAAGCTATTTACATTAACAAAATCCTCTCCTGCACAGGCTCTTGTTTCTCCATGAGGGAAAGGTTGTCTGGGAAGGCATGACTGAAGAATTCACAACTTCGTCAAACCCAATAGTTCAACAGGTACTAACCAAATGTCATCCCATCTCCTAGAACTTCAAATTTACTGTTCTCAATCAGTCTGTTTCCTTGTTATCAGTTTGCAACAGGGAGCTTAGATGGTCCAATCAGATACTGATGCATGGGAGTACAAGGCAGTACGGCATAACCGCATAATTCAGATTTTGGGGGAAAACAGTAGCTTAAACTCGTGCCACCCAAATTTAATAGAAAATCGTTTTTTAAGTTTATAATGTTTCTTTTCCAATTTAAGTAGATAATTATATAAATTCAAATTAAGTAATCTTCACCTTCATATTTGTTCGGCAAACATGTAGATAATGATCACAGATTTAAAAGTCGAATATCATGATCTAAAATAATAATATATCACCGACTCCAACTTGGAATCCTAGTGGATAAACATCCTTAATTCCACTATATAAACGACATCAACCTAACCCTTCTTCTGCTCATAAGTCTCCATCTCCAAGCTTTTGAGTATTCAGAATAAGAAAAAAGCATCCATGGCTGGCGGTGTGGTCGTTGGAGAAGCAAGCAGTCGTGGGTATCCCGGCAAGATGACCCCCTACGTCTGTTTCACCTGCATTGTTGCTGCCATGGGCGGCCTCATCTTCGGTTACGATATCGGCATATCTGGTACTTCCTTCTTCTCTCCCTCTGCTTGCTTCTTTTTTATTTATTTGAATGATCAAATAATAAAATCTGTTTTTTTTTTGTATATCACAATGTACTTAGAAGTGATTGATTGATGTGCAGGTGGAGTGACGTCAATGGACCACTTTCTGCACAAGTTCTTCCCTTCGGTCTACAAGCAACAACACGATCGCGCTCAGTCAAATAACCAGTACTGCACTTTTGACAGTGTGCCACTGACCTTGTTCACATCCTCTCTATACATTGCCGCCTTGCTCTCCTCCTTCGTCGCTTCTTGGCTCACTAAGCGCTTAGGACGCAAGGTCTCCATGCTCTGGGGTGGTCTCCTCTTCCTCGTCGGAGCTGCCATCAATGCTGCTGCTAAAGATATCTGGATGCTCATCATTGGTCGCCTCTTCCTTGGCGCTGGCGTTGGTTTCTCCATTCAGGTATCTCAACTTCTTCTTTATTTTTTAATTTTATAGATTTAAAGGTATTTTTTTAGTACTAAGTTTGGTAGTAATCAGTAAATAAAATTAATCAACTCTAACATGAATTTAGAGATTTTAAGCGCCAATGCTTATTCAATTCTACCATGAAATTTTATAACTTGTGAAATCTGATGATGATGATGTGTGTGTTTTTATTTTTTGCAGTCTGTGCCGCTGTATGTGTCAGAGATGGCTCCGTACAAGTACCGTGGCGCCCTGAACGTGCTGTTCCAGCTCTCAATCACAATCGGCATCCTGGCAGCCAACATTGTCAACTACTTCACAGTAAAAATCCCCGGAGGCTGGGGGTGGCGCGTCAGCCTAGGCCTCGCTGCAGTCCCTGCTGTCCTCATCGTCGCAACAGCCTTTTTCCTCCCCGACACACCCAACTCCATGCTAGACCGAAACAAGCCCGAAGAAGCCCGAGCCATGCTCAGAAAAATCAGAGGCTTAAATGACAAAGGCATCCAAGCAGAGTTTGATGACCTGGTGGCAGCCAGTCAGGCCTCTCACTTAGTAAAACATCCTTGGAGAAACATATGGAAAAGACAGTACAGGCCGCAGCTGACTATTTGCACATTGATCCCTTTATTCCAGCAGATGACTGGAATCAATGTAGTCATGTTCTACGCTCCGGTTCTGTTCAAAACCTTGGGTTTCGGGAGCAATGCATCGCTCATGTCCGCTGTGATCACCGGAGTTGTTAACGTGGTGGCTACTTTTCTATCAGTCTACGGAACCGATAAATGGGGGAGGAGGAAGCTCTTTTTCGCCGGTGGTGGCATAATGTTCGTCTTCCAGCTCTTCGTCGCAGGACTAATTGGCTACAAATTCGGTACAACCGGAGTGGCAGACAATTTAACCACCGGTTACGCAGCTGGAGTGATAGTATGCATTTGTGCATTCGTAGCGGCCTTCGCCTTCTCCTGGGGACCATTGGGCTGGTTAGTTCCGAGTGAGATTTCGCCTCTTGAGGTCAGATCACCTAACCAAAGCATCACTGTTTCTGTCAACATGATGTTCACCTTCCTCATTGCGCAGCTATTCCTCTCCATGCTTTGTCACATGAAGTATGGCTTGTTTATTTTCTTTGCGGGTTTTGTGGCCATCATGACTTGTTTCGTTTACTTCTTTGTGCCCGAGACGATGAATATTCCGATCGAGGAGATGGTGGATGTCTGGAAGACCCATCCGTTCTGGAAGCGGTTTGTGACTGATGATCGGAAAAGTGGCGACGTAGAGATCGGAATCAAGCAGTAGCTAGTTATAGAACAGTAGATACATGGAGGTTTTCAGTTTTTTTCAAAACAAACTTTCAATTTTGTCTGCTTATTTACATTTTAATTTCTGTTTGAAATACAAGCTTTCTTTTAGTTTTGGCAAAACTGGTTTCTGACTTCTGAAGAACTTTTTCCTCTGTGCTGTTTAATTTACCTCAGAACACACCAACTTGAGTTTTGTATTAGTTTGTTTAAGCTACTTAACTATAAGTCTATAAGTAATCAATTCACATAGAATATAATATCAATAACGATGTAACTTTTTTTTTATCAAAAAAAAAAGTTAATTAACAATGTAACTTCTAAATTGCAGTCATACTCATGACTCATTTCTTTTTTTATTACAAGGGACATGATATCGAGTGATATGCCTATCACCAGGCCAAACGTTGATCCTCACACGTCACACTCATGACTCATTTCAGTTAAATGAAAATTATTCTTTGTATTCATCTCCGATACTCAACAATAAAATCAAATTAAATGGACTGTTGTTTTGCGGTTTTCTCGGTAAAAGATACTTATCACCTTAATACTTTTCTAGATGGAAACTACGTACCTTAATATCAAATATCTGATTTCAAAATATTCAACAGAATATGGTAAATATCTACAGTAAGATATAAAATTATCTAGAGATTTTTTTATTATCTTAATATCCAATCCAACTTTTGAATACAAAAAATATATCAAACCCTTCATCCAAAACGACTTTAGGATGATGATAATGATGACGTAAAACGCAGATCCTCATTGTCGTTCAAGTCGTCTCCATCTTCTCCCTTGGCTTCCCAAAAGGCCATAACCGAACGCCGCTTTAAAGTTTAGATAATGATGATGACGTAACCAGACTACACGCAGTCGTCACGACTCACGATTCGTCTCTTCATCTACTTATTCCTCCCAGTGCTTGAGATTCTTCATCGTTTCGATTTTCGAAAAAGGAATGGGGTTGATTCACGAGGTGGAAATCGAAGATGAAGAAGTACAAGAACACATCGCCGCCGCTGCTGAATTGGTTCCGCCGCCGAACTTCGCCAAAGTGGAAGACGGGATTTATCGATCGGCTTTGCCAAGCGAGCTCAATTTCACGTTTCTTGAAACCCTAGGGCTTCGTTCGATCATGTAGTTTGATCCTCAGTTCAAGTTTTGACTTAATGAAATTTAGGGTTTTTTTTGTTGTTGATTGTATGCTGATGTAGGGTGTTTTTTCTGATGCAGATATTTGTGCGAGGAGCCATATCCGGAGGAGAATCTGGAATTTATCAGGTCCAGGAATATTCGACTTTTCCAGTTTGGGACTGAAGGAACAAAGGTATTGGATATCGTCTTCAGTCCTGTTAATTTTATTGACCGATAAAGATGTTTTAAGATTAAAAAAAAATGAAAGGGAGTGATTGGGACTTGGGAGTGGATAATCATCTGAACCTTAAGGACTAGAATTGTTTGCAAAGAAAGATTCAGATCCATATCTGGCTTGGCCGGTTTATTTGGTGGTATAAACTATAAAGTGATGTTCTTGTATCTGCTTTTTTTTTATATTTCTGTTTGTTTTGTTGTGGTAGTGAGCATAGAATCTTGCAGTGGACCAGTTGATGCTGATGATTTTAATCAATTTTCAAGATTTCTACGAATTGGAGTTTCCATTCCTGGGCAAACTAGAATTTTTCCTCCCTTTATGTATATAGCTATAACCTTATGATATGATTATTGTAAACAGGAATGTTCTGCGACTGCATTAACAAGCTCGGTCATTGAGGCTCTGAGAGTGTTGATCAGTATGTGTATACTCTATACTGATCAACTTTTCCTTTCAATACGTGACCACTAGTGACTGCTGTTTCATTGCGTGAAATTCCCGAGGCTTGACTTCTAATTTTGTTTTGTTAATGTTTACAGATGTGAGAAATCATCCAGTTCTGATCCACTGCAAGCGCGGAAAGGTATGGTTTATGATCATGTCTCAATTTCAAGTTTTTTAATGCGTGGACCACTCGGTACAGTTATTGCATCGAATATGATATCTCGTTAGACATCATTATTGACTTCGAGTGAAACAGGCACCTCTATTTTTAGAATCCACCGTTCAGATCAAAGTTAGTTACGTTTCTCATCTTAGTTACTTTTGGCTTTGGTGCTCGCAGCATCGAACAGGTTGCCTTGTTGCTTGCCTGAGGAAACTACAAAATTGGTGCCTACCTGCAATATTTGAGGAGTATAAGGTTTACGCAGGGGAAAAAGCCAGAGTGGGTGACCTGAAATTTATCGAAGCATTTGATGTAACCAGTTTGAGACAATGTCTTTACAGCATTATTTACCAATACCACGGCTACGGTTCTAACAAAAGAAGACTGCTATACAACGAAGAACCATTGCATCAACCCAGCATAAAATCGCTATAGAAGATATCAACACTTTAAAGGCGAAGCCTTTTTTGTTAGTTTTCTTGTTCTCGTCTCCCATACTAATCTTCGGAGTAGAGGCGTCATTTTAGTGCACGTTGTTCTCCGATTTTGGTACAGTGGAGTTGCAGCTTATGTTTTCTTTTCACATTGTGGGACATGGTTGACATTTGACAAATTTAGGTGAATCTTTAGGGCTCTTCACTCATCTTGCTTCATCCTCTTCACCAGAAAAAAAGAAGAAAAAAAGAATTGAACCTGCACGTGTGACAACCTAAACACTGTTCAGAGTCCCTTATCTCGATTTGTTTTCAGACTGAACTCAAAATCTAAAATTCGATATTTAGGTTAAACACTAGTATTGTCAATTGCCTCATTGCACCCAATTTCTTGTAAATTCGGAATTTCGAAGATTCCTAATTCTGCACTACGCGAGAAATCAAGTACCCAAATTTGATGGTGTTCGCTTTGGGGGCTTTCGTTCCACCTTTGCCAACTATACCCATATGCAGAGTCCGAGTACGAGCTAGCAGTTCCGCAGATGCTAATTCATATGTGCGAGATGCCTCCTTTATCAAACGAGCAGCGATACTGGCTGACAAGTCGGCCGGGTTGACGTCTCCTCACCCTAATTTCGGTTGCGTCATTGTGTCGCCTGCTGCTTCTGGGAAGATTGCCGGAGAGGGGTTTTTACATGCCCAAGGGACGACTCCCGCCGAGGTGGCGGCGGTTGAAGCTGCTGGAGAGCTTGCTAGGGGTTCCACGGCTTATTTGAATATGGAGCCTGGTGATTGCCATGGTGATGACAGCGCCATTTCTGCTATTGTCAAGGTCTGTTTGCTTTATTTATTTATATTTAATCTGATAAATTTTATCTTCAAAGTTCCCAACTTTGTGTGAAAATGGTTCAGATGAGTAGTTACTGAACTCGAAATTCGTTGATATGAAATATGTGGAATCTGATGCAATGTACATTAGGCAGGAATTACAAGGGTGGTTGTGGGAATGAGAAATCCTTTGCATCATCTTCGAGGCGCTGGTATACGAGCTTTGAGAGGCGAGGGACTGCAGGTGGATGTTCTCGGAGAGGATCTGCAAAGCAAACTCTTTGAGGTTCTACTGCAGTGCTTTACATTTAGTCATACATGCTTGGGTGGCTTGTAATTGTTTAAGTTTTGCGTAGTTATTTAATCTGGAAACCATTTGGTGTAGGATGCTCTAAAATCTTGCCGAATAGTAAATGCGCCTTTGCTTTACAGGGCTGCTTCTCGAGTGCCTTTTTCTGTTCTGAAGTATGCTATGACTCTTGATGGTATGTTATATCAAGTTATCTTTTACTTTGTCCATGAAGTGGTACGGTTGAACAAATTGTGCTCGGATTGATATACCCAATTTATGGTTCCCAACATTTGCAGGCAAAATCGCTGCTAGCAGCGGGCATGCTTCCTGGATAAGCAGCAAGATGTCCAGGAGTCGAGTCTTTGAACTGCGTGGAAGAAGCGACGCTGTAATTGTAGGAGGAAATACTGTGCGCAGAGACAGTAAGTTAGCTACTTCTCAAGTCTCAACATCACTGCACAGCTCTTGAAATGTTCCGGATGGTATCGTTGTGACATAATTGTATCTAAATTCAGATCCACGATTAACTGCAAGACATGGAGGTCAGCATGTCCCTGTTAGAATTGTTATGTCTCAAACCCTCAACCTTCCCGAGGTTGCCAATATATGGGACGTGATTGAAGTACCAACTATCGTTGTGACACAAAGAGGTGCAAACCGAAGCTTTCAGAAACTTCTTGCGTCTAAAGGCGTTGAGGTCATTGAGTTTGATATGTTAAATCCTAGAGATGTTATGGAATACTTTTATGACCGTGGTTATCTGAGTATTTTGTGGGAGTGCGGTGGAAGTTTAGCAGCACCTGCGATTTCCGCTGGTGTCATACACAAGGTAAAATCTTTTCTCCTGATTCAATCTGACCACTTTCGGAACACAACGAAGCTCACAATCCTCCTTTTGAGGGGAAAGTGTGGGACTCTTTTTCTGATAGTTTTATCTGTTGCCTTCTACTGATTTGTTGACGGTGTTGCATAGTGTATAGCTTACAAAAGTTGCATAGAAAATGAGATTCGTTGTACTTTTTTGCAGGTCTATGCATTTGTTGCTCCTAAAATTATAGGTGGAAAGCACGCTCCAACGCCTGTAGGTGAACTCGGGATGGTTGAGATGACACAGGCGTTAGATTTGCTTGATGTGAACTATGAGCAGGTAGCCTTATCTTTTCATGGCAATAGCTCATATTGTATTCTTTTTGCAGTCGATTTTAAGATGGAAGAACATGAAAACAAAGCTTAATTTCATAACTATTGATGTATATATTTGTAAAGTTCTGACAAAGATTATCTGGCCTTACAACCGAAAATAGATATTTTTGTTTCTTACTGATAAGATTGGACAAGCATTTTGGTGGGCATGGTTTGGAAAATTTACTTTCTTCGCAAACTACTGACAGGTCGGACCTGACATGCTCGTGAGTGGATTCCTTCAGCCAATTCCAGACTTGGCTCCTGTTATTCCATCAGTGAACGAGACTTTCGCTATCGACCCCTCTGTTTCTCAATTTGAATCAAAGATCATATTCTTTTACAAAACATGGGATCCTTACGGAGCCTTGTCAAACTTTTCTCATCATCCCATACAGATGCCTGATGACAACGGCAATGATGTCACATGGCAAAGCGTCGAACACTATTATCAGGTTCTCTACTATCTCTGTGTTTACTTCATATTTTTCAAATGACCCTTGGCCTTACTCTTCCTTTTTTTCTTCTGAAATCCAGGCAAACAAGTTCACTGGAGTCAATGATCCGATGGCCTTAGAGTGCCTGACATCCATTAAATCTGCTGCAAGTCCTGAGGAAGCGGCAAGGAAGGGAAGGACATTACAAAGGCAGCACCCTGAGATGGTATGAATAAAATATGTGCTACCTTGCATCACGAGATCACTGGAATCTCGATACCTTTCCAAGGCTAGTCTTTGGCAATTTGAGATATATCTGACGCTGAATTCTCCTTGAAATGCGCAGGTGAGGCCTGATTGGGATACTGTCAAGATTGATGTGATGTATAGAGCTCTTAAGTGCAAATTCTCCATGTACCCTCACTTGAACAGTATGCTACTTTCAACTGCTGGATCAGTTTTAGTTGAAGCATCGCCCCATGACCTCTTCTGGGGTGGGGGACGCGACGGTGAAGGTCTGAATTATCTAGGCAGGCTGTTAATGAAATTGAGATCAGAATTTCTCGGGGAGCCCTCATCGTCCTCTGAGGAAACATGCTTAGCATTTTAAGCTCACCAAAAAAAAGGTTACTCATACATCAAACAAAGCAAAACACAACTTTTTGGCTTATGTCATGTCTCATGACATATTGAGAGTTTACGTTACAAGAATGGTACAAGGATGATAAACTGAAACAGGTGTAAATTTACTGCTAAAATTCATGTAGGTTTTTTTTATAGGGGCTAAAATTCATGTAAGTTAACAGATAAAATTCATATTTGAAGTCTCAAAATGTCTCATTGAAGCCAATTTCCATATTTACAGTTACACATTCACCATTCTTTGTTGTAATTTACATTGTATATAGTTGTTTACATCCAAGCTGTACATTTCAGCCACTTTTATAACACCCTTTTTTTTCTCATATGAAGAAATCTGAAGATCTTATGCTGTCCAGCAGACAAGGGCACTCTGCTGATTGTCCTCTACCATTTTACAAATAAAAAGTGAAGAAGCGCAACTATTGGTAACAAGGTTATGTATATCTTTCCATTGACGCCACTCAGTTTCGATGCAGAGTTATGGTGAAGGTCATGTGCACCTACTGAATACACCGCCCCAGAATTGTCCTTCACTTTGATGCTTCCAGAGCCTGAATGAATCACAATGACCCCATTTATCCACACATACAGTGAAAGACTACATTAAGCAGTGCTAAATCAGAACTCACAGTTGTACTCGGTCCACCCGATGGTCTGATTTTCAAGATCGTATACAACTAGCCTATTCGATAGTGCCATGTCTGCATCAAAGAACAACAGGATAAATAAAATTACTCAGGTAAATTCTCAAGATCATGTCTATGCAGATGCTGTAAATATACCTCCTAGAAGAATGACGGGGTTATCGCTACTGTCAGACCCGTGCGTGAGCCATCCGAAACAATAGATATCTTCCTGAACATATTACCAGATGAGAGGATACAAAAATAGTGTACCAGAAATGGCACTGGAGCTGAGACAAAGTCACTTACTTGAACTTCAAAAAAATATTCATGAGGGTATACTGTCAATGAAACCGAGTCATTGAAATGGAATTTCACAATTGGAAATCCGTCGTCCACGCTGACAAAAAAGAAGCGGATCATTTCTGATCTATAATTAAGGCGTTTGAAGCAAGGTGAAGACAGAAAAATGTATATCAATTATGTGAGCGGAGAAGAAGAAAAAGGAGCAGGGAAGTCTTACTTGTTCTCGTACATAAAACAAGTAAATACTTCATCTATAGTCCGCAGTCTCAGATCAGGTTGTTGAGCCAAAATCTGGTATAGAGAGTATCAGAAATTAATCACATGAAGATAATAACAGAAAATACAAGAAAACATTTTTAAAAAATTACGGAATTTTTTAGTTTAGGTGAAATGAATGTGCCTGATTCACTAAAGGGGTGTAAATCTCATCTGGAAGATATGCCAAAGTTGTTCCACTGTCGATTATTGTCCCTCCTTGGCCTTGGCCGCTGAATTCGTCAAGCGAAAGTGGCAAGGTATTACCACCGACTTCAATCGACTTCAGAGCCACATTGTAATGCATCCTACCAGAATCAACTAACTTTTCAGTTAAAACAGAGTAGGAAATAATATGAAGTAAAATGGGAAGTTGCGGATAGAAAATAATGTTTAATGGAAACTGCATACTTATTGGGTATCAGAGGAGTTGGCTTCACTTGAGGATCCACAATTTCTCCGATAGCGAAAATCCCGCCGCCTCGAATGTTATCCAAGCAGTGTCCAAATATTTTCTTAACTTTCCCGGTAGCTGCCAGCTGCGTGATGAGCGACGAGTTGGACTGCCCGAATCCTATTATCCCATCTAACGCTCCGTCCGATGAACTTAGACCTCCAGATTGCCTAGATCCACATCTATCTCCAACAAAGAAGAGTAAAAAACATCAAAAAAACATCTAAAATTTGATTATTATTTTTTTCCAAATGAATTTGATTTCAACAATAAATCATCTAAAATTTCAAGCTCACCCGAAAACTGCAGACCCGCTTGCCCATCCGGTCTGAAAATCTCCAATAACTTGACTGAATCTGACAGAGTCATTCACAAAGAAACCTGTAGTGGCACTCCTATCGGCGTAAAGTATACTATACTGACAAGGCATATTAGCCTTACAAGATTGTAACTTCTCATTGAACTGATTTATACAAAATTGTGAATCACAGTTCACCACTTCTGCTGTCGAAGACGCCTTGGGGTTATATAGCGTCAAAGGAACCTGGTTAGCATATTATAAGCACAAGTTAACAATTTGTCATCGAATTACTGATGATTCGGTATGAGTATTAAGTGGTGAAGAAAATTGGAAGAGCATACGCCGAGCTTGCTTTCTGAAGGACACTGGCTGCAGCCTGCGCAATGTACCCAAAGTAAATCGCTTCCTGTATCCAACTGAACATAGAAATCTTTTGGAGGTGTTCCAATTCCAATCTTGCCGTAGTAAACCCTAAAAATTCAGAATTCAAACCCCTAATCACATTTCATAAAATTGAAACAGACATGATTTTTTATTGAAAAAAAAATGTGACTGACCCGGTTTCGACAGGATTCCCATTTCCACCCAAACTGACATCAACAGCGTACGGAGGAGCTGAAGACAAGAGCCGGCCGTGGCGGCGGAGGTCGTGGGCCCGGAGATCACGCAGCGGCGAGTTACGTCCACCAAATCTGTGCTTGACCTCAAACATCAAATTTGCCGAAACCCAGATCGCCAACTGCAAGAAAATCAACAAGATCAATGTGGTTGACGACACCGCCATTGCCGCCAAGGTTTGTGTCCGTTTCGGGTTCAGGGTTTGCAGGGAATGTGGATGGATGGAGTTGGGGGGAAGCGGTGTGGCGCGGCTGGTTGATTGTTTTTCGTGCCAGCGGTTTTGTCGTTGTCTTGTTGTACGAGGTTGCAAGCAAAATTATTAAAAGTAAACAAGAAAAAAAAAGAGGATTTTTTGGGACCTACGCATGCATCTTTGGTGTATATGCTCGATCTCAGGTGTTTTTGGAAATTAATAATGGAGATAATTATTTATTAAATTACGTGCCAATATTTGCCTTCTTTATTTGTTTTTTCAAATATAATATTCAGATCACAATACCCAAACAAGAATATAAATATTATCTCTAATTCATTATTTTAAAATAAAAGTTTCATTCCATTGACTGCAAGAATGAACATGAAAAGACCCAAAATGATCAAAATTCTCAATTATGTTGGAAACTCAAATGTCATAAAGAAAATATGCAGCAGAAAGTAAACTATCGTATTTCATTCTTTATCTTGTTTTATTATATATTTAAAAAAAATTGCAGTCGAATCTGGCATGACCTAATTTGGCCAGTTATTTTGGGTAGGAACACGATCAAAATAAAATTGGCAGTTATTTTAATAGTAAGATATTTATACAGGAAATAGAAACAGACACATGTATCATAACAGCAACTTCCTAAACTGGGTATGTATGTTAAGAAAACTTCCTTTTTTGTTTAAGACCCAGTATTTCTTTCTCCTTGTGCAAGAAGCATTAAATACAGTAGATGAGGATTAAAACAGTCACTGTTGGAAACCCAGAAGACAAAAAATAAACACACACACCTTTCCCAACAGACACATCTTCTGTACACTCTCCGCTACAGCATCATCCTCTCCTCTGTCTCTACGATTCTTTTATCGATATATATATATATATTCACTTTCTGCTATTTGCAACCCTTCGCTTGCTTCCACTCGTTCATCACCATCCCCTGGAAAATTGGAAGTGAGAAAAACTCTTCATATTCAAATTTCAAATTGAAAAAGGTATGCTAATTTGTCGCCTTGTATGATTTTCACCAATTTATTTTTGTGAAACTTGGGTAGGAAGATTTGTAAAAGTTGATGATATAGTGGTGGGTCTCGCATGTTGACAAAACTGGCTGAGATTTCAAAGTTACCTAATTTTTTAAAGACTCGATCTGCTTTTCCTGATAAGGACCTGTTAATTGAAATTCAAGAAACTGTTTCAGTTATAAACTTGCAAAGAATTTGGCTAGTATTGATCTGACCTGAAATTTGATCTCTTTTTGCTCAGTTTGGAGCAATGAAGTCGCTGCCGCGCCAGTTGCTGCTTCTGGTAATTCTGCTAGCGATTTCAGGCCAATGTTTGTCCTGGAGTTTCTTCTCTTCATCTTCCGACACTGCTCGAGAGGAGGAGAAAGCTTCAGAGAATCGTCAGCATGGGAGAAGGCCATGGAGCAGTGGAGATGTGGTTGAGTTTTCAATGGAGGGGTTGAAAGATGACGAGAAAGCAGTAGAATTAGTTTCGAAAGCGGAAAGGAAGATGATTGGTTCTACTGACTCCTGCTGGTCTAATGCCTATAGAAGCCTGTTTAAGGGGTGTTCGGAGATTGGGGCTAGTAAGGAGTTGCAGTATAGGTTGGCATGGCATCTGACAAACTGTTATCAGGAGGATGCTGGGACGCCTTTGCCTTCTTGTGACGCTAAGACCTCGATGATGAAATGCAGGCAGAAGCTGAACGCTGATGAGTCTGCAAGATTTGCCGCTTATTTCCTGGATGTCAACAAAATGTGCCATCAGCTACAGTTGAGTACAGTTAACTTTCTACTCAATTTTTGAAAGGAAAAATTCTGAGTCTTAATTTTTTGTGTGTTTCATATCAGGGTGCAATTGTTCAAGCATGAAACGGAGAGGCTAGTTAATGAACTACAAAAAACAGCACAATATGCCGAGGAGAAACTAGAGAATATTGAGGAGAGATCAGAGTACCTGCTGCAGAACTCAAAAGAAATTCTTGAGTCGGTATCTTCTGTTGATGTACGGACAAAGCACTTGGAGGAAACTTCAAAGAATGTGGAAAATCACATTGGCGTTGTGTTAAAGCATTCGGAGCTGGTGTATGAACAGTCCAAGGGAATTGCAGCTGCCCAAGTGGACCTGCAAGAAGGACAGGTGAAAATGAAGGCGAAGTTAGAGGAGGGCATGGAAATGGTGCATGAAGCTTATGCAAATCTAGGTCAGGGGATTGAGAAATTGAGAGAAGAAGCTGTTGAGATAGAGAAGGAGATAAGTACCATAAGCAACGAAATGTCTGCAAAAATGGAGAAGCTGCAAAGCAAGGCGGATGATATTGAGAACATTGCAGGAGTCTCGTTGGATAAGCAGAAGATGCTTCTTGATGGGCAGTCGGAGGCTCTTGAGGGACTTCAGTTCCTGACTAAGTTCCAATCGCTGGCCCTTGAAGAGAGCAGGTAATGAAATCGACATAACCTGTAAAGAAAAAGCTTGTAAAGAAAAAAACATTATCTTCTTTTCTTTTTTTTTTGTAAAACTTGCTTGAGTTATTTTTTGCATTCGCAGAAATTCACTGCAAAAGCTGGCTGAATTCGGCCACAAGCAGCAAGAGGAGCTTTTGCAAAGGCAACAACAACTTCAGCAAGCGCATGATAATCTGATTGAAAACTCCAAACATATTTTAGAGGCACAGGTGCGACACCATTTAACTGCAAAATACAAACACATATACCTGGCATATTGTTTATATTGTCCACTGACCTTATTTTCGATCTGCAGGAAGTATTTGAATCAAAACAAGCAAGCATGTTCATTGCATTGGACAAACTGTTCGCCCTTCACAATGCTATGCTGCTGGAGTCTCGATCAATTAAGGCTTTCTTCATTTACAGTTTATCAATTTTTATCATCTATATGTTCACCAGCACAAAGCAGACATTTGCAGTCAGGCCTTGGCTTTATATAGGTAAGTACATTACAAAGACCAAGAAAATTCACTAAAAATAAAAATGTGAATAATACATAACACGTACCTTTTTTTCCAGGGCTTTGTGTTACCTTCTCGGTCGAGTTCTCAATTATACGATTCACATCATATAGCATCGAACAACAGACATGGAGTATAAACGTGGTCAGATCAGTTTATGCCATCCTGTCACTGTTCCAACTATTTTATGCAGTATATATATACAGGTAAGTTTAATCATGCTGAGTAGTAAGAGATGATTATATGTAATTCATTTAAGATCTAACATGTATTTTATGCAGGGATTATGATGTCTTGAATCATAAGATGCTGACAACACTGATTGACAAAGTTAACTGGATGGAAAAGAACAGAAACTCGTCATGGGATGCAGATGATATGGATGAGGACGATGACATAGTTTGGTCTAAATGGATTGACACTGATATAACCGAAGATGTGGGGAAATTAAAGGACCCTGATTACTTTATCCAAGAAGAAGTTGGAGAGAACTCAATTACAACCTCCTCAAATGCTAGAAGATACAATCTTCGACGACGCCATTAGCTTATATATCCACTTAACAAAATCACGAGCAGTTTTTGTTTCATAAACAACGAATTGAAACTGTTGAGATATAGCTCTCATGGCAGGATCATATAAATATCACAGAACAGAAACGTACAGATATATATTGCACTTGATACTTTATATTAAACAAAAATTTGTGCTCACTGTGTAAGTTTAGTTTTTGATAATTTACCAGTAATCTTGGCAAGAGCAGGTTCCTTCCTCAAAGTAATGGAAGCGATTTGTGTCTCTTAGAATAATTGTTCTGTTTGTAACTTTTGAAATGCTCTTCATCCAAGAGTGGCAGTCCAAGCAGACCCTAAGGTTCTTAGTGATCCGTATTGGCATGCTGCTGCCAGTGTTGATGAGAGCAAACATGGTCGCAATGCGCTCACTATGACCACAGACCCACATGCTCTTCATGCCTTCTTCCACATCATGAAGCACAACACTTGTGTTAGAAACATACCCATCTTCTTCCATGGCTTCTGTAAGCTGCTTCCAGAGGTCTACGTATTCAATCGAGTTACGGAATTTATGATCCCCTCCAGCCACGAAGGTGCGAATTCCATGCTTTGTTTGTATCCAACTGCAACCAACCTCTTTCTTGACACCTCTTCTTTCCATTAATTCTCTAACCATCTTAACACCCTCCCACATCCGTGCGTTGGCATATAGGTTTGAAAGAATTACATAATTTCCTGGATTTAGCGGCTCCAGCACAAACAACTGTTTTGCTGCAAACTCGCCTAAAGAAACACAATTATGAAGACGACTGGAGTTCAGCAATGATCCCCAAATGCTTCCACTTGGTTTCATTGGCATACTCTTCACCACATCCATTGCTTCCTGGATTCTGCCAGCCCTACCTAATATATCTACCAAGCATGCATAGTGCTCAAGTGTTGGAGAGATCCCATATTCCTGTTCCATCGCATCAAAAAGTCGCTTCCCCTTGTCGGTGATCCCAGAATGACTACACCCGGACAATAAAGTAACAAAAGTAACTCCATCAGGATTAACAGCAGAACTAGTCATCTCATTAAACAACTCGATCCCTTTAAGCATACTCCCACTTATTGCATAACCTCCAAGCACAGTATTCCATGATGTCAAATCTTTACCCTGCATATTTTCAAACACTTGTTTGCAGTACTCCATCGCGCCACATTTTGCATACATATCCAGTACTGAGTTCATCACAGGGACATCTGGGGTTGACATAGATTTCACTATCTGAGCATGCACCTCTTTCCCAGTACAGATAGCTGTCATTCTAGAGCAAACTGGCAGAATCGACGTAAGGGTAACCCAACTAAACCCCATTCCTTTTCTCTGCATCATCCGAAACACATTCAGCGCCTCAACCAACTGCCCTCTTGCAACAAACCCAGCAATCAACGAATTCCATGACACCACATTTCTGTCAGGCATTTCATCAAACACCTTCACTACCTCCTCGAAAGCCCCACAGTCTGAGTACAACTTCAGAAGCGCATTATACACAACCTGATCAGGCTTCTCCCAACACTTCACAATCTGAGCATGCAAAGCTTTCCCAGCCTCCAAATCACACAGCAAAGCACAAGCCTTGAGTGCCATAGACAGCGCAAAATTCCCAGGCACAACAAATCGCTCCAACATTTCACCATACACACCCAACGCCTTCTCAGCATCCCCGTTTCGCAAAAACCCAATCCCCATCGCCACCCATACCGATTCCGGCACCACTTCATCCCCCACACCATCCTCAAAAACTCGACGAGCCTCATCAACCCTTCCACAAACACTGAACAACGTTATAAGCTTGCTCCTTAAAACAGCGTTTTTCAGAAGAAGGCGCTTCGATTCCGTTTCAGCCAGCAGCAGCTGAAGGTACAATCTTTGTCCATGTTCCAGAGATTTCTTAGAAATACAAGCGTGCAGGAAGGCTGCGTACGCGTCGGAGTCCGACGATTTGAACTGCGAGGTTTCAATCAATTGTATCGCCTCATCTAGCTTCCCAGATTTTGAGAGAGATTTCAGCGCTGGGTAAAATCCTCGGATGGAAATTTTCTGTGATGACCTAAAAGCTGGACTTGGTTGGTTTATGTTGACAGTTATGTTGGTTGATAACGAAATGGCGGGAAGCATCTTCTCACTACCAACTAAACTCATTCAATCTTGCAAATGAAAGTAGGCCGAAGGATTTAAAACAGCCATTTTTGCTACAGATGTCGTCGCTAATTGATGTGTAAGGCGTCGCTGAAACCGGGCTATAACGTCGCTAAAGAGTAATCAGAACATTTATTTAAATTTTTTTATCTGTAGATTGAATAGATTTGCAGTGGACAGTGAAGTAGAGATTTTTATTTAGACATTGTAGTGCTGAATCACAGAGTAACAAGCTTACAACCAAGCTCAATAGATTTTCTAACAGCATCAATTACAACTTGAGTCTTCCGGCTGATCTCCGGCCATTTGCGATCAGGTCTGCCTCCAGAGTTTCTGATCCTTTCGACGAGTCTAGAAAATTCTTCCACCATCAACGCCTCTTGAGGAAGATCGGTAAAGACTTCGACCACACTTGGCTTTTTATTCCACCCAATATGCAGATTAGCAAACTGCGCCCCGTACACAACCTCGAATTCTGCGGAGGTTTCCTTAACAGGGATTATATAGTCGTCGACGTGCACTGACCCTGTGGAGCTGCTAACGGCTAAGTCCATGGATACATTGGAGAGGTATGAGCAGTGGAAGATAGCGGTTTTCGTGTCTTCCTTGTTGTTCCAGTGGAGCGAAGCGGAGCAAGATAAGATGACGCCATGTGAATTCTTTGTAATGTCTGGTAGCGCAAGGACTGTGTGCGGTGGTTGGTAGTCTGTTGCCCAAAGGATCGAGCCAATGCAGTACCATCCTATGTCCCCGAGCGCGCCTAGGCTGTCTAAATCTGGCTTCACTCGTATGTTTGTCTCAAAAAAATCCTCAGGCTCAGAAAATGTCGATGTGCTGTAGATCTGCAAAATGCATAGGAATAAATATTGTAGAAAACCAGTCAAGTATTTAAGTTTAGTACTTAAATGATAGAATTGAACTTAACTTATTTTCAGAAACTTACATTATTGACTCTTCCGAAAAGACCCTGATCGGAGATCATCTCCTTCATTCGAGCAGTCCTTGGATGGTGCAGCCACATGCTCCCATCCATGAACTGCACGCCATTCGACTCGCAGGCTTCGAGGATCAGATCAAGCTCCGAAGCATCCAAAGCCGTCGGTTTCTCCAAAAGCAGATGCTTCCCTTTTCTAGCAGCCAATACAGCCCAGTGTAAATGAAGACTAGTTGGAAGCGGCATATACACTGCATCAACGCTCGGATCATCCAGCAGTTGCTCGTAGCTCCCGTATATTTTCACACTATCAGGAAGTCCATTTTCAGCGACGAAGGTATTCGCTTTTTCCAAAGAACGGCTTGCAACTGCGTGAAGTGTTGAGCTGGGAGATAAGAGTATGGCTCTTGAGACTTTCCTGGCTATGCTTGCACACCCAATTATGCCGAAGCGAGTTTGAAATTGAATATCAGGCATGGCTCCCTCCTGCTTGAGCTTCTGCTGAAAATGTGGTTGCTGGTTTATACAATAAATTTGTTTAGGATGAGATTTTGACAAAATGCGGTTGCTGGTTTTTATGGTCAGGAACAACCTCAAAGCACATATTAAATTATAGAGGAGCAATAATATGAGTATCATCAGGATTCGGATTTGCTGCAATCGTAACAAAATGATGTTAGTGCCAAAACGATATCATTTCAATAACAATATCATCGTTTTGTAATATTAAAAAAATATCAATAAAAAACGTTATTTTTAACTAAACGACATCGTTTTGACACAGTATTTGGCTGCGCTGCATATTGCAGTCTACAAAAAAAAATTCAAAAAAAAGTACGAATGAGAAAAAAAATTAGAATTAAAAAAAACAAATCAGAAATGTTTTCAATAACATAAATAACGGAGAACAAATGTATAAGAGACTGGGCAGACAGGCCATGGCATACAACAAAACTAAAACAGCAAAACTGTGATGAAACATTAAATACCAAGTTTACTCCTTCATGCTACTTTCTTCCTCTTCGGTCTCATTATCACTTATCTCAAGATCAGCCAGCAATTCATCTAATGGTACGGAGGGTAGATCTTCTCCGTCAACAGATGCCATTTCAGATTGCTGTTGGCGCTCCTTGTCACGGTAGAGAGAGATATTGAACCTCAACTCAGGATTCTCCTCCAAGTCCCTCAGGAACTGTTCGTACTCTGAGCTATGCTTTTCTTGATCAATTTTAGCTCTGGTGGTTTCTTCAACCTCCATGTCAAGATTCTTGAGTTTCCATTGTCGCGGCTTGGCTTTAGTCTGCCGCCTCTTTTCTTCATAACTTTTCCTGATCAATACGGCATAAGGAAGATCGAGTCCTTTGTACTTGTCTAGTTCCATATCATTAAGGTTCGCTCCATCGAGATCATAGCCGAGTGCATAGTCCCCTGGATTCAATAGATGACCCAAATGTGTCGTGATATGGAAATGGGCATTATTACTGCGTCCGAAATCAGACACACGAGCTACTTCAGCATGAGCCAGTGCGTAATTCGTGCCAGGAATGGTTACTCCAGTAGGAGCAATGTTCAGTACTATGTACTCAATGAGCTGTCTGCTGGATAGCAGGGACTTAAACGAGTAACGCCAATACTGATCAGCATCCAAGTAACACTGCCTCAGAGTCACCGGGTCCAACAACGCAATACTGTTGGTCACCTTAGTGCAGATCACAATCGGACCAAGATTTCCCAAGCTATTTTTCACCTTCGGAGGTAGACATATCAAATCTTCACGGCAAACGGGTGAAATTTCAACAGAAAAAGTGTACTTGTAGTTATAATTGTTGCTCTTCCTATCATGCGAAACCAGTTGCTTATCATTACGGCTCTTGATTGGAGTAACTTTACCCAAAAACTCGATAAACTTAACTGCATGACTACGATTAGCAAAGAAGAAATCAATACCCTGCACCATCTGCTTAATCTTGATGGCCTTAACTGCAGCATCGTGTTTGAGAATAAGCTGCTCGAGGTAAAAGAACGTCCTCCTGTGAGAAACATGCTGCCGCAGCTGCACAGAAGCCACCCACTGATCCGGATTCGCCTGCACCCTCGCACAAGATTCACACATATGATCCTGCACAACATACTCCACCCTATACTTCTGTTCTAAAATCACACCTCCATTCATCACCGCCCTCTGAATACAAAGCTCAACTATAATCCTCTTCGAATGCGGCTCAGTCCATATAAACCTGGCATCAATCAACTTCACTTTATTTATATTCTTCAGCCTCTTGACGCAAAATGTCAGCAATTCGCGCGACTCCAACTGAGCCTTGACCCAAGTCCTCGGCGGCTGAAGATAGCACTCACAATCCGGACAGAACATAATGATGACATGCTTCTGTAAATCCTCAGTGATGTCAACCTCGGACCTCAGACAATTGACACACATGTTGGCTGCGTTTGGTTCCATTAAAATACCACACTTGCAGCAAAGGACCGTGCCGCGGGTCTGCTGCACCGTGAACATACCCGTATCCGTCTCCATGACAATTTATCTAAACACAAACAAATCAATAAACATCCGACAAAGATCAAAACGAAAGACCACAAAACACATCACAACAACAAATAAAAGGAATCAAAATTCAGCAGATAAAACAAGAAAAATGGTGCAAAGACTTACGCTTTTTGTGAATCGAAAAGCGCCCTTCGACAATTTTTTTTGCCGACAGATGATGGATTTGATGAACTGCAGCTTGAAGTATTTATTTGCTTCCTTACCGCCACCACAGAACAGACTTAGGGTTTCTTCATAGTTTCACATATTTAGAAACCAACCCCAATACTAAAGAAAAGTCAGAAACATTCCCCTAAAAGATTCGAAAAGTCAAATGCGCTTCTCAAAACTTTAAAAGTAAACTTATGGTTTGAAAGTTCAAAATACGAGCCCCAAAACTATTGTTAAATAAAATAGGACGCCTAGAGTATCAGAAAGTTCAAAACCTACTGCAAACTTACTTGTCGGCCCAATATAATGAGGCTTGTTTTTTACTTGGCCCAATGCGTGAAGTACACGCGCCGGCGACCACCAAACCTCAGATTGCAACTTGCCAGCGACTTTTCTCCGATCACAAGAGGCGAGATTTAGGCGAAGAGAACGATTTTCTTCCTCCGAAAAACTCAATTTTTCGGATCCGATACGATGATGGGTTGTCGAAAGGTACGATCTTTGGTCGTTTTATTGGTTGGATTTTTCACGATCTTCGCGGCTTCGTCAGCAGCAGAGGCGTCTGACTCCTTCTACAATTTGCTGCGCTCGCATGGCCTGCCGATCGGGATCGTCCCGAAGAACATCACCGAGTTCACCGTAGACGAGACCACCGGTCGATTCGAGGTGTATCTAGACCGATCTTGCAGCGCAAAGTTCGAGAATGAGGTTCATTACGAAATCAATGTCACCGGAACCCTAACGTATGGGCAGATTGGGGATTTGTCTGGGATGTCTTCGCAAGAGCTTTTTCTTTGGTTTCCTGTTAAGGGGATTCGAGTGGATGTTCCGACTTCTGGGTTGATTTATTTCGATGTGGGTGGGGTTGTGTCTAAGCAATTCTCTCTGTCCTTGTTTGAGACGCCACCGGATTGTGTTGATGTTGGGCCTGTTGAGATTGACCATCAGATGCTGAATTTGTCCAGATTGGAGGTGAGTGTTTGCTGGTTCTATTTCTTTTGGTATTTAGGGTTTTATTCTAGCTGCCATTTCTTGGTGAACTTCGGATTTCGGAACTTTTATTGCATCTGTTTACATGTGCTTGATTGTATTATTGTTCATAGTTTTCTGTCTGGCTGTTCTACTTCTTTTTTAGAGTCAAATTGTGCGCAATTATCTGTTATATTTCCGTAGTATGAATTTATCAGTGCTAAGTTATTTAAATTCTTAGATATATAGCTCTCTTGAATCTGATATATGTTTTTTCTTATGGAACTCATGCTGCTTCAGAGACAATCAGAGGAGCCGCAGATGAAATACATTCAAAAAGAGGCGATGATAGCTGCATCTTAAGCAGAGGGATATTCTGCCGAAGATGTTCTAGAATTTGTTCCAGATTGAGATGCCGTGGACTAATCTTTATCGAGCCTTACGATTTTAGTGTCAGCTTGGCCGATTTCTGGCCTTTGCAAACATGATGAAATGCTTTGGTTTACTGTTGTATATGTTTCGGTGGTGGAGTGTGTATAAGAAGGTGATAAGGTTGCTCAGTACTTGTTCTTATCCGTTTGTTGCTTTCAGAGCTGTAAGGAATATGCGCTTTGTTGTTCTACTGGCGTCTCATGAAAATATAGATTCTGAATATCCGAGGTTATGAATGGAAAAACTTGGTCTGTTTATTGGAAACAACCTTATGCTGTATCGTTTATGTCTTTTTTTTCTTCTTTTTTTTTTGCTTCTCAGCCAAGCCCTTTGCTAACGTCTAATTCATTTACTCATTGGTTGTTGGTTAAATTAGCGAGGCTACAGAATTTCCTGTGTGGGTGCATTTTTTTTCATTACTAACGTCACCTTGTGATATTGAGCGTTCAATAGCGAGTTCTGTATTAATACATTTCGTTTACTGGATGAATCCAGAAGTCTTTGCATTCTGAGTATTGCTGTTAGACTTGTAAAAATTCATTGTTTGTTTCAGCTTCTCCGCCTAGGTACCAATATAATCAACCTAAATGTCTTCCTATAGGTTAGTATTACAGTTTCGAAGTGAAACTTAAAGTTTCTGCCTAGCGATAGTGTCCTAGTTATTGCACGAAACCATCATTCATTTTGAAGCTTCCTTATTCAGTGGCATGTCTAAAAACCTGATGCTGATGTCGTTCGAGTTGCCAAGGCGCATAGTCTTTAAGGTAACTCATCATCCTAGTCTTTTTTTTCAAATCTCATTATTTGAAAGCATATTCATCAGGCCTTATAGTAAAGTAGTGAGCAATTTTGTGCTCGATGGACCGAAAAACATTGTCTTTCTTTCATAATTCATTTTCTTTTAACTCCTCTATGTTCATATTTGTTTTGCAGAATGAGTTATTCCAGTTCCTCTCCTACGAATCATCTCCAAAGTAACTGTAACTTTAACAGTGCGCGCAGTTCATTGTTTATGCAAATCAGGATTCTGATTTCGTATATAAAATTTGTATGGATATTTTTCCTGTATATATATAAATCTTCAATAAATAAAGACAATCTTATTATTTATGAAACCTTGAAACCAATGGCAGTAAAAAAAGTCAAAAATTAATTGATTTGTTACTTTTTGTTGTTTTTTTTATTAGTAATTGATTTGTTACTTGTAAAATTCATATTTTTATTTTTTACCCATAAAAATAAATCATATTTTTATTTTCAATATTAGAATTAATAATAAACATACAAGCGCTTCATCTGGTCTGATCCTCACCACCAGAAACCAAAACGAATTCGAGTAAACGAGTTTCCAGAAAGCTGCCGGCTTCTGGTTTGTTCTCTGAGAATGGCGTTACAGGCACCAACGCTACCGGGGATTGGCAGCATCGTCTCCGCATCAATACAAGCCTCTACTTCTTCTGGTCAAGCCACGGTGACGGTGAGGGCTCCAGCGCTCAAGTCGTCATTCTTGCGCTACGGAGGTACAATATGAGTGCTGTTTCTTTCAATTCACACTTCAATTTGAGCTGGGTATCTTTTGAATTTCAAGATTTTCAGTTCAGCTGCTCGACTAGGGTTTCTAACAGTTTCAATAAAACTCACTTTTGGGTGTGTTTTAATTGAAATTTTGGGTTGCTGGATGTCATGATGCTCTTTTTAATATTTGGAACTTTTAAAGAATGGTTCTTTCCTCATTAAAGTGTATTGTTCGGATCATTGCGAGTATGTGCTTTTTAATGCTGATGTTTATCTTACCATGCCTGGTGTTGAATTCAAACATTTTACAGCTCTGAAAATTGTGAATAGCCCCAGAAGAACAAGATGTATTGGCCATGGTGGTGGTGCACTCGGTACTCAGATGAATCTGTTTGATCGGCTTGCCAGGGTTGTAAAGGTAGTTGTCTTATCTTAAAATTTCGTGTTACTTTTTTTATGCATTGTATTTGTCTTTACGAAAAGTAACTCATGTTCTTTTGTCAGCGTAGTCTTATGCTAATGCATTGATAAGCACGTTTGAAGACCCGGAGAAGATTTTGGAACAGGCTGTTATAGAAATGAATGATGACTTGATAAAGATGCGTCAGGCGACAGCACAGGTTTGTTAGTTAATAACCTTAAGTTGAATTGCTGGTTTCTGTATTGACATGAGCTGATAGGAACATATATTTTACTTGAGATTCATCAAGGTTATTGATGATTATGCAAACTGCGAGTAATTTGTCCCCTTTCGTAAAGGTTTTGGCATCGCAAAAGCAATTGGAGAACAGATACAAAGCTGCGCAGAAGGCCTCAGAGGATTGGTAAGCAGAGTCTGTTAAGTTACGTGGCTACTCTCTAGTCTCTATCGTTGAATCGTAGTAAAGAATCATGCATTGTGCTAACTTTAGGTACAAAAGAGCACAACTTGCCCTTGGAAAAGGAGAAGAGGAGCTGGCTCGTGAAGCATTGAAACGGCGTAAATCATATGCAGTGAGTCAATTTTAGACACCTAAATGACCAACAAGTATATTTTCGTTCCAGGACGGACACCCTCTTTCTTTTCACTTGAAACCTGTCATCATTTGTGTGGTTATAAGAAGAATGTAAATGTAACAATAGAAGTAGAACTGTGTATGGTCTGGTGATTCCTCGGATCATCAAATGATGTCACTTTTGAAGCATAAAAGCTTAGCACATGAGTCACTATAGGTTGTTATGGGATTTATATGGAGCTATTTATTTCACTATCCTTTCCTTTCTTATATGCAGGACAATGCTAGTGCTTTGAAGGCTCAACTTGATCAACAAAAGAGTGTTGTTGAAAATCTTGTGGCCAACACCCGGGTTTGCGACTCCTCTTCACTTCCAAGAATTTTCCTTCAAAATTCCATTAGACGAGACCAAAATTCTAATTAATATCACAAATGCATTCTTTCTTCGTACCGATATCATGTTTTTTAAAATATAATGAGAAGGGTTTTTAATGCCTATGATAGTAACTTGATTTGATTGTCTAATCGTCACAGCTTTTGGAGAGCAAGATACAAGAGGCAAGGTCAAAGAAGGATACATTAAAAGCGCGAGCTCAATCTGCTAAGTGTGTATTTGACATTCCACTCTACAATTAATTCTTTCCACAAACATCCTTCACCTGTTAGATAGATCTATACTTGCTCATATAAACACTTTGGTGGCTCTTCTGCACTTAATACAGGACTGCAACTAAAGTGACTGAAATGTTAGGGAGTGTAAATACAAGCAGTGCTCTTTCGGCATTTGAGAAGATGGAGGAGAAAGGTTAGTTCTTGCTCGCCATCTAGTAGAAACATACATAAATCAAAGAGCATAATATATCTCTTAGTATTTGCCCCTGTATTTATCAATCCATTTTACTTCACCTTCCCAAAATAACACAGAAACCAAAGTTGCTGAATTTTATTAATTTCGTTTTTCTTTGGGTTGCTAGTACTGGCCATGGAGTCTCAAGCAGAAGCATTGAACCAGCTAACTTCGGATGACTTGGAAGGAAAGGTAATAATCAATAATACAATGCCTTCCAAACCATTTGTGTATTTGACGTGTTGGAATTCAGGGGGCAGCCGGTATATGCTTTCCTATTATACCAAAATTATCATATTGTTAAACTAGAACATAAAATTATGTAGTAGTATTATCTTTGGTTTTATTTTTGGTCGGACTCTGCGAGATGCCTCCTTCCCTCCTGACACTGTATTTGATTTCACAGTTTGCTATGCTAGAGACCTCTTCAGTGGACGATGACCTTGCCAGTCTAAAGCGAGAATTGTCTGGGAGCACAAAGGTAACTGCTTTCCCATCTCTAACTAAGCCAATGCGTGTCAATATATGGCTTTAGTGGTAGTGGCCAGCCACTATAACAATAAATGTATTCTTGAAGTCCACATCGAAGGGATCACGACACTGAAAAACACGTTGTATCGTAGATCTGCTTATTCCTTTACAAATTCACCGGGGTTAAAAAGTATCCTAACAGTGACTATTCTGGTTTAAACACAGAAGGGAGAGCTACCCCCAGGAAGAGCGACTGTTGCATCAAATAAGCCATTCCCATATCGGGACGCCGAAGTTGAAAACGAGCTAAATGAACTACGAAGGAAGATCAAGGAATTCTAAATCAACACAGCTTCAAATCAACACAGCTTCAAATCTTATAACCTCCTGCCTTCATCTCTTAGCATATCAGTCTCCCATATTTGAGAGGATTTTCTGGCAAGGGGTTATTCCTGTGCAGACAACTACAGCACAAGTACATGTAAAATTTGGTTATGAATTTTAAGTAATTTTTGCAATTAATTTTCTAGAGAAGAAATTACCCAAAGAAAAGCTTATTAGCAACGACTTTTCCGTGTGTTTCCAACTGTTTTGTTGCTAAAAGTATCGTCTTCGGGAAAGAAGTATCAAACGACTTCCCCAGTAGACTGCAATCGCGATCACTTCCGCAAGCATTCCTTCATCAGAAACCACGACAATGGCGATGATAAAGTTCGGATCTTTGACGTTGACAGACCCCATAATTCGTACCGCCGTCCTTCTCCTCTGCCTTCTCATCAACTTACAGCTTCTGCACTGTTCATCCGCTTTTCAATCCGATGAGCTTCTTCTGGACGACGAAGAGTTCGAAGGAGTCAAATCTCCTTCTGAAATTCCCAAACCTAACCTTGATCCACCACCGATTCGATCTGTGCTGAATTCGCCCCGGAAGCGGTCGTCGGAGTCAGATTCGGATTCTAAGATCCAGTTCACTCTCGAGCACGCTTTTGGTGAATCTGATTTCTCCTCCGCTGGAGTTTTCTCGGCTCGGTTGAAGATTCGGGGGACTGGCGGCCAGGTATTTCTCTTGTTTCAATTTTATTTCTGTAGTGGTGATTTAAGTGTTAGTTAGTAAAAAAAAATTCATTGAGCTGAGCTGCTGTTAGTTAATAATAACTATCTATCTTCAAATTTCTTTTCTGGGGTTGACATGATATATTGATTGCAGACTTTAACCAAGCTTCGGTTTTCAAGGAACAGTTTGTCCGAGATAGAGAAGCAGAGCTTTGATGTAATTTCATATTTTGAATCCTTTCTTTTCCTGGTGCTCTTTTGTCTTCGATCAGTGAGTAAGCAAGCTTGATTATAATGTGTGTCTGTTCTTTATTTTTGCAGAAACTATTGGAGGATGATGACTTCTATAAAATAAGATTGCCATCAAATGTTCTGAGTCCTCCGGGGAGAGATTATGTCATTGCATCTGTCAAAGCGGTAGGTTTGTCTGTATCTTTTAATTTTAATCTGCATGAATATGCTAGCAGCCTAGCACAGATTGTGCTTCAATTGCATTATTGAGGTGATCTTTCGGCAATACATTAGTAAAGAGAACTAAAAACGTCTTGATTTAGTCATGGAATTCACATTCTGTACCCAATTGCATATAATTCATCCTTGCAATTATTTAACATTAAACGAAACTGAATATCATGTACTGATTTGTGTAGCATTCCTCTCAGCCCAATGTTATTTAGTTAACCAATTTTAGTGACCTCTAATGCACTACTATGACATGTTTCATCGTTGACTTTTAATATGCTAACATTATTCCTCATATTTTTCTGGTTTCAGAGGTGTCTTCCACGCGAATCTTTGGACGAGTATTTTGTTATTCACATGGTAAACAGATTATGAGACAGTGAACTTGTTTATTTATGCGCATTTTCATTCTAGAACGTTATGTTTGAAATTGACCCCCAATGCTCATCTCTACTGAAGGCAATTAAAATGGGTCTTCATTATTGCATAAAAGTCCACTGATATGCGAGCCTCTAGATTGCCTATGGAATCATACGCAATAACTTCCTTACAACTATTTTCAAACCATTTCAATAATCACTCTAATTTGTCGATGTTTCTGTCAGTCATATGTTAAAGAGGTTTGTGTGACTGATATTTTTCCATCTGAGCTTATTCATCCTTTGATAAAATTTGAAAATCTCCATATGTGAAAGTAAAAGTTCAAAGCGAGTTTTACTCTGTATGTTGGAATAAGATTTTTTCTGTTTTTATTTTCCATGACCTATGAACATGAAATAAATGTGTTGCTCTTACTACTCTTGATGATTCATTTGCTCCTCACATTCATGTTTCAGGACGGTGTCAATATATTGTCTGTCAATTATGGCTCCCCTGGATCTTGCCAGTACCCGAGGCAACTAAAACGAGTAAGATACAATGTATCTCATTCTACTAGGAACTGTGAACTTTGTGGATATGAAACATCATGAAAATCTGCTTTCCTCATGTATTTTACCTTTAGGTTGAGACCAAACATAACAATGATTCAAGTACACAAGTGGATTGTCTGATGTGTAGTAAAAAGCAATGTTAATAAGAATCTTAAAAACAATTGTGTGCTTAGTTTATGCTTGCAGTAAAAAGCCAATGTCCTCGGATATTTACTAAATTTGTTGTTTCATAATTTACTGATTTTTTTTAATATATGTTATACATTATAATGTTGGTGTACATTGCTCGTTAATATTAAGCCTCATATGTATTTTAGTTTGTGGTTGTATGTTGGTCCAAATCATATCTGTAGGATTAGATTTCAAATAGAGAGGCCCTGGAGGGAGCAATTTTTTACAACTCTTACCTATGGATCTTTGACCGAGTGACTTAACGATCTATTATGTTTGCACAGCCTACAAGGTGGTCTTTTAACTCTAACACGCTTCTAAAGAGCTCTGAAGAGGCACCAAGGTAAATTTTTTGTAGATAGAGTTATAGACCTAATAGAACAATCTTCCTTTTCCATGGTCCCATTTTGTTAGTATGACTTGAGTAGTTTACCAAACAAATTCAGCATGACACTATTTTATTGCATGTTACTAACTAAACTAAACTGTCAAACTGTGAATTATAAATCCTCAATAACTGTTTTGGCATCATCTTATAAGAGTCATATCATCGCACGAATCTCTTGAAACCCATCCAACATGCCTGGAAAGCATCATTTTTCTATGTTTAAGCCCTTGTATCGGATCATTACATGTTTATGTTTAATATTTGTAATCTTCTGGTTCCACAGCCAACATGTCGTATATCATTATATGTTGTGATTCTCAAAAATATAAAAGAAATCAAATGCTGATTTTCCAATGCCGTTTTGAGTTACCGGTGTTATCTGTTATGTACATCTACAATGAACCAAAGCTGGCTTATTTAATAGTCGCCTGTGAATGCTTGGTGGTGGAACCATTTGTGACGCTTTTTTGCTTGTCCACTTAAAGATATTTGCGCTCACAGACTTACAAAAAGCTTATATTCATTATTCACTCTATGTGTTGATCTTCTGTATAAATTTCCAAATGAACTTTTGAGTAAAGCTTGTGATTTTTCCAGAGCTCCAGCATTTGCTGAAGAAATTTTGAATAATTTTGGGGCGGAGGTCGGGGAAGCTGATATCGTGCCACCTCCTGAAAAGTCCTTTTGGGCTAAATATGTGAGTTTCCGAGAACTGAACTTTACGTTTCCTCATTGTTGTATCTGTGATTATAAACAGAGCTATCAAATTTGATGTCTTAAATGTTCTCTTTTATCTCAACAGTGGATGTACGCCATCCCTCTTGGTCTCATAGTCATGAATGCAGTAACCCAAGCAATGAACCTGCCTGAGGAGCAGGCTCCTGGCCAGCCAGGGGCTCAACCAACTGCCGCAATTCAACGTCAGGCTGCTCCAGCTGTTCGTAGGAGGTAGACAAGACTGCATACCGGAAATAATCAAGAATGCAAATGTAATCCAGATTGTTCTTAAGTGCTCGCTCTTTATGCTGTTTCACCATTTATCGGGAATTTGTACACTTTTTAGCTTAGTTATTCAGAGCAAGGATCATAGGAGTTATTCTTGCCTTCTCATGGGATCCAAACGCTAGTTATTCATGATGAAAACATAAATTTCATGTATGTTTTTGTGGATTAGTATTAACATTCTCTCTTTCAAGCTAGGTTAGCTCCTTTTGTGTTGCAAAATTCCAGTTCACTTCCATATGTAACTACTGACATTACAACAATACTTAAGTCGGCTCAATTTCATCTGAGAAAAACACAACATGAGTGTTAGGTTCCCTGACAATGCCTGCAGGTAGATGAGATACATGTAAATGAAACATGTTTCATACAACTGCTTTCAGTGTTTTGCAGAGGCAATTTTGCTCGGTAAACAGATACTTGTCCACTCTTTCTTCTTATTTGTAAACATAAACTTCAATGAATGTTAAGGCAGCTGAAATTCCAACATTTTACTCTTTTGACATTCAAATGGAACTATCACATGAAGAAGACAGCTACTGTAGGCAGCACTAAAATGACCCATCTTGGGCGACACGAGGCCTACTTGGCTTGAGGGTGCGAAGCAATGAAATCAACAGCGAGCTTGATTGAGTTAATCTTATCTGCTTCATTGTCAGGGATCTCGAACCCAAACTCTTCTTCCAGCGCCATTACCACCTCCACGGCGTCCAAGCTATCCAACCCCAGATCATTTTGGAAATGGGCTTCAGGTGTTACCTGAACACATATTTACAAATGAAATCTAAATCATGGACCTCCCTAATCGGTATTAGAGTAAAAAACTGGAGACCAAAATCCAGAAACGCCTAATGCAACAGATGACAATTTCACCACAGTCATAATCTCCACAGAATCTTAAACTCAGATAAGAATCCACATTCAAAAAATTTCAAAACCAGACAACTTCTACTTCATTCCTATTCCTCATAAACACATCATCAAAACCTAGATGAATTCAAATCTATGATTAAAACAATCAGTACCAGTCGCCGAATATTACCTTGGAAGGATCGACCTTCTGGAAATTCTTCACGACGTTGATAACACGATCCGTGACCTCCGACTTGTCCAGAAATGAGCCACGAACCTCGTCGGAGAAACACCGCCGCATCAAAACACTGAACGACGTCGATGGTCTAGCGCTTCGAGGCGCCAATTGGACATTCACTCGCAGGTACTTCAGCAGAACGTTTCTGGCAGCCATTGATGAGGAGCTCGAGAACGCTGATGTAAGCGTTGTTCGAGAAATTAGGGTTTATGGTTCTGATGAAGCTTCTCGTTTCTGGTAGTGGCAGATGGGTCAAGTTGACCCGTGTTTCTGACGGTTGTGTATCCGACTCGTTAACGAGCTTTCGGATCTTTTGACTCTTTACTGGGCTTGAGCAGTGAGCTGGACATAATGCGTTTGGGCTCCAGTAATTGAATAGTTTGTAAAAGGCCCAAAATACACTCTTTATTATTTTATTAATTTCAGTACTTTGTTAGTTAATTCTTACTGTAATTCACATATAAATTACAATATTATTATTTTTGTTGAGGTTGAGCGATGGATTATTCTGTGGAATTTCCCATCATTATAAACAAAAGCTTTCTCATAATAAAATGCTCTTCATCCTACACACCATTCTGTTTCAGAAAAGTCAAGTTTTTATATACCAAAAACTGAAGGCATCAAACAGCAAAGTCAACCAAATCAGCCAAGAAAAAGCCAAACATAACTCAGATCACATGTTGAAAGGGCAAATAGAATTTGGTCAAATGTATATATCCCATGACAACATACGCTGTTAGGGCTTTGTCTTCGTCTCAATCTTCATCGTGGAAGTTCATGGTCGACAACCTACGCTACGCTGTTCACCCACACTTGTTTATAATAGTTTTATTCATTATTAAGGAAATTATTAACTTATCTTAATTAGATATAGCGAAAAATTATATCTATATTTATGCGATTATAGTGTTTGATTTCAGTTAACTTAGCTCGAATAAAAACGAATGCATAATATAAAAGGAAGTATAATTATTTGATTATTTCATTTGCTAGAAAACTTGTAATAAAAGGTATTTTATAATTTGGATTTTAGTTTTATTGATTTTATCTACGGGCGCCTTAGATCTACGCCGCGTTGACTAAATAGCTACGTGTTTGACCACAGCCATCCACCTCTGTCATATATAAACCATAATCGGCTGCTTCAATCAATTCGATCTTCTCCTTCCCCGAATCCGTTCTTTTCTCGATCAAGCACTCCATCGATCATGGCCGGCTATCCTCCTCCCAACTACGGCTACGGACCTCCTCCGCCGAATCAGCAGCCACCGTACGGCGCTCCGCAGCCCGGCGTGCCCTACGGTGCGCCACCACCCGGCCAACCCTACGGTGCGCCTCCGCCCGGCCAGCCCTACGGTGCGCCCCCAACCGGCCAACCGTACGGCGCCCCACCGTCTCCGTACGGAGGGCAGCCGCAATCGCACAAGCCAACAGCCCCACCTTCTCCCTACGGCGCACCATCGGCTCCCTACGCGGGTCCTCCTCCTCCGTCGAACAAACCTCAAAAGGAGCAAGGTGGATCTAACGTCTACCACGTGTCCCACGTCGGACCCGGCGCATCTCAGTCTCCGTACGGATCGCAGTCGTCGGGGTATCCGTCGCAGTATCAACCGACTGCGCCGCCCTACGGTGGACAGAGTCCGTTCGCTTCTCTGGTACCGTCGGGTTTCCCGCCTGGGACGGATCCAAATGTTGTGGCGTGTTTTCAGGCTGCCGACAGGGACGGGAGTGGGTTTATTGATGATAAGGAGCTGCAGGCGGCTTTGTCCAGTTATAATCAGAGCTTCAGCTTGCGCACTGTTCACTTGCTGATGTATCTATTCACCAATTCCAACTCCAGGAAAATCGGTACATTCCCTTTCCATCTATTTCATTTGGTTGAGATTTCTCCTGTTATGATTGGTGTGGTATTAAGCTTGTTTGATGATTTACCTGTGTGCATGTATGAAACACTTACTGGGAGCTGATAAGTTGAATTGGCAGATGTATCCTCAGTCATGAATTAGATGGTGCATGTCAATGTAATGTCGGAAGTTATCTTTTTCCATCCTGGCTGACTCTCTTTCTTTGTTGCTTTGTTTTCAATAGGGCCTAAAGAGTTCACTCAAGTGTTCTACAGTCTTCAGAACTGGAGGGTAAGAGCTAAACTACTGGATTGTGATATTTTAAATCCATTTATGGGATTGTGATAATTAATTTTCCTGCATCTTTAGGATTACATAGTGAAATGATATGTCCACTTCTTCACTTCTTTATGTCGTACTTATCAGATATCACACAGATAAACGATTTAACTTCAATGCATATAGATGATTGTTTGCAGTTTGCACGTTGTGTAGTCATGAATATGCTGGAATTGGTCATAGATGAATATTCTGATCCATACCTCTTTGAATTTGCAGTCAATTTTCGAGAGATTTGACAGGGATCGCAGTGGTACAATTGACCCCCCTGAGTTGCGTGAGGCTCTTCTCAGTCTTGGCTTTTCTGTGTCACCTGTTGTTTTGGATTTGCTAGTACTGAAGTTTGATAAATCTGGAGGGAAGAGTAGAGCAATAGAGTATGATAATTTCATCGAGTAAGTGTCTAGACCTTCAAATTCCCCTATCTTTGTTTTGACTCCCTCATCCTTCGTGAATATGAGTTTGAGAGAATTTTATAATAAATGTTGTGTCTCTTGCATCTTGCAGGTGCTGTCTCACAGTTAAGGTATGATTACGATATACTATTTCACTTCTATAATTCTCATGACTTGTTTCTCTTCGACTTCATTCCTCATTGGTTCTGACAACACAATGAAAGAGCCTCCTAACAGATTCATGTGCTATCACTTTCTACTTCTCTAATTAATAAAATGCTATTAGGTCAGAAGTTTAACACACACCTTCACATGTTCCTGGTTAATAATTTAGATCCATGTCACAACCTCTCACAGTTGTTTCCAGTTGTTAGCTTGTTAAAGTATGGTGATGCATTATTCTCAGGTTTGTTTGGTGGGAACAAATATCATATAATTATGCTGTCCATTTATACCTTATTTCCACCACCTAAAATATGACTAGTACAGTATGTTAGATTTGCTATGCACTTACCATGTTAGTATGTCCATTTTTGAAATTGGTAGTGGATTAGTAATACACTTACCATTTTAGAATGTGGCGAGTGTCTGAATTAACAAATTAATGGCAAGAATTATGATTTGCTTCTTAAATTGATATCTAAGAGTTTGCAACCATACTCATTCCTTGCTATCCCATTACAAAAGTCCCTCTCAGAAAACTCTGCTTACCGATTATCCACGTCTTTGTTTGTTTTGGAATTTTAGGGACTGACTGAGAAATTCAAAGAGAAAGACACATCGTACTCCGGTTCTGCTACATTTGGTTACGAGGACTTCATGCTCACTGTCCTGCCCTTTCTCATTGCTTAAGAACATAATGTTCATGTACATTTTAACTTCTGATGGTTGTTTGGCGAGCTCTCTTGTTTTTATCAACTTTTAGTGCCCATGTTTAGTTGTAGTTATGGTTTATTACCTATTATGAGTTACTGTTGAAAACATAATTGAAGCTTTGTTTGTGTTTGTATATGTACTTGGAAAATGCTTCAGTACTATCAACAGCTATTGCAACTGTTGTGTAATTCATGATGTTCCAATATTTTTTGAGAAACTAATTTTAATGCTTCGTATTTGTAGAACCTCCGATTTCATTTCAAACTCAAACTCGGTAAAAGTTAAACAAGCCCAGCACTTCAATACTCGGATATTCTCTCGTTTACACTTATATGGGGGCAATAGAAGCATTAAAGTTAAACTATGTTTGAGGGGGTAAATAAGGAAACATAAAAATACCGCTGAAGACCATCTGCCTGCGTTTCATCTCGTGTGGCGACTGGCGACCTCGCCGATCTCCCGCTTCCATTCATTCGATTTCTATTCAAACTTTCCAAGCCTCCTCCGACTGTAGGGTTTTGTTGGTTCAGAGTTAATGGTTTAATTCAACATTTTTACTCGATTTCAAGGTCCGGTTGTTTCCATGTCGAGCTACGCATACTACGATGCCTCCGTTCAGGTTGGTTGCCCCCTTTCGTAGTGAAATTTTACTGTTTCGGATTTGAATCGAGCGCGTGTTAGTAGTTTAAGTTCTGCTTTTATGTGTATGATATAATTGAAGGAACTCATTGTCATCGACGATCTGCTTTCGGCTTTGGTTGGAATTGAAGGACGATGTGTTTCGATTAAGAAGGTCCGCGCTAAGGATGATGAGGTTCATTTCCAGATTGATCCGTCAATGGATCTTACACTACAGGTGAATTTCAGGATTGGCTGTTGAGTATCTGGCCATTCATAAGCATCATGTACCTTTTTTAATCATCTATGGGTTAAGCCTGTAGACTTGAAGTTGAAACTGAATGCATGAGCAAATATTTTTTCTGAGGGTGAGAACTTTTATTAGGTTGGTTATCTTGTAATGTTTGGCTGATGGAGAGATTTTTAACTGCAGGAGTTGGCGAAGAGGATATTCCCTTTGTGTAAGAGTTTTTTGTTGATAAATCAATTTGTTGAATCAAGGTCTCAGTTCAAGAAAGGCTTGGTCAATCATGCTTTCGCTGCTGCGCTCAGTGCACTTCTTCTGGTCTGTTTTGTTTCTTTTCCTTGAATTGTACTCTTCAGCCTTCCAGTTGTGGTTCACCAAGGAATTGATGTTCTCGTGAGTGTGTGTGTGTGTGAGGTTTTCTATGTGGTACTCTCTTTATGGTGTTCTCTTTTTATTCCAGGATTATCAAGCCATGGTTGCACAACTTGAGCACCAGTTTCGGCTTCGAAGACTTTCCATCCAGGGGTTGTGGTTCTATATTCAAGTAAGACTGTAAGGATTCTACCGTACAGGGTTTACCGGAATAGGTTGTATTTTATGATGATTTTAATTGAACCATGTTTCGCAGCCAATGATGGGGTTGATGCAAGCTCTTTCAATCGTGATAAAAAAGGTTGTAGCTGACGATATGATGGGTTCTTCAGTTTTAAATCTTTTGCAAAGCCAGGTATTTTCTTGAATATACTTCATTATATTTATTCTGTCCTCAAAATTTGTTAATTTTTACCCAGCTTTCATTATAAGAGTTTATAGTTAACTAACCATGTTGTCTTCTGTTTCTGTATTTTCATTTTTGGTTATTTGCAGGCTAAAGCTATGGCTGGTGATAGTGCAGTGAGGTCATTTCTGGAGAAAATGGCACAATGTGCAAGCTCTGCATACCTAAGTATATTGGAGAGGTATATTTTTCTAATTGTAAACCCTATTTTGTCAGTTTCGCATCTCACTAGTCACTGCAACCTTGACACTCCTTCCCGCACATTCATTTCTAGCTTGCCACATTTTATGTATGAAGTGTAATATAGAAATGAAGAGTGTTATTGTTACCTTTTCAAGCCATCTGAGTAAATTTTAACAAGCGAAGCACCTATTGAGAGGAGTGAAGGACAACACTCCAATAGTGCAGCATTCCACCATTAAGTCTGTCAAATATACATTGTTTTGGATATCCCTGCCCATTAATTATAATAGCCATCTCTTCACCGCTTTCTTAACTACCATGAGTTTCATTCTAACTATGGACCTAAAGAAAGATAGACAGAGTCACATAACCATTTATAAGACGATTTATACTGTTAAGCAGTAATTTCATCTACTGTTGCCTTTTATTTTTACCATTGACTGCAGTATGCAACAATATCTACTATGGTTAGTGGAATACCTGACTGTTGTCCACAATGTTCTCCAGGTGGGTCTATGAAGGCGTAATCGACGATCCATACGAGGAGTTTTTCATTGCTGAAAATAAAACTATTCAAAAGGTATTTAACATAGTTCTTGAGTGCTCTACTGACCCAAACTCCATATTTAAAATTCTGTATACTCATAACAGGAGAGCCTCACTCAAGACTATGATGCTAAATTCTGGAAACAACGCTACAGCCTTAAAGATGGAATTCCAAGCTTCCTTTCCAATGCAGCTGGAACTATCTTAACTACTGGAAAATACTTGAATGTCATGCGAGAGTGTGGTCACAATGTTCAGGTTATGTGATTTTCTGTTTGTGATAACTTTTAATAGCATTTTCCAGTTTTATATGATTTTCAGCAGTTATGGTGCCCTGCCCTTCTAAGCATGGAAAATTGATATGATCAGGTGCCAGTTTCGGAAGACTCCAAGTTGGTCCGTTTTGGCGCAAATCATCATTATCTCGAATGCATCAAAACAGCTTATGATTTTGCTAGTGGCGAGCTTTTAAATCTTGTAAAAGAAAAGGTATGAAACAATCATTCATCTTTTTTCAGGTCACTTCTATGAACTCTTAGTTTCTTTACAGTTCTTAATACAAGTCCGCTGCTTTCATCTGCAGTACGATCTAATGGGAAAATTAAGGTCTATAAAGCATTATCTTCTTCTTGATCAGGTAGGTCTCATTCTTGTCAGCAATGAGAATCATTTAAATTGAGCAGCGTGGTCATGTAATGACTAAGCACGATTCTACAAAACATAGTTGGTAATTTTTGAATTCATCTGTGAAATAATCTATTGGTTATTTATGAAGCATAGAATGAATGCTTACAGCTTCATAGTTTATTCATACTGTTATTTTATTTTTCATTATGTGAATCTTCTAGGGCGATTTCTTGGTTCATTTTATGGACATAGCTGGTGAAGAGCTTTCTAAAAAAAGTGACGATATATCCGTTGAAAAGTTGCAGGTGCTTTATCTCTTCGTTTATGTGTATAGATAGTCTCGCTATCACCCACTTGCACATATGTTTATGTGCTTGCATATTATTTCCCTTTTTTGTAGATACACTTTCTGTATAGATTAATGGTTGAATTGCATTTGTTTGTTTGTGCTAATGCAGTCTCTATTAGACATTGCCTTGCGTTCCACAGCTGCTGCTGCTGATCCTTGTAACGAAGATTTGACATGCTGTCTGGTGTGTGAATAAATCTCTTTTCTTATGCTGTGGTGAAGCTCAATGGTTGTCTAATAATGTCATTGTTTTTTCTGTTTACTGTATTCTGTTTCTCCAGGAAAGATCTTCATTACTGAAAAAACTGACTACTCTTAAAGATCTCTTAACAAAGACGGAAATCAATGATATAGGGGAAGCTTCGAGCCTTAAAGGATTGGAAACATTCTCCTTGAGTTACAAGGTCGTGATATTTCTCTGATGCTCTCATTTGAATTTCCATATGCTAATTTTTGTTAATTCTATCTGGTAGCCTATTAATAATTTGTGACCGAAATTAATTCATTAATTTTTTTTGTTTACTTTTTCTTCCTGTCACCCCAGCTTCTAAACTTCGTGAATTGCAATTCACATGTTGAGGCCTATTCGATTCACTTGTGTGATATCATTAATAGTTGGTGCTTATATTTATATTTATTCGCAAATTATGGATTCAGGTTATGTGGCCGTTGTCTATTGTCATTTCAAGAAAAGCATTAACGAAGTACCAGTTGATATTCCGTCTCCTCTTTCATTGCAAGCATGTTAGTCGTCAGCTTTGCGGGGCTTGGCAAGTTCATCAAGTAAGATTCTTGAATGGCAAGGTTAAATATCTCCTAACTAGTAGTGTTACATTCCTCTGACCAACATAACCCTGCAGGGAATTCGTACACTTAACATGCGAGGGACTGCAGTTCCAAGATCATCTCTGCTTTGTCGTAGCATGCTTAAATTTGTTAATAGTCTTTTACACTACCTGACATTTGAGGTATTGACATTTACATCTGTTTTTGTTGCGTTCGTGAGTGAAAGAAAGAAAGAAAAAAGAGGGTTTTGCTCAAATATTTTATTTGTTGCTCAAATATTGTAGTGCTAGAAAAATAAATTGTGTAGCATCCTCTAATTATATCTGTAAGCTGCATGTGATTATTAGCATGTAGCAGGTTCTGTTTCACTCTAATTCACTAGCTATATTTAATCATCTTATAGCCAACTTCCATCATTGTGTATGCTATCAGTTGTCTCTCATTCTGTTTCCTCGTTATATGTTTTATCTTGTCTCAGCCCCTAATGTGTAATAGCGAGTATTTATGTCTTTCTCAGGTTATTGAACCAAACTGGCACATTATGCATAGTAGATTGCAGACGGCAAAAAGCATAGATGAGGTCTAATAATTAGTTATTCATTGTTATCCTGATCATTCCAGTTCCATTATGTTATCCCTGCATCTTACTATTTATAATGTAACGTGGGCTGTCAGTTGGGGGTTTCACCAATTGCTTTATTTCTAAATCAGGTTATTCATTACCATGATTTCTTCCTTGAAAAGTGTCTGAGGGAGTGCTTGCTTCTCTTGCCTGTCCTACTAAAGGTAAACCTTTTATTCTCCATATTTACACAAACACTCATAACTGTTAGGTTTAATACCTCAACCAGGGTTTTATTATTACATCCTCATTTTAGTGCATGAATAGCAAAAGCCACAAACCTTAATACAGTGTGTTTGCAAAAGATTATCACACTATTTAGACCAATGAACAACCTGGCAATAGTTTTTATTTTCTGAACCTTCACATATATGTTTCTAGATTCACATCTCAAATTCAGTCCGGAAACTTTATTTTATGTTTTGCTCTTTGATATATTTGATACTAATGCTTGAGCTCTTTAAAATACAGAAAGTAGAGAGATTGATGTCAATATGCCTTCAGTATGCGGCAGCAACTCAATGGTTGATTTCATCATCTGTCGAGATTTCTAAACCAGAGGCAATAGCCGATACCGGTCCAGCATCAAGGAAATCTAAACAAGGAAAATCACGCACTCCAACCCAGGCCCTTAAAATAGCCACTGGAAGTGCAACAGTTACTGAATCGATTCTGTAAGTTGATACTGTCCGCCCACATTCCCTTGTTTATCTTTTCTATGCTGCATGCTCTAACATCTATTCTACAGAAATTTTGAAATGGAATTCAATTCAGAGCTCCACAGTTTGGGGCCGATACTGAGCAGCAGTTCTCAAGCAGAACCCTACCTAACGCATCTGGCACAATGGATTCTTGGAGTTGGGAACGAATAATGACGGAATTTGGGTCCCTCTTTGAAATTTTGTTGGAAACAGCAATTATAAACAAGTGAGAACTACCATTGGTCTAGAGCTCTGACCTTGCCTGGTCATGTACTGTGTGTCACTGTAATCTCATTCCGTCAACTACCAAAGCGAGCGAGCTTGGATACTTGATTTAAGCATCAGCAGCAACTTTTTCCACAGTTTAGTGTAACAGCTTGTTTTATATATTTAGGTGAACAGACAAGTCATAAAATGCTGAATGGAAGTCATGTAAAGCTAATAGTTCGGACTTCGGAGGGTGATGTGATAAGTTTTTTATTGAGTCAGTTGGTGTAGGACGAACCGTTTTAAAGGCAATTTTTTGAGTTGTGATGCCCTCAATAAAACTTCAAGATGAAGATTGAACATAATAACGTTAAAATTGGATCTGCTAGGATTATTAATACATTGCCTAATGCACATTTTAGTACATTTGAGTAAACACCTTCCCTTCCAACTTCCAAAGTACTAACCTCTTGCATTATTTTCAGTTGCTGAACACCTCATGCGTGGGTATCCGTAGGTTAATGAATGAAGATAATATATGAACATGGAAAATTTGACAAGATGACTTCGAGAGATTTATATTTCTAAGAAACGAAGTAACATTTTTAAATCAAGTTTTGCTATGTGGATGAAGTCTCCTTCAAACTGCACAGATATGTGACTGACATTTCAAAAAACATCTTCTCCTGACATGAAATGGAGAGAGCACGTCCCCTCAATTCTATGCAGTTGCAGATTTCAGCGAAAGAAAGTCAGAACTCTGGTTGGTGTAGAAATCTGGCTGTATATAGCGTTTGTTGGACTTTGCAGCATTGATAAACTCGTAACACCTGTTTTACACGAGTGGATTAGTCTGTCATGCTTCACAAAGAAATGTAACAATAAATAGACATCCCAGATTCCTCTTGAAAGAACTTTGCCAATCAGGTCATTATTTGTATATGCATCAATTGGCAACAATATTTGAGGGAATAATTCCTCCGATTTAAAGCACGCCATTTTTCTGACAGACTATGACATTCAGTTGATAAAGAGAACACACTATGATAAACAGGGAGACATTTTTGACGAAAAGTGCATACATGAAGCCTCTCATATCAGACCGCTGAAAATATAACCGGCCCACCAAGGTATTCAAACCAAGCAAGTTCAAGCTCCTTCAAGATGCCCTCTTCACCAATCACGTATACCTAAAATATAGTAATATAAAGTTCCATGTCAGAACATGCAATCATAAATGTCATACTCAACAGTCATTGTTCAGAAAAAATATTTCCTGGTAATGAGTGACGGATCAATAGTTATAGTAAAAATAAAATATTTGTAGTCCCGACTATAAGGCACATAATTTGTTGATCAACCAGATTCATGAACTAAATACCTTTTTTTATCTTTTGGGAAATTGATGAACTTGAGGTATGCGGCGGCAGCAAAGGATGAAGCAAATATTTCCTCCTGAAACAGTGCGGGCCAAGTGTTGAATTTCGATATCCACTTATATAAATTGAAATACACCATTCGGAACAAGCACACACACACAAAAAAACTAACCTGGTCGACGCTAAGACCAAGAGTCTCAAACTTCTTACCATATTGTTTCCTGTAGAGGTGGCAATTTTACCCTAAACCCGTCAATCCGCCCGTTAACCGCCCGCTAAAACGAGCCCGTTAACCGCCCTATTAGTAAACGGGTTTAGTAAACCCGAAACTCGTTTAACCCGTTTACTAAATAGGTTATCCGGGTAAAACCCGCTTAACCTGCTTAACCCGTTTAAAACCGTTTATCTTATTATATAATTTTATTTAAATAATTAAATAAATTATATAATAAATATATAAATTATCAAATATATTGTATTATTTTAAGTTAGTACTATATTTTAAATAAATATTTAGATAATGTTGATTTGGTCATTTAAACGGATGAGATTAAATATCGTATTAAATATCATTTATGATTAAGTTAGATACCTTGTACTTCTTTACTCGCTTGCATATGTAAATATTTGCTAATAAGTTAGATAGACAAGACAATAAATTAGGAATACAAAGAACAAAACTAGTTTGTATAATAAATATTTCGAAACTTTCATCTCAAGAGTTGTGATTTGTTTGTATTTTTTTATAAAAATATGCCATATGCACCGTATCCTTTTTCCATACAAGCAATATAAAAATTAAAGACTGAATTATTCGACAAAAGCTTGATATTTGGGGGAATATTTAAAATTTACGCGATTATGGGTTTCTTGATAATATAACTTAACCATTTGCTGTGCTCAGTTGCCTTGTATAAGTTGAGAGTCTTAATCTAAAAAAAAAGTTGAGAGTCTAAAATAACAAGCTACTGTCATGTTTGGATTTAATTATTAAAGATAATACTTGGATTTAATTACTAGAAAACTACAAGAATGGAAGAGCTCTTGAAAACAAAAACGTCTGAATATGTTTCAAATAACCTCAAGTCCAAACGAGATTTATATTCGCTCACATTATAATTTTTTATTTGACAATGAAACAAGTATAATCTTTTTTAGACTAAAAAAGTTAAACGATCTAAACGGATTAAACGGGTTAACCGGGCTAAACGGGTTAACCGGGTAAACCCGCTTAACCCGCTACCCGTTAAGAACCCGCCCGTTAAACCCGCTAACGTTAAACGGATTTAACGGGTTTGACCGCCTTAACCCGCTTAACCCGCTAACCGTTTACAACCCGCCCGATACCCGCCCGTCCGCCCGTTTTGCCACCCCTAGTTTCCTGGACTTGATCGAGTTGTTCGTAACAAAGACTAATCTTTTCCCCTGAAGCAAAAAACATCTCATTAGCTTATACACATTTCCATGGAATATCACATTGTCTTGGAGAACCACAGTTCGATCCCCCACACACATACACACCCTGGATTGCAGCATATCAATGAGTCCCCTTTCCATATAATACCTGTAAAAAATTAATGTTTGAAAACATGAATGAAATGAGAGTCGGAATTTTACAAAAATTTGGATCGTGGATCAGATCGGACCGGAACGGGGTATATATGGACTGAGATCGGACCGTAGATCGAATTTTGTGTAAAAAGCGGATCGAATCGAATATCCTTAATTTTACGGTCCGGACCGATGGATCGAAATTTTTACGGTCCGATCTTGGACCGACCCGTAAAATCCAGTCTGGTCCGGTCTCAAAATGGGCATCCCTGTTTTCAAGGGAAATGTACAAAAATGGGGTGTTGCATTTCCAAAATTTTGTCAGAAGTATCCAAATTTTTCAAAAAAGGCTCAACTATCAATAATTTTTCAAAATAGTGACTGTGATAGCCCGAAATTTAAATTGACTATATTTGAAAAACATGAATAAATAAAAGATATGATGAAATTCAATTAAGAACATTAAACGGCTAATTTATGGAACTGGAAAGTAATGAAATCACAAATCAGTAAGAAGGATTACGGGAGAGTCAAACCATTAATGCCTTTTCAGCTTTTCTTAATCAAACGTTTTTCTTTTCTTTCAAATCCCTACCTCACGCCCCTCAGATTAACATGATAATGGTGACGACGGCACCTACGGGTATGTGAAGCTCCAAACCGTATAGGTAAGAATTCAATTTTCGTAATAAGTTTCTGGGTTTATTTGGTGAAAAATCAGATCTGCTGGCTTGGTTTAAAGTGACAATAACTTATGTTTCGCTTACTGGAATTCATAAATTCTTGATGATATGTTGTAGTAGCCGAAACGAACTTTTCAACCATGTGTAGATTGTTTTCTAATTCAATCGGATGTAAGAGTAATTTGATTTTGAAGTTGGTGCTGAAATCTGCCCAGTAAATCTGGATAGGTTCGCTGAGCGATTTTCAAGGGAAAATAAATCCTGTTTTTGGTGTCCGAATTGTGTGTTTCAAGAGCCTGTTATGTTGTACTTGAAAAGATCTTTCCAATAACATACCGAGCATAATTTAGTTCTTCCTGAATTGTTAGAAAAACGAGTTACCAGTTAAGACCCCTAATCTGAAAACTGCAGAAACTGATATTTGAGACTTTAGACGGTTAAACTTCAACAATAATTATCTTGAAGCTCAGATGTTGCAATTGTGTGATTCAAAATCCTAAATTATAGTAATCGAAATAATCTTTCTTAAAATAGTAGTTTTGTGTTCTAACTCTGAGTATTTTGTGAGAAAAACAGTTTTCAAGTTCAGGCATGAAATCTGAATTTTATGAACAAATGGCAGATTTGATTTATTGAACAAATCAGGATTTATGGAGTTGTGTTTGTTTTGTGAATGCTTAGGTTGGTGAAATAAACTGGAATAATATATGGTTTGATATTCCAAATTGAGTTATATATAAGTCTGGTAGTTTAAGTGTGTTGTTTATGATTTCTAGGTGATTCTTACTTGATTTCAGCATGATATAAATTGTATTGAAGCCTGATGCAGATTCGAGATAAGTAATATGGACCCGTTCTAGTTATTTTCCTCCTACTCACATTTTTACATATATACTTATAGGGGGCGTTCAAATGTTATGTGTTGTTAGAGTGTTATGTGTTACATGATTCTCAGCCAATCATTTTTTTCAAGGAACCAATCAGAAGCGAGGAACACGGGCTTACGGTGTACCCTCACAAGCATGGGGGTTGTGTGGGTGAGGGTGCACCGTAGTGCCCATGTTCCTCGCTTCTGATTGGTTCCTTGTTTTTCATCAACCAATCAGAATCGAGATAACACGTAACACAATAAGAAGCTTGTAACATTTGAACGTCCGTCTATACTTATATATATCATGTGGTCTGTTCTTGTATCCTCAAAAAATTGATTTCCACAAATTTCGGATCATGAGTGTGTCTTAAGTTATTTCGTCTTCCGTACATGTATGTCTCACTCGTTATTTTCAGTATATTATCCCAACTACCCTCGCATTTTTGCATGTGTCTACAATGTCCTTTCTGAAGGCTCACAATCCGATTCGGTTCATGTTACCCACCACGAGGCAAAACGTTATGTTCATGTTGCCCGCCATAGGGGGTAAATGTGACATTTATGTTGCCCTGCCACAGGGGGTAAATGTGGCATTTATGTTGTCCTGCCACAGGGGGTAAATGTAGGGATGCACACTTTTGGACCGAACCGAAAAACCGGACCGAAATCGACCGAATTTTATGGGTCGGTCCGGTCCTCGGTCCATACATACCCGGTCCGGTCCTCGGTCCACACTTTTCAGAAATTTCGGTCCATCGGTCCAGACCGAACCGTAAATTTCGGTCCGGACAGTAGAATTAAAGGTATTCGGTCCAATTCGGTCCGAGTTTTCACAAAATTTCGGTCTCGGTCCGGTCCTCGGTCCATACATACCCGATTCAGTCCGGTCCTCAGTCCATACTTTTCAAAAATTTCGGTCCATCGGTCCGGACTGACCCGTAAAATTCGGTCCGATTCGATCCGGTCCGGACCAGGTGTGCATCCCTAGGTAAATGTGACATTTATGTTGCCCTGCCACATGTGGGAATGTGGCGTTCATGTTGCCCACCATATGACCAAGTACGACCGTGTCCCGGGACATTTGCTTGTGTGGTTGGACTGTGGAGCCTATGCTGTATTATGAAATTCAGATTGTTCCGTTCCGTTGCCTGTAGCCACTTTCAAAGTCTGCTCTGTTCCGTTATCTGTGTAGCCATGTTTGAAGTCTGTTCTGTTCCCTTTTCTATATTGTCATTTCTGAAGTCTGTTATGTTATGTTATCGGTTGTATTCCCTTTTTACATATGCTTCTGAAATGGTCTTTGTCTATTCTGTTTATTCTATCATGAGTTAATTCCTCTGATATCTAATTCGGAAGGTAATCTTAGTTTATTCTTTATGTCTGTCTTTCACTCATGATTCGACTAGGCGTCTATATTCCTTATTGAGCCATGGAACTCACCCCCTTCCACATCTTCGTTTCAGGTAAGAATGATCAGCTTGCTTGGGGAATTCGTGTGACAGTGAGGACGTTAGTAGATTTTCTAATTCAAATATAAAATTGAACTCTATATTTGTTAATTATTAGTAATTTTTTTCGTTATCTAGTTTGTTTAGCCATTTAAAAATTTTCAGATGATATGCAATATTTTTATTTAAATTTATTTTAGTAACGTTTTTTTAGAGGCTTCGTGCGTTCCAAAGATGGTTTAAGGGAATGCACGGCTGATGTGACGTCGTTTTAAAGGTTTTGGGTTTGGGGCGTTACAGTAACATTGTCTAACACCGTTAACGATTTCCATAACGGCGTTAGTTCCAATCACACCGTTAATTAATAAAATTAAAAGATATATTCTAAATTTTTTAAAAAAATTAATAATGTTCTATTAAATTATTAAATTTACAGAAAATATAAAATAATAATAACAATTTCGAAAATTTTGTAAATAATATAATTTTTTTTATAAAAAGTAAAAAATACAGAAATACTCAAAACATGCAATTTTTATATATTAATTTTCAGAAATCTTTTGGAAATTAATTTTAATTTTTTTTGAGTATTTGTACATTTGTTTTAGAATTTTTGAATGTTTTTACGTTTTTATAAAATTTTTGTAAACAATATACATTTTTATAACACCGAAAAATTTTCAAAAATTCTTTAAAATGTAAAAATACTTTTTTTATATTAATTTTCAGAAATTTTCAGAAAAATATTGGAAATTAATTTTAAAAAAAAGTTTTGAGTATTTGGACATTTGTTTAGATTTTTTGAATGTTTTTAAGTTTTTATAAAAATTTATATTATTTACAAATATTTCGAATTTATTATTATTTTATATTTCCTATAAATTTTTTTAAAATTTAATAGAAAAATATTAAATTTTTAAAAAAATTAGAACTTTTTAAAATTTTGTTGACTAATAGTGTTAACGGAACCCTAACGTCGTTAGGGAAATCGTTAGCTGTGTTAGAGAATGTTATTGTTTTATAAAATTATTAATAGTTCAACCCTTTTTTGGAAATTTGTAGTTCTAACAAAAATTTGGAAATGGATGATAGTTGACCACCTCATTTTGTACTTTTCCCTTTTTTTATTTAGACAAATCACGATTCAAACTATTGAAAATGATAATTAAGGGGTAATTTCAATTTTTTTAATTATATATTTCCGTCAATTAACACAATTACATGTCAATAAAATTAAATTGGGGTGATATTCTGTTGTTAATCATTACATGTCAATTAAGACTGTTTTAAAATTGTCTATTAATTATCATTTTTAATACTTCGAATTGTGATTTGTCAATGAATGTTTGTTCATTCTCTTTGTCATTTTCCTGTATATACACATAAATAAAAAATAATTAAAAAATCATAGGATTACATTTTTTGAGATAGTCAACTACATATTATTTTTAAAAACTAGTATTATGAGATTCTTACCTTGCTAATCAAATGTGGGTAAAATCAAAATACCTGAATAAAAATGACATAAAATTGTGTAACTGTTTTATTTTCTTCCTCTTCTTGCAGTCAATATTTACATTCTTCTTCCACCAGAACCACTCTCCCTTTGGCAATTGAAATAAACCGCTGCGACAGGTGATCCAAGGTTGTACATCTCTGCGAATTCCCTCGTCTTGAAATTATGTCGCAACTCAGGTGCATACACTGTCTGCCTTCCCAGCTGTCTGAACAAAACGAACACAAATCTGTGTATTCCTGCAGTTGGCCTTGGACTCTCGTAGCAAATGGCCTCTTGACCTTGCATTTCATACAAGTTCGTCAATTTTAATCCTCGGTTTATAAGTAAATATTGCGCGCTAATGTAACAGTTTGATTCAACTGTTATTTGGTTCAGAAGTTAGAAAAATGGAACTTACCAAAGCTGGCTGTTGTTGTTGCTGGAATATCAGTCACTAACCTGATGATCAAAAACAATGTAAGGAGTTGTGGACTTGTGGGGTTAAATTAAACTCGTAGGACAATGCCATTTTGCTGCTTCTGCGGTAAAGATCATATGGCCCTCCACTCCATTTTATAGCTAGGGGACCGAAGGATATATGTTGACGTGAATCGAATCGAAGCGAACAGAAAAGTACTCTAACCAGTGCAAGTATTCTCTTAAGTTTGGATCACTTGGGTTGGGAGCATCCGGATCCACCATCACCTGATGTCCAACGTCATAACCGCACAATAATTAGACAAACCAGTGTTCTAGAAAGTTCTGGAAATGATTGAAGTTGAAGATATATGCAGGTGCAGTTGAGGAGATTGAAGCTGGCATGGCCTTCTTACCAAGGTGTAGAAGTTTCGAAGATCATCACCGCCAATATCAACACTTGGCTGGAAGATAACTTGAGAAGGCTTGAGCTCACATCCATTAGTAAGTTCCTTATTGTTGTACCTTACCCTCAAAGAAATAGACCTTGTATAAGGATCCAACACATCTCCAATCACCCTCCCCACAACCATTGCGTCTCCTGATCTATGCCTTCTCATTCTCCGGCCGCCCTAATCAAGTTCCTGCTCCTCCGCGCAAATATATATGCTTTTCTATAGACTTCAACAACTTCAGAACTTTCTCGATGCGATCGGGTCCTTTCTCTTTAGTTTTCCCTTGCAGGTCTATTCTCTGAATCCTGACCTTTTTCTTCTTATTTATAGTGTATACGAAAGTCACTGTTGAAATAAAATCTTAAGTTATCATCTGCCTTTTTGTTATCTTCGATTGTGGCCAAGTGGACCTGCGCGAAGAACTCATCTGTATATCCCCTCACCCAATCTCTCCGTATTGAGAGATTCGAGTTCGCACCCATCTTTTAATATTTGCTTCGATCGCAAGAAAATATTTGTTGCAGTTCAGATAAGAATCCCGGTTCGGAAATATCAGCATATCCTTCCCAGTCATTTCATTGGCTGAATTGCTTGGCTGAGAATGTAGTAATTAAACAGTAAAACATACTTGCTCCATTCAGAGACTGGCACTCACAAAATATTTTTTGCTTTTATTTTCAAATAATATACGATTCTGACTATGTATTGAACCAACAGAAAACCTTCTATTTATAGTAAGTTTTTTTTAGCGTAAAGGTTAAGTTAAGTGTTGTTAATGGACCCCTCATTCCACTTGAAGTATCTTTTTTTTTTTCATCATCAATTTGATCTTTGTTGTCCATTATCAGACAGGTAGGCATTTGTCCCTACAGTCAAAATGCTCATACGGTCACACTTATCCTGTCTAGTTCATACTCTGCTCTATTCTTGTACTAACGTATCCTATCCAAACAGCTTAAGACAGAGTAAGGGTCAACGAAAAATAGACCATACACTGCCATACTACTCTAACCTCGTACGCTCCTCCCCTATCCTATCCTATCATACACTGTCTAACCCTATTATTTTCATTCATATTATACGATTTTCTTCAAATTATGCTTACATTTATCCTATCAGACCCTATCCTATCCTAATTTTACCCTACAGGCATAGAAAAACTACTCTAACATCTACTATTCATTGTATTAGAAAAAACGATCATATCATGCCCATTAGGTAAACCCATTGCCGACTCCTACATGAGACTTTATGACCTTCACCTTGACCTTTACTAGGATATTTGTTGGGGATTCACAATAGGTGCAATTAAAGCCAAAACCACTTATTTGAAAATCTATATCATTTTTAATAATATAATCCTAAATTGAAAATCAAATTTATTTCAAAACTATATCATTTTCTTAAATTGTTATTTTTGGTTTGGCCGTACCAAATCTCATTCCTATTTTTTTAATGTAATGTGATTGTTGGTTTCTTCACCTCGACCTTTATTAGGATATTTTGTGCACATTCATGCATTATGTGATTCTGAATTGTTCTTTTTTTGTCGTTTATTCTTAGGATGACAACCTTAATTATCTTTTAGCTTTCCGAATATTTAACCACTCAAATACAACTCATGCGTGGGTATTCGTAGGAAAAGGAAGGAAGATAATATATGAACATCTAAGCTTTGACAAGATGACTTGAGAGATTTATATTTCTTTAAAATAAAGTAACATTTTTAAATCAAGTAATTGCTATGTGGATAAAGTCTCCTTCAAACTGCACAGATATGTGACTGACATGAGACGATGGAGAGAGCACTTCCCCTCAATTCTATGCAGTTGCAGCTTTCAGCAAAAGAAAGTCAGAAATCTGGTTAGTTGGTGTAGAAATCTGGCTGTATAGGCGTTTGTTGGACTTTGCAGCATTGATAAACTCGTAACGCCTGTTTTACACGAGTGAATCAGTCTCTAGTCATGCCACATGCTTTGCAAAGAAACGCACAATACTACAGATACGATCTGTAACTAATCCAGAGTTACCTGAAAGAACAAGGAGAGTTTACTTTCGAAACGATTATCTTCTATACGGATTACCCTTCCAAGTTTTCTATGTTTGTAGGTTTTTCGTGGCTGTTGTTTACTTTCATCTTTGTTGATGTTTGCTTGTCGTTGTATGCCATTCTTTCCATAAAAAAAAAAGCTTTGACAAGATGACTTGAGACATTTATATATTTTTTAAATAAAGTAACATTTTTAAATAAAGTTTTGCTATGTGGATGAAGTCTCCCTCAAACTGCACAGATATGTGACTGACATGAGATGGAGAGAGCACTTCCCCTCAATTCTATGCAGTTGCAGCTTTCAGCGAAAGAAAGTCAGAAATCTGGTTGGTGTAGAAATCTGGCTGTATAGAGTTTGTTGGACTTTGTAGCATTGATAAACTCGTAACGCCTGTTTTACACGAGTGAAATAGTCTCTAGTCATGCCACATGCTTTGCAAAGAAACGCACAATACTACAGATATCTGTATCTAATCCAGAGTTACCTGAAAGAACAAGGAGAGTTTTGCAACCTCCATTCTGACCAAATAATATATCTGTATCCAATCTGTCGCCGACCATGCATATTTGTGACTTGGTAATGCCAAACCTATGACAAACGAGAAATTAATCAACAGTTCTCAAAGCTCATGCTGTTTTTCTTATTCCTTACCGCTACCAATTTCTAAGTTGTTCAAGTTCTAAGTCACTTATAGCAACCAATGCAAACATGATTCTAATGGTCTTAAACTTGACAACTGGTGCAAATATTTCATGGTGATGAATACCTTCTTTCTGGGTAAAACCCTTGACAACCAGCATTGCTTTGTACCTTGGTGGATCCTCATCCTTGATCCTAAACAACCACCTGCAATCAACCAGTTTATGGTGTTCTAGTTTTTTTGACCAAAACCCAGGTTTGGTTAGTCTTATGAGACTCCATCTCATCAAACATGGCAACCTTCCATTTCTCACTATCTCTACCCTCAATTGCTTCCTGATAGGTACCTGGTTCATTCTTAATTTCCTTAGCAGCTATTAGGGCAGTAGCTACAAGATCAGCTTGGGAATATCTAGTAGGAATCCTAGGCTCTCTTCTAGGCCTATCTCTGGCAAGTTGCCGATCAGCTAACACATCCTGGGTAGCTATTTCATATTCCTCCACCTGATCTAAATTTCTCAGTTTCTTCAGTATGTTCATTTTGGTCATTGCCTGGTTCTGGTTGGGGATATCTTGTTCTACATGATGCTCTACTTGTTCAGACTACTCATGGTTTTCAGGAGGATCTATGTCAACCAGGGTTCTATCAGATGGTGGTGCATGGGAGCTATCAGAATTGGCTTCACTGTTATTTTTATATAGGAAGGTGTTCTCATCAAAAATAACATATCTACTAACAAGTATTTTAATTCCCCTAGCATTCATATCCCAATCTATAGTCCTTACCCATTGGCCTCTGATAACCTAAGAAGACACACTTGGTTGATCTAGGGTCTAGTTTCCTCTCCCTGTTATGAGCATGCATATGCAGCACATTCAATGATTTTTAATTCCCTAAGGTCGGGCTTTCTATCATTCCACAATTCCATAGGGCATTTAAAATCAAGCATCTTTTTAGGACTTTTATTAACAAGATAAGTAGCAGTATAAAGTGCTTCACCCCAAAAAGACTGAGGTAAACCAGAAGTGAACAATAAGCATCTCTGTTTTCAAGCAATATTCTTTCAGCCACTCTATTTTGCTGTGGAGTCAATCTAACAGTCTTATGTCTCAATATACCATGCTCATTGCAAAAATTGTCAAACTCAACATTACAGAATTCCAAACCATTATCAATTCTCAATGCTTTAACCTTTTTGTTAGTCTGATTTTCCTCTAATAGTTTCCACTCTTTAAACTTAGTGAACGCCTCATCCTTCGTTTTTAGTAAGAAGGTCCAAACTCTCCTATAGTAATCATCAACAATGCTCAGAAAATATTTATTTCCACCATGAGTTTCATTAGACTCTGGTCCCCACAAATCAACATGTAAATACTCTAAGATTGTCTTGCTTGAGTGAACTCCACTGGTGAATTTCAGCCTGTGCTGTTTGGCTAGAACACATGGTTCACAAATGGGCAATTGGGTGACCTTTTTAGCAAGGATGCCTTGCTTATTCAGGCACTCAAGCCCCTTTTGACTCATGTGTTCTAACCTGAGATGCCACCTTACAGTTGCATCTTCACTAATAGTAGGACAGGCCTCCTTAATTACACCATGGTGTGAACCATCAAGAACATACACACTGCCAGTTTTATTTCCAGGTAACACTTGTCTATTATTGTTAAAAACAGCAAGAACACCATTTTCAGCAGTGTAAGAACAACCAGAATCATCAAGGGCACCAAGGGAAATTAAGTTTCTTCTTAAGCCAGGGACATATCTTACCTTAGTTAAGGCTCACTAATTTTCCATTAATTAATTTCAGGTTTATGCCCCCATTCCATGACTTTACACACATTATTGTTTCCCATGTACACATTTTCACTGGCAGTGTGAACCAGACCATCAAACCAGTTTTTGTTTAGGCACATATGAAAAGAACAGCCTGAATCCAATACCCATTCATCACTGAGATCCATACTTGTGACAGTTATGACCTTTGGTGATGAATTGGCCTTATCAGATTTCAAGGCTCGGTTAGTTTCAGAGTTTCCATTGGTCTTAGGCCTGACTAACCATTTATAACAGTTTCTTCTTAAGTGACCCACCTTACCACAGAAATAACACTTAGTTTGTGAGGACTGACCGACCTTGTTGAGAACTGTTATTTCCATTACCATTTTTATCAGACTTAGGCTTAGCTTGGAACTTATGTTCGTTATTCTGAAAAGATGACTTGTTGGACTTAACAAACAAACCAAAGGCAGACTTAGCTTTTTGATTCTTAAGCTCTAACTCCCTAGTTTTCAAAGCAGTGCAAAATCTATCATATGAAGACACATCACCAGTATATTGAAATGCATCTTTCACAACATGATAAGATTCAGGAATAGCATTCATCAATATCATCACAAGACTAGTCTCATCAAGAGCATGAACTGTATTCCTAAGCATCAAAGACATTTTCAAGAACTCATCAAGATTTTCATCTATAGTTTTAGCAAAGTTCATTTTATATGCGAACATAGATGCCTTCACATATGACAAGTTAGGAGCCACTTGATTAGCATGTTGAGATTCTAGCTTTTTCCACATTGCAAGGGGAGTTTTACATTCACATACATTTCTGATAATATTGTCAACAAGGCTCAATATTATCAGGTTGTGTGCCTTCACCTCAATCAGACTTCCTTTTCTTCTCATCTTCAGTCCACTTTGTGGTTTCCTCTTCAAGGGCAACCAACACCTTATGTTGAGACAGCACGGCCTTCATCTTGAGGCACCAGACGTGGAAGTCCCTTCCCATCATAAGGAGCAATTTCAATCCTCGCTTGCACCATTTTCACCTCGTAAGCAACAATCAGACAAGTATGAGTACAAGCAATGAATTAGGGCAAAATCAATAACAACAATTAGCCAAGAATCAATAGAATCGGCTCTGATACCACTGTTGTAACTCAAGACTGAATTACAAATCCAATTCGTTATTAATGTTCAATTGCGGAAGCCCTAAATTCAATTACGATTGAGAAATAGAGAAAAGTAAATGACAGAGCAATTTATACTGGTTCACCTCTAGGTGTGAGGCTAATCCAGTTTGAGCTCACTAGCTCAATCCCAATCCATTATGCCAGTTGTCGGAATCGGCCAAATCGCCGTCGGAGTCAAATAATCCGTTTACAAGCTTCATAAGAGCCACTCGCACTGATCTCTCTGTGGATCGATGCTAAACACTCGTATTGAACGACAAATTACTCGCGACTACTCACTGAACAAAAGCTCTCAAACTATTTGGGAATCGAAGAGCGTTTGGACGTCGAACGAAATCGGATTGTGTTTCTTCGAAGATGAACCTTAACTGAGCTCGAAACCCAACTTTAATACTCGTTACACCAGATTGAATCTCCACCGTTCGATCCTTCTAATCTCGCTTGTCTATTTTGAATCCGAACTCGCGCCATGGATCGAGCTTGCGTGTCACGCTCCTATTCATCGAGCGCCAACGAACTCCACTAGCACATAACAGACTTTGTTCCAGGTATAACGATGACTCCTGGAGCTTTAGCAAAGACTGCAACTCCCGCCTGGTTTGAACGCATCTTCAGCGACCGCACCCTTCGGCTTTCAGCGACGACTTCTCCTACCTTTTAGCAACGACTTTCCGAAACTGTCAGAAAAAGCTGCTTTAATTTCTTCAATTCTCCACCTAAAGCAGCTTATCCTTCAAGCTACTTCAGGCCTTCAACTTGGATTCCAACCAAACATGGCATAGTGTATCAGGACTGACGCCATTCATTGCTCAACCTACAAAACAGATTACTCCAGATGCAAGAGTTTCAAGCATAGTTTAAACTTGGTGTAAGTGACAATTTTAGTCCCATAAAATTAGACAACTATAACTATTGTAATTGCCAAGATATCAGTTGATAGAGAAAGCACACTATGATAAACATGAAGACTAGATGCCAAGACTACATTTTTTACGGAAATCATAAAATTACATATTATTTTTAAAAACTAGTATTATGAGATTCTTACCTTGCTAATCATATGTGGGTAAAATCTAAATACCTGAATAAAAATGACAGTAAGCTGTTAAATAAAATTTTGTAATTGTTTTTTTTTCCTCTTCTTGCAGTCAATATTTACATTCTTCTTCCACCAGAACCATTCTCCCTTTGGCAATTGAAATAAACCGCTGCGACCGGTGATCCAAGGTTGTACAGCTCTGCGAATTCCCTCGTCTTGAAATTATGTCGCCACTCCGGTGCATACACTGTCTGCCTTCCCAGCTGTCTGAACAAGACGAACACAAATCTGTGTATTCCTGCGGTTGGCCTTGGACTCTCGTAGCACATGGCCTCTTGACCTTGCATTTCATACAAGTTCGTTAATTTTCAATCCTCAGTTTATAACTAAATATTGCGCGCTAATGTAACAGTTTGATTGAATTGGAACATTACAAAATATATATCAACTGTTATTTGATTCTGAAGTTGTAAAAATGGAACATACCAAAGCGGGCTGTTGTTGTTGCTGGAATATCAGTCACTAGCCTGATGAAAAAAAATGGAAGGAGTTGTGGACTTGTGTGGTTAAATTAAACTCGTAGGCGAGGACAACGCCATTTGTTGCGAATTCTGCAGTAAAGATGTGGCCCTCCACTCCATTTATAGCTAGGGGACCAACGGATATATGTTGACGTGAATCGAAGCGAACAGAAAGCAGGTACTCTAGCTAACCAGTGCAAGTATTCTCTTAAGTTTGGATCACTTGGGTTGGGAGCATCCGGATCCACCATCACCTGTCCAACGTCATAACCGCACAAAAATTAGACAAAACAACCAGTATTTTTTTTTATTATCGAAAAATCAGTGTTCTAGAAAGTTCTGGAAATGATTGAAAGATATATGCAGTTGAGGAAATTGAAGCTGGCATGAACTTCTTACCAAGGTGTAGAAGTTTCGAAGATCATCGCCGCCAATATCAACACTTGGCTGGAAGACAACTTGAGAAGGCTTGAGCTCACACCCATTTGTAAGTTCCTTATTGTTGTACCTCACCCTCAAAGAGATAGACCTTGTAAAAGGATCTAACACATCTCCAATCACCCTCCCCACAACCATTGCGTCTCCTGATCTATGCCTTCTCATTCTCCGGCCGGCTTAATCTGTAAAATCTCAAGTTCCTCCTCCGCGCAAATATATATGCTTTCTATATAGACTTCAACTTCAGAACTTTTTACAACATGATGCATAATTTATTTTTTGGCTTCTTATATTTATAGTACATAAAATCTGAAGTTATCATCTGTCATTTTTGTTTCTACAATATGCACTCCCCTTTCGTTATCTTACAAGTGGACCTGCGTAGAACTCATCTGTATATCCCCTCACCCAATCTCCGTATTGAGATTCGAGTTCGCACCCATTTTTTATATTGCTTCGATCGAATACTTTAGTTATTAAGTTCCGTTTGGCAAGAAAATATTTTTTGCAGTTCAGAGTGCGGTCAGAAAAGGATCCCAGTTCGGAAATATCTAGCATATCCCCAGTCATTTCATTGGCTGAATTGCTTGGCTGAGAATGTAGTAAACAGTAAAACATTAAGTATCTTAATTCTTGCTCCATTCAGAAGATAGCAGAGACTGGTACTTACAAAATATATTTTTTTCATCATCATTTTGATCTTTGTTGTTCATTATCAGATATGAGACTAATGGTCGGCATTTAGCCGTCGGCCGAAATAAGCCCTATGTGTCCTGAGTTTGACCCTAATCCGAGCCCGGCCCTAACCTTACGCAAGTTCTATTATGGCTCGATCCGAAGAGCTTAGGGTCGGACCATGTCTTCGATTATTCGTTCCGGCCCAAAATACGAGCCCGATATAAAATCGTATACTTATTGACCTAAGGACGTTCTTGATATAAAAAGAATGTTTTTTTTTTCACATCAATTAAATCTCACATGTCCAAACTAGTATTATTTGCGTTTAAAGAGTTATTTGTCGATTAATTATTCATTCATTTAGGGCCAAAATTAGCACGAGCCCGATCCTGCCCAAAAAGCCCTATGAAACAAAGGACCGATAACGATTTTAGGGCTGATGAATTTTCTCAGGGCCCGACCCGGCTCTAATGTATAAAGGGTCAGGGCTCCCCAAAAGTCCTACTCGACTCGACTCGACCCTTTGCCGACCCCTACATGAGACTATATGGCCTTCACCTTGACCATTTGTTGAGATTCACAATAGGTGCAGTTAAAGCCAAAAACTAGGGGTGGGCAAAAAAACCAGTCCGCATGTAAAAACCGCCCGCATCGCACCGCAAAAGCGTGTTCGGTTAACCGCACCGCTTTTGGAAAAATCCAATATGTCAAAAACCGCACCGCAACCAAATAAAGCGGTGCGGAAGCGGTTCTTTATCTCAAACCATCCGGTTTAAACCGCACCGCACGCATATATAATTTATTATTAAATAATTAATTAATTAATTAATCAAAATTATTACGTTTAAAAAAATCATAATTTCCAACCCAAATTATGTTTAACAATCACAATCATATGTAATGCGGTTTTTAAACCAAACCGCACCGCACCGCACCACATAATGTGGTGCGGTTCATATTTGGTTTTTACTTATGTGGTGCGGTTTGCGGTTTGAAAATTTTCCATATCAGATTATGCGGTGCGGTTACGAATTTACCCTTAAACCGCACCAACCCGCACCGCGCCCACCCCTACCAAAAACACTTATTTGAAAATCTATATTATTTTTAATAATATAATCCTAAATTGAAAATCGAACCCATATAATTTTTATTTAAAATTATACAAAACTATTTCATTTTCTTAAATTGTTATTTTTAGTTTGGCCGTACCAAAATCTCATTCCTATTTTTTATGTTGTGTAATGTGATTCTTTTTTTTTCCGATTAAAACACAAGCCAACACGGCTACAAGCAAAACAAGCTGCCCATGAAGCACCCGCCCAAGAAGGGCACGGCAAACAAATTGGCCGATCGACCGCAGTGATCGACACTACATAACCAAGTAAACACACGACCGTGCCCTTCGATGAAAACAGGAGTCTAAACTCCTGGAGCCTACAAACTAACATTAAAAAACACGGAAAACAGGCACAGCTCAGACCGAAGCGGCTGAGAGTACAACTCTCATAAGTATATAACTTAGAGGGACTAATCTAAACACAACTAGCTAAAACTACAGTTATCCACGACAAGCAACTAAGGGTGTGTCCATTTGAACTGAAACTTATAGTAATTTATCTTATCTTAACTGAAAGTAACTTATAGTAACTGAAAGTAACTTATGGTGATTGAAAGTAACTTATAGTGATTGAAAGTAACTTATAGTGATTGATATTAACTTAACTGAAACTTATAGTGACTTAACTTAACAGAAGGGCCCCACCACCACCATCGCCGCCCACCACCGTCGGCCGCCGCCGGCCACCTCCGGCCACCGCCCAACGCCGGCCGGAGGTGGCCGCCGATGGTGGGCGGCGACCAGCAGTGGTGGGCGGCGGGCGGCGGTTGTGGTGTAACTTAACTTAACTGAAACTTATATTAACTTATAGTGACTGAAAGTAACTTATGATGATTAAAAGTAACTTATCTCATCTTAAACATCAAAAAATAGAGTTCAAATGGACATGGCCTAAACCTATGAACAACTTTATGTACAAGCAGCGGCAAAACAATCACCGGCGAGACGCAAGCAGCAACCAGGATGAGCCCAAGCCGTCCAAACTGCCATCAAGCAAACAGTCCCTTCCGAACCGAACCTCCAACCAAACCTCCAACCGCCCGGCCGACGCCACCAACCCAACCGACGCCACCAAAACCAGGCACATCCACACCCAAACGACCACCACACACCACCACGCCATGCCGACATCGTCCTCCAACCCGCAAACAACGATGACGACAGCCGAGAGGACGAATGGAAACCGAAAGGGGAGCAGCACGACCGATGCGACGACAGCGACACAAAATCAGGGCCGCATACGAGCCCCTGCCTCCGCTGGCGGGCAGATCTAAAACCTAAAAAGCTCCGAGCAGTCGACAGCTTTAAAATAAAACTCGAGAGAGTTCTGAATTGTTCTTTTTTGTCGTGGAATATGTTATTCTTAGGATGATAATCTAAATTATCTTTGAGCTTTCCGAATATTTAACCACTCATATACAACTCATGCGTGGGTATTCGTAGGAAAAGAAATGAAGATAATATATGAACATCTAAGCTTTGACAAGATAAACTCTTCTTCACCCCGAGGAGAGAGAAAGTTTTCTCTCGTTTTTCCTGAAGCTTCTCCCAGAAACTTTTCGAACCCACCATTGTACTGTTTTCTCCCTACATCAGCCGGCTCCTTCGCTGCCGGGACCAAGCATGCCTCCGCCCGCTCATCTTCTCCTTGGCCGTTCGCCCTTCTGCGGCTCTCTGTGGTGGTCGCGTGGGCTGGCTCTGCGGGTTTTGGGTGGGAAGTGTGGGGTGTTTTGGTGGTGGAGGCGGTTTGGTTAGGGGTGGGTTGTTAATCTTTTTGGTGTTCATAGTTCGTGTGTTGTTATATTTTGATTGAAACTTGGTGGTTTCTTCTGTAAATATGTGTGATGTGAGGCTCTCCGCTAGTTTTGGCGTGATTTTGGATGGACTACGTCCACGTCTCGTTTGGTGTTGGTAGTGTCGTCGAGAGGGATCCCTAAGGACGAACCAACGGATGATGGCGACGGACTTTTTTCATTCCTCCGTTTCGAGGAGGTTACAGGAGGTTGTCGTCGTCTTGATGGAACGGCGTTGTCGCAGGATGAGGAATGCGGTGTGGATTTCGCCTTCACTCCAACATTGCTATACTGCCTGCTTGGTTTTTGTAGAAATATGGCCGGGACTCCATGGATGATCTGAAGTTAACTCTTCGCAGCTTCGACTGTTATGTCATTTGGCATCTTTCGACCTTGGTGCAACTCGTGGATGAAACAGCCCAACAGCTTTCGAAACGATTATCTTCTATACGGATTACCCTTCCAAGTTTTCTGTGTTTGTAGGTTTTTCGTGGCTGTTGTTTACTTTCATCTTTGTTGATGTTTGCTTGTCGTTGTATGCCATTCGTTCCATCAAAAAAAAAAAGCTTTGACAAGATGACTTGAGACATTTATATATATTTTTAAATAAAGTAACATTTTTAAATAAAGTTTTGCTATGTGGATGAAGTCTCCCTCAAACTGCACAGATATGTGACTGACATGAGATGGAGAGAGCACTTCCCCTCAATTCTATGCAGTTGCAGCTTTCAGCGAAAGAAAGTCAGAAATCTGGTTGGTGTAGAAATCTGGCTGTATAGAGTTTGTTGGACTTTGCAGCATTGATAAACTCGTAACGCCTGTTTTACACGAGTGAAATAGTCTCTAGTCATGCCACATGCTTTGCAAAGAAACGCACAATACTACAGATATCTGTATCTAATCCAGAGTTACCTGAAAGAACAAGGAGAGTTTTGCAACCTCCATTCTGACCAAATAATATATCTGTATCCAATCTGTCGCCGACCATGCATATTTGTGACTTGGTAATGCCAAACCTATGACAAACGAGAAATTAATCAACAGTTCTCAAAGCTCATGCTGTTTACCGCTACCAATTTCTCGTGTATTCTGCCTTCGAAAATGAAAAAAAAAAGACCATATTTTGACCCCCCCCCCCCAAAATGTGTGCTGTCCTTACTCATCTGCCAAATAATCCATCATGAAAGTCGAAGGCTTTCCAACAACCAAAGGTTCACGTTGTGTCGAACCGACAAGAGCACCAACCATTGAACCACCCCCTGAAGGTCAGTAATTACTTCTGTTATTATATTCCTTTGGATAGCAAGACTGAAAATACTATAAATGTGCAAAGAACTTCGGACCTGCCCACTCCTGAGCGTCTGTGAGATGAGTCACGGCGTCACGATTTGTAGCAATAAATAGACATCCCGGATTCTCTCGAATGCAAAGTGTACCATACCTTTAACAAAAGGAATGAGTTACTAGTGGAAGTTCGATCTACGGTTAGAAGGACGATTTGCAACTCTCGCTGTCTTTAAGACTTGTGTTCAGAACAGAATATATGAAACATTTCTCAGAATTTGTACTCACTGAACTTTGTAATAGTTGAAATATCGATCAAACCCCACAACAACAGCTCCAACCTATTTGGAAGTAAAGAGATTCTTCAGCCAAAATCAACAGAAAATGAAAGGGCAGGATGGCTCTTCAAAAAGTTGCAAACCATATGTCATTAGAATTGTTGAGTTCATGCTCCAACACATTTAAATACGATATTAAGTTCCAAAAAATTACATAAATAGAAAAACACACTTACATCATGTTCGTGTTCCATGAGGAAACCAGGCTTGAGCTCTATCTTTTTCCCACCATCTTCCTATTGAAAAAACTTTGCCAATCAGTTCATTATTTATATATGTGTAAAATTGGCAACAATGTTTGAGGGAATAATTCCTCCGATTTGGGCCATGCTATTTTTCTGACATATAATTAGACAACTATAACTATTGTAATTGCCAAGATATTCAGTTGATAGAGAGAGAGAGCACACTATGATAAACATGTAGACTAGATGCCAAGACATTTTTGACGGAAAGTGCATACGTGAAGCCTCTTATATCAGACCGCTGAAAATATAACTGATGCATACCGGCCCACCAAGGTATTCAAACCCAGCAAGTTCAAGCTCCTTCAAGATGCCTTCCTCACCAATAACGTATACCTAAAGATAGTAATATAAAGTTCCATGTCATAATATGCGATCCTAATGTCATACTCAAAAGTCACTGTTCAGAAAAATTATTTCTTGGTACCGAGTGACCGGTCAATAGTTATAGTTATAGTAAATGTAAAATATTTGTAGCCCCCAACTAAAAGGCACACAATTTGTTGATCAACCCAGATTCATGAATTAAGTACCTTTTTATCTTTTGGGAAATTGATGGACTTGAGATATGCCGCGGCAGCAAAGGATGATGCAAATATTTCCTCCTAAAACAATGCCGGCCAAGTGTTGAATTTCGATATCCACATATATAAAATACACCCTTCGGAACAAGCACCCACACAAAAAAAGAAAAAAAAAACTAACCTGGCTGACGCTAAGACCAAGAGTCTCAAACTTCTTGCCATATTGTTTCCTGGACTTGGTCGAGTTGTTTGTAACAAAGACTAATCTTTTCCCCTGAAGCAAAAAACACCGCATTAGGTTATACACACCTCCATAGAATATCACATTGTCTTGGAGAACCACAGTTCGATCCCACACACATACACACCCTGGATCGCAGCATATCAAGCGTCTCTGGGACGCCTTCTATCAATGAGTCCCCTTTCCATATAACACCTGAAAAAAATTATTTTTGTTAAAAAAGAAGAAGAAAATTTCAATTGCAAATTTGCAAAATGATTTAAAACCCTACATGAACTCCTCACCATCACAATCGAAGATAAAAGTCTCAACGGAGTCAATAAGCTCGTCAGCGTTGGTCAACGGCTGCGCAGCCGCACGGACAGTCAATCCAGTCTGCCCGCAATGAGCCCCGCTGGCCATCGACCGCGGCTGGCTAGGCTTCAGTCCCACGCTCGAGAAGCTAAATGAAGCAGCGCCGCCGTTCCTTCGGAGTCCGGAGAATGCGGAGAATCTTTTAGGGCTCGAAGCGAGAAGCCGCGACGGAAGGGAGGCTGAGAGAGAGAGTGCTCTGCTGCTGACTGTAGTGCTGAGCATCTCTCTGTTGCTGATCGAACTGGCTCGTGTCGTTGGTAGATGTGGTTTGGATGGTCGTTGGTGGTTGGAAGACCCAAGCTAGCAGCCCTGCTTTTACGACGACGACGTTTTGCTGACGTGGCGGTTTGAGTGGAGCAAAGTTGCTGTTTGGTTATCCACCAGTTGTAAATTGTCTTTCACAAGATTTAAATCTGTATATATAATTTTTATATACACATAAAATAATTTAAAATAATAAATTACATGTAATTTTAAAAAAAAACTAGTATTAATAAATTCTTACCTTTTGGGAAAGAGGTGTTGGTGCTTGAACTTTTGTCAAGGGTTCGACTCGGTGTGAACATGTTATTCCTCCCTCGTGAGATGTTGTTATGTATTCGTATGGTGATTGATATATACGAGATGTACCCATTATTAAAAAAAAAGTCATACCTTGCTAATCATTTGTGGGTAAATACCTGATTAAAAATGACAGTTAGCTGTTCAATAAAATTTTGTAACTGTTTTTTTATATTTGTTTATCTTCTTGCAGTCAGTATTTACATTCTTCTTCCACCAGAACCACTCTCCCTTTGGCAATTGAAATAAACCGCTGCGACAGGTGATCCAAGGTTGTACATCTCTGCGAATTCCCTCGTCTTGAAATTTTGTCGCAACTCAGGTGCATACACTGTCTGCCTTCCCAGCTGTCTGAACAAAACGAACACAAATCTGTGTATTCCTGCAGTTGGCCTTGGACTCTCGTAGCAAATGGCCTCTTGACCTTGCATTTCATACAAGTTCGTCAATTTTAATCCTCGGTTTATAACTAATTTTCGAGTATGATTTGTAAAATTGCAATGAAAGTGAGTTCATGAACCATTTTGTAAGAGTTTGATTGAATTGGAACATTACGAAAATTCAGCTGTTATTTTTGTCTGAATTCTCTGAAGTTAGAAAAATTGAACTTACCAAAGCTGGCTGTTGTTGTTGCTGGAATATCAGTCACTAACCTGATGAAAAAAAAAGAGAGGAAGGAGTTATGGTTAAATTTAACTCGTAGGACAACGCCATTTTGCTGCACTCCATTTACAGGGGACTGAATGATATATGTTGACGTGAATCGAAGAGAACAGAAAAGTACTCTAACCAGTGCAAGTATTCTCTTAAGTTTGGGTCACTTGGGTTGGGAGCATCCGGATCCACCATCACCTGTCCAACATCATAACCGCACGAAAATTAGACAAACAAGTATTGTTTTTTTATCGACAAATCAACGTCATAAGCGAACAAATAAGTGTTCTAGAAAGTTCTGGAAATGATTGAAGATATATGCAGTTGGAGGAGATTGAAGCTGGCATGGCCTTCTTACCAAGGTATAGAAGGTTCGAAGATCATCACCGCCAATATCAACACTTGGCTGGAAGACAACTTGAGAAGGCTTGAGCTCAATTCCATTAGTAACTGCCTTATTGTTGTACCTCACCCTCAAAGACATAGACCTTGTAAAAGGATCTAACACATCTCCAATCACTCTCCCCACAACCAATGCGTCTCGTGATCTCTCCCTCCTCATTCTGCGGCCTAATCTGTAAAACCAAGTTCCTCCTCCGTGCAATATATATGCTTTTCTATAAATTTCTACAACATGATGCATAATTTATTTATTTTGGCTACTGATGCATATCACTTAAATCATTCCCTCGAGAATCTCGATCGCATCGGGTCCTTTCTCTTTAGTTCACTTGCAGCTGATCTATTCTCTAAAGCCTGACCTTTTTCTTCTTATTTATAGTACATAGTAACTGATTTTTTTTGATACGAAGTAACTGTTGACCTCCCTTTCGTTATCTGGCATTTTGTTTCTACATGCACTCCCTTTCGTTATCTTCGATAGTGATGGCCAAGTGGACCTGCGTAGACCTCATCTGTATGTCCCCTCACCCAATCTCCGTATTGATTCAAGTTCGCACCGATCTTTTATATTGCCTTCGATCGAATACTTTTTTTTATTAAGTTCTGTTTCGCAAGAAAATATCTTTTGCACTATAGTTTATGACATGCTTGTTTCTGAAAATAATGGCTGCTGCCAATTTGTGATTTCAGAACTTCAGCAATCAATGAAAATGAACTCGCTTTCGATGAATCGAGAAACAGTTCAGTGTGTGGACTCCAAACAAAGGTCAGAAAAGAATTGTCCCAGTTCGGGAAATATCAGCCATGTCATTCCCAGTCATTTCATTGGCTGAGATTGAGAATGTAGTAATCAGCAAAACTTAAGTATCTTTTTCAGAAGATAGCAGAGACTGGCACTTCCAAAATATTCTTTGCTTTCCAAATAATATACAATTGTGACCAACAGAAAACCTTCTATTTATAGTAAGTTTTTCAGCGTGAAGGTTAAGTTAAGTGATTAATGGACCCCTCATTCCACTTTGAAGTATCTCTTTTTTTCTTTATCATCAATTTGATCTTTGTTGTCCCTTTCCTGCCCGCTAAACTACCACATATCACATTGACCTTTATTAGGATATTTGTTGGGAATGGATAATAGGTACAGTTAATCCAAAAATAGTTATTTGAAAATGACGTAGTTTTGACGAAATGATATCAAAATTGTGTTATTTTCAATAATATATATTCCTAAATTGAAAATTGAACCCCATTCTAAACTATACAAGTTTAATTTAAAATTATTCAAAATTATATCATTTTCTTAAATTGTTATTTTTTATTTGACTGTACCAAATCTCATTCCTATCTTTTATGTATGTGATTGTTGGTTTCTTTACCTCGACCTTTATTAGGATATTTTGAGCACATTCATGCATTTTATTTTGTGTAATGTGATTCTGAATTGTTCTTTTTTGTCGTGGACTATGTTATTCTTAATTAGGATGATAAACTAAATTATCTTTTAGCTTTCCGAATATTTAACCACTCAAATACAACTCATGCGGTAAAATGTTATTATTTCTAATGCTCAAAGAAATAATATAATCAGTATTAGTATATGAGTGCGGTTCAGGTACAAACCGATTTATATATAAAAACTACAAACCATATTTTAAACTGACACGTGTCCCATTTAGTCGAAATCCCGAACAAACACACGGAGGGGTATTATAGTCATTCCACATATCCTAATAATTTTACTTTCAATTTAGTCATCGAGTTGTCAATGATCAGACTTAAAGTTGGAAATGATCAGACTTAAAAACATCAACGATCAAACTTAAACAACAATGATCAGACTTAAAAAACAATGATCAGACTTAAAACAGATAATGATCAGACTTAAAAAACAATGATCAGACTTAAAACAGATAATGATCAGACTTAAAACAGATAATGATCAGACTTAACGCATGATGATCAGACATAGAATCAAATTTTACTGTAGCAAATTTTAAAATTTTACGCATGATGATCAGACTTCAAATATTACTTTGGCAAATTTAGGATGATTATACCCCTCATATATTTTATATATTTTTAAATAAGTCCGCGTGTATTTTTTATATTTACAAAAAGAACCCCAAACTGGATGAATTCTGATTGGTCGATATTTAGACGTGACAATATTTTTATGAATTTGTAGTTTTTATTTATAATAGTAGTTTGTATTTGATCTGTTACCTTAGTAGTATATTAAGATTTATTTGTTTTGCAAAATTTATTTTACAGGATAATGGAGTATTTTCCCAAAAAAACGTCTAAATCTTTCCTAATTTATTACTTACATTTCAATAGTAATAATTATTCGATAAAAACGTATGCAGATAATACCAAAAGAAAGAGGAAGGATTAATGCAATATGTCATAATTTGGGCATTAATTCAAAATCTGAACTAGAGAAATACCTTTAGCAGAAGCCCAAACAAGAGGCCCAATATATCAAAATCCGGCCCATTAGAAGTTTTTATATATATTTATGATAACAAGGCCCAACAGAAGCTTAAAATCGATATACAGAAGTTTTGAAGTTTGGCGCCAACGGAACAGAAGTTTTTGTCTAAAATATTTTATTTTCATTTGTGGGTAAAAGACTAAATACCTGAATAAAAATGACAGTAAGCTGTTAAATAAAATTTTGTTACATTCTTCTTCCACCAGAACCATTCTCCCTTTGGCAATTGAAATAAACCGCTGCGACCGGTGATCCAAGGCGGTACAGCTCTGCGAATTCCCTCGTATTGAAATTTTGTCGCCACTCCGGTGCATACACTGTCTGCCTTCCCAGCTGTCTGAACAAAACGACCACAAATCTGTGTATTCCTGCGGTTGGCCTTGGACTCTCGTAGCACATGGCCTCTTGACCTTGCATTTCATACAAGTTCGTTAATTTTAATCCTCTGTTTATAAGTAAATATTGCGCGCTAATGTAACATTACAAAATATATATCAACTGTTATTTGTTTCTGAAGTTAAAAAAATGGAACATACCAAAGCGGGCTGTTGTTGTTGCTGGAATATCAGTCACTAACCTGATGGAAAAAAAAAAGAGAGAGAAAGGAAGGAGTTGTGGTTAAATTAAACTCGTAGGACAACGCCATTTTGATGCACTCCATTTATAGGGGACTGAAGGATATATGTTGACGTGAATCGAAGAGAACAGAAAAGTACTCTAACCAGTGCAAGTATTCTCTTAAGTTTGGGTCACTTGGGTTGGGAGCATCCGGATCCACCATTACCTGTCCAACGTCATTAACAGCACAAAAAAGGTAGACAAAACCAGTATTTTTTTTATATTGACAAATCAGAGTGTTCTAGAAAGTTCTGGAAATGATTGAAGCGATAATATATGCAGTTGAGGAGATTGAAGCTGGCATGGCCTTCTTACCAAGGTGTAGAAGTTTCGAAGATCATCGCCGCCAATTTCAACACTTGGCTGGAAGACAACTTGAGAAGGCTTGAGCTCACACCCATTTGTAAGTTCCTTATTGTTGTACCTCACACTTAAAGAAATAGACCTTGTAAAAGGATCCAACACATCTCCAATCACCCTCTCCACAACCATTGCGTCTACTGATCTATCCCTCCTCATTCTCCTGTCTAATCTTCAAAATGAAATTCCTCCCCCGCGCAAATTTATATGCTTTCTATAGACTTCAACTTTAGAACTTTCTACAACATGATCCATAATTTCTTTTGTGGCTACTGATCGATGCATATCACTTAAATCTTTCCCTCGAATCTCGATCGCATCGGGTCCTTTCTCTTTAGTTCACTTGCAGGTCTATTCTCTGAAGCCTGACCTTTCGTTATAGTACAAAGTCACTGTTGAAATACAATCTTAAGTTATCATCTTGGCATTTCGTTATCTTCGATAGTGATCGAAAGGCCAAGTGGACCTGCATAGAACTCATTTGTATGCAGTGACGGTTTCAGATCGTTATAAGAGGGGGTTCTAAATTTTTTTCATCGATAAATAAGGATATTGGTCTGATTTGACAATTTTTTTTTGCACATATATATCATTTATGTTCAAACTCATATATATAGTTCATTAACGACCTAACTTTGGAAGGTCATAAAACTTACATCGATTACCCTATCAGTTCGACTCATATGTCATTGGAAAGATAATTTAATAGGTTACGACTATTCAGTTGATATTAAGATCCAAATCGGACGTTAAAGCAGCTGAAAACATGCTCAAACTAAGGTCGTACAAGTGTGCGTGATCAACCACATATACCCGTAGCAACTTTGCAACGGTATAACAAGCAACCAGAGCACCATTTAGGAAATCGATCACCTAAAACATAAAGCTAAGGACAATGGCTACAAGTTCTAAGTTTACACCTAAACTAAAATACAACGTTAAGGCAACTCAAAACCAAGTCAAAATAGACCGTATGTTTGAAGTTACTAATGAGCGATCAATCTTCTAGAGCTCACAAAGGCCTCGTTCGATAGCCGTTGAAGACGATCTATATATCGTCGGAAACCTAATTGAATGTTCTACAACTTTCATGTTTACATCAAGATGAAATTCAAAAATTAAACTGATGAAATCAGCGACTAAATATAGCTAATTGATCAAAATTTGGCGAAAAGGAGAGGGGTCCAAGGACCCCGGGACACCCCTACAAACGTCCACTGTCTGTATGTCCCCTCACCCAATCTCCGTATTGATTCGAGTTCGCACCGATCTTTTATTAAGTTCCGTTTGTCAAGAAAATATTTTTTGGAGTTCAGAGTGCGGTCAGAAAAGGATCCCAGTTCGGAAATATCAGCATATCAGTCATTTCATTGGCAGAATTGCTTGGCTGAGAATGTAGTAAACAGTAAAACATAAAGTATCTTCTTGCTTTATTCAGAAGATAGCACAGACTGGCAAATATTTTTTGCTTTCCAAATATACAATTGTGACTAGGTTTGAACCAACAGAAAACCTTCTATTTTTAGTAAGTTTTTAAGCGTGGAGGTTTAGTTAAGTGGTTAATGGACCCCTCATTCCACTTGAAGTATCTCTTTTTTTCTCCATCATCAATATGATCTTTGTTGTCCCTTATCAGACATGAGAACATGGGTAGGCATTTGACCCTAGGATTAAAATGTACATATGGTTATCCTTATCTTGTCTAATTTGTACTCTGTCCTGCCTTTCCTATCCTCGTACCCTGTTCACAAAGCCTAAGGTAGAGTAAGGGTTACGAAAAAATAGATCATACCATGTCCTACTATCCTAACATCGTACCATGCCCTCATACCCTATCCTACCTTGTCTTACCCTACTATTTTCATTCATATTAAAAGTTTTTCTTCAAATTATGCTTAAATTTATCCTATCGGACCCTATCCTACTCTACTCGACCCTACCCTACCTTATCCTAATTTTACCCTACCCTACCCTACCTTATCCTAATTTTACCATGCAGGCATAGAAAAACTACTCTACTATACCCTGCCCTTACCCCGCCTTGTACATTGGATCAAGAAAAAACGGTCATACCTGATAGCGCTAAAATATATGCATTTTAGGCGACCTCTGTGCTTATTGTTTCGATTGTTCTATCACGATTTCACTTGCTATTTGATGCTTTGTGGTTCATTTCAGGCATATTACAGAGTTTTAGCTGAGAACACAAGTAAGCAGTTATTTTGGAGCAAACCGAGCTTCTGGAGCGAAAAAGAGCAAAATGAAAGTCGGAACACAAACTGTTCAAGGCCATGCGTTCACACGCCTCAATCCATGCGTTCGCATGGATCAAACCCGCAGCATGAAATACTCATGCGATTGCATGGGACGGCTTGTGCGTTCGCACAGTCCATCTTGTGCGTTCGCACAACACAAACCAGACGCATGAAAAGTCCATGCGCTCGCATAGAAGTCCATGCGAGCTCGCACAAGACCAAACTCCCCAGACCATGCGTTTGCACAAGTCCAATTCATGCGAGCGCATAAGCCAGACCAGTCGCATGAGAATGTCATGTGATCGCACGCTCAGAGCCACGATCGCACAAGGCCAGATTTGGGCGTCCATGCGTTCGCATGACGTCGTAAAAATCGGATTTTTACTGCTGGGCTATAAATAGAAACTTAGGGTTTTCAAGCCCACACTCTTGGATTTGCTGGGATTTTTGGGAGAAGTTTGCTTGGAGAAGAAGCCAGATTTTCTAGAGTCATCAACTACACAAGGATTGGATCATCCATTGTTCTTAGTGCTCCATATTGGTTCTAGATTCCTAAACTCACTTTTCAATATGTTTTTCTGCACTTTTATTGTTGTTGATGCTTGTAAACTCACCATGAGTGAGTAGTGACCTTGGTTGGGGATCTATGAATCCCCTAGACATGTTTGTGACATTGTAAATACCATGGATTCTATTGATGAATGATTTGCACATGATTCTTCTTCATTTGAACTTAGATTCTCGGATTACCTAGACATGTTTGTAACAAGTCCTCAATAGGAATTATGCTTGATTTCATGTTTGATGTAGCTAACCCTTGAAAAGCATGATTTCAAATGAACTAAATGAAGAAGCATTAGGGTTTTTGTGTTACATGGCGACACTCTAATCTTAATGAGAATGGCATGGATTTAACAAGAACATGATTATTTAGTCAATAGAGCGCGAGTGTGAGGCTAGATAATCATATTCTATAGTACCAATAGAGCGCGAGTGTGAGGTACTATGCGAGATGTAACCTCTTCGTACTAAGTTGTAGCGCGAGTGGAACTTAGTATTAATGTTGCATGGCTAAATTCTAAGTATGTGCATGTGATTTCATCAATAGTGTCCTATTTTGCCGTCACAATAACCGTCTAGGTGAAAAAATAGATCCCTAGTCATCTTTGAATTGATTATTTACTCTTTTAGTCGATAAAATCTCTCATTTGGATAGTAAAATTCTGCTATCAACCTCTTAAGAGGAAAAATCCCCCCCCAACCATAGACAATCTAGTTATAATCTTTAGCATTAATGGTTTAATCACCTATCCTTTGGGTTCGACCTCGGATTTCCCGAGTCTTTACAAATGTTTTGATTAATCGTGACTTAGCATAAGTATTCGATTCTTATTGAATATTTCCGCTATATTTACAAGCGATCAATACCCTGCTCATTAGGGTAAGGGTTACCCCTACCATACCCATTGCCGACCCCTACATGAGACTATATGGCCTTCGCCTTGACCTTTACTAGGATATTTGTTAATAAATAACGATAGGTGCACTTAAAGCCAAAAACACTTATTTGAAAATCTATAACATTTTTAATAATATAAGATGAATTTATGATGTATAAACTCCAGTCAATATGTTTGTAAGTTTACCGTGTTGGTAATAATTTTAGTGTTCACGGTGATGTTGAGCACTGATATTCTGATGTAAAAGTTGTTAATAAAGCATGTGTAAGTTTACTGTGCTAGTTCTGATTTGATTATAATTTTAAGTATTGTGACTTGCATGTTAGTAGAGTATATGTAGTTACATAACTCTGTTGTTCGCATGTCACATGATTTATTTTGCATGTATTGTTGCATATATAATGTGGATTACTCACCAAATTGATCGACAAAGCAATTTGTCAAGATTGTGTGATGAACTATTCACATATTAGGTTCTCCTAAATAGAGATAGATATTGATATCTTCTAAGTGGAGAAGAGAATTCAATATGAATGATGCTTGAAGGCAAATTTGGTGGTTAGTGGCAAGTTAATTGCATGTACAAGTAAAGCTTGTTGTTGACTAATGTTAAGAACCGATAGACGTGGGGAATATTACAATCTTATATATTTCCAGTTGAATGATATCATTCATGAGACTACAGTCCTCATACACCATAACAAAATGGTGTAGCTGTAAGGATGAATAGAATCTTAAAGTAGATGATTAATTTCATGTTGTCCTACTCTGGTTTGAGTGATGGATTTTGGGTGAAGCCATGTTGACGACTTGTTATTTACTAAACAGCGTTCCTAACAAAAGGAACAAGGTTAACCCATATGAGATTTGGCACAAAAGAAACCAAATTTGAATTATCTGCGAGTTTGGGGATGTAGAGCGGTAGTGAGACTACATGCTCCCAAAATAAAGATTTTGGGAGAAAGAGGTGATGATTGCATTATTATTAGATATGCTATATTCTAAAGCATATAGGTTCTACGTGACTAGAACTAATGATTCTATTTCGGCTCACACTGTAATTGAATCAAGGGATGTAATATTTAATGAGAACCGTTTCTCATCATTACCTAGACCTCGAGATTTTATTTCTAGCTCCACAAGAGCTGAGTTGGAAGATGATGTGAGCACATCTTCTAAAAGTACTTCGTTTGAGCCTCGTAGAAGCAAGCGGGTAAGGATTGAAAAATCCTTTGGACCGGATTATCAAGTTTACTTGATTGAGGGTTCCATAGATGATATTGAGTATCAATACTCATATTGTTATCATATTGATGATATTTCTAGAACTTATGTTGAGGCTATTACGTCTCGAGATGTGTCCTTCTGGAAAGAGGCAATAAACGATGAAATGGATTCTATTGTGGGTAATAATACTTGGTTATTATCGGATCTCCCATCGAGTTTCAAGCCTTTAGGCTGCAAGTGGATTTTTAAAACGAAAATGAAGGTTGATGAATCGGTATATATGTTTAAAGCTCGATAGGTTATCCATGGCTTTAGACAAAAGGAGGGTATTGATTTTTTCAATACATATGCTCATATTGCTATGATTTCCAATATTAGATTGTTAATTGCTTTTGGTGCAATTAAAATCTAGTTGTACACCAAATGGATGTCAAGATAACGTTCTTGAATGGTGATTTGGAAGAGGAAATCTGTGTGTAGCAACCGAAAGAATTCATTATGCATGGAAATGAAAACAAGGTTTATAAGTTAGTCAAATCACTGTTTGGGCTGAAACTAGCACCGAAGCAGTGGCATCAAAAGGTTGATGAGGAATCTTATCTAGGGGATTCAAATTTAATCTAGGAGACAAGTGTATTTACAACAAGTTTGATAACTCTGGCAATTGAGTAATCATATGCCTGTGTGTTGATGAATTGTTGATTTTGGTACTAACCAAAATAAGAACCTTTTATCATCAAGTTTTGGTATATATGGGAGAAGCATATGTGATCTTAGTATTAGAATCGAGTGTGAGAACAAAGGCTTAGCACTGTCACAAACTCACTACGTTGAGAAAGTGCTTAAGGAATTCAATTGTTTGAATTGTTCTCCGGTAACTACTCACATGGAATCAAGTGTGAAGCTTATGCCTAGTACGGATGAAGCTGTTTCACAACTTTAATACTCTCAAGTCATTGGTCGCTTAATGTATACAATGAAAAGTACAAGGCGTGATATAGCTTATGTAGTGGGCAAATTGAGTTGATATACTAGTAATTCTAGTACTCATTACTGGGAAGCTATTAGGCAGATACTTGAATACATTAAGGAAACCATGAATTATGGCTTGATTTATGCTGGTTTTCCCTCGGTCTTAGAGGGATGTACCGATGCGAGTTGTATTATCAGTTTAGAAGATCATTCTTCTATAAGTGGTTGAGTATTTTGCTTTGGGGGAGGTGTCATATTATGGGCATCGGAAAAGCAAACTTGCATCATCGGCTCTACTATGGAATCTGGGTCATGGATCTATGTTGCTGGTAAAGAGGCAAATTGGCTAAGAAATTTGAACATGAGATTCCTTTGTGGCCGAAACCGATAGATGTCTATCCATTGGGATAGTAAGGCAATTTTGGCTAAGGGATATAGCCAAATGTATAATGGGAAATCGAGACACCTAGGCGTTAGGTTTAGCGCGGTCCGTGAACTTATCACTCACGGAGTGTTAACGATTGACTATGTTCGGTCACAATGAAATCTAGCTAATCATTTGACAAAATGGATTAGCAAGGGACTTGGTGAACAAGTCGGGTAAAGGGACGAGCTTAAAGCATATCTAAATCTCTTATCGTAGGACACCTAAATTCTCTCTTAGTATGATGCTAAGAGCTGAATTGTGAAAAGCCTATTCTGAGAGATTTGAAGCACATGGTTATATCCATCCCAAAGTTGTGTTTGTTTCCTGTAGAGAAAGAGAGGATGCAGTTTATCTTCTTAATGGATCTTTTGGAAAAGTGCATTGCAGGTGCATGCTAAAAGAATCCACCTATGTAAGTGTGAAGTGAGCCACTTCAATTAGCTTGTGCTTGGCTAAGTATACACTTCTGAATGGATAGGGACACATGGCTGAAATAGTGTCAAGTTGTACTTGGAATAGGAGTAAACTTGTGAGTGTTTTATTTTCCATATTCAAATGGGTTGAAGGGTACAATTCGTAGAACACCCCGATTCTCAAGTAATGGAAGACACTACACTATGTGAAGTTCAAACCTAATGGACACTTCACTTATGCGCAAGTTTTGTTCGGTTTGAATGCTTTTAGTATTCATGAGTATATCCCTAAAATGGGGGAGGATTGTTGGAGATTTTAGAGTATATGTGTTGTAAAACATGTATGTACCTTGTAAAGATGTTTTGTGAAATCAATGAAACACTTTGGAACTCGTTGCTCGTTTTGGTTTTCGGATAAGTGTGGATCGCGCCAATCGGCCGGCTGAACAATGGTCTCATAGTCAACCGACTGGCTGAAGTTGAGACCAAAAAGCTGAGGTCTGGAACCGGCCGGTTCATTATTTGAGCCGACCGATTCAAGCTCAATTTGGGCACGTCCAACATGTTGGTAATTTTAGGGTTTTCGGACTTAGTATAATATTACAATATATTAGGGTAGCATACCCTAATGATATGAAAGGTTTGGAACTTCCGTTGAGTGAGTTTTGTGTATAAAACTCAGTGCGGATCGCGTTTTATCTTGACATTATGTGGGGCGCGTTTTTACTGGACATTACGACAATGTCTTAACGAAACGCGGCTGATAATGTAAAGGGAAAACGCTCCTGGAATTGACCGCGTTTTCAGTAAACATTAAGGGGCGCGTTTTCCTTAAGCATTAGCGTAATGCTGAAGGAAAACGCGGCGACGTTTGACAGACACAGCTGTTCTGTTCAGACACACCTGCTCTTTGTCCCTTTTGATCTCCTATATATTGGAGGTCATGGACAGTATGAGGGCACGAAAAAAACCAATTACTCTCATAGAGAATCACTCCTTGATTCTAAACCTTGCTTGATTTCCATAAACACTCAAACTCAAGTTTGATTTCTAATTCTTTAGTCGAGAATAGAAATTGTTCCAATTGATTATCCCCGTTCAAGTTTCGTGCAACCCTCGACTACAATACAGGGTCGAAATATTGAATTCGGAAAGCGACAACGCGATCGATTGTGATATCCAGTTCATACGATTCCTTAGTGAATCCTCATTACAACAAAGAAGAAGAACCAGTCCAAGTTTTCTGCACTACCATTGCTGATTTGAAGACTCTCTTGCGGCCATATTCAAAGACAATCCCCAACAAATGAATTCAATATTTCCTACTCAATGGCGAGCGTGAGAGAAATGCTACATCAATTCCAGAAGTTGGACAAATTTGAAGGAACCGATTTCCGGCGTTGGAGAAGGAAGATGCACTTCCTACTGACGAATCTGAAGGTGGTGTACGTACTGTCCACACCATGCCCTGAAGTTGGAGACAACGCACCTGTGGGAGCTTTTCGTGATAGAAACAAATGGGAAAACGACGACTACATCGCTAGAGGACATATCCTCAATGGTATGTCCGATCCTCTTTTCGATTTATATCAAAACGTTGAGTCTGCAAAAGAGTTATGGGACACTCTTGAAGCCAAGTATATGGCTGAGGACGCATCGAGCGTGAAATTTCTTGTTAGTAATTTCAATAACTACAAGATGGTGGACTCACGTCCTGTAATGGAACAGTTCCATGAGATACAACGTATCTTGGGGCAATTTGCTCAAAGAAATCTGAAGATGGATGAAGCCATCTCGGTGTCAAGTATCATTGACAAATTACCACCAACATGGAAAGACTTCCGCCGTACCTTGAAGCACAAGAAGGAAGATATTTCTCTTGTGGAACTCGCAAAGGAATTACGAATGGAGGAGGAACTTCGTGTGCGTGAAAAGGACGCGATGGAAGTGGATACAAATTTACCTAAGGTAAATGTATTGGAGACTAGTTCTCAAAAGGTGAACAAGAACAAAGGCAAGAAACGGCATAATGAGTATGCTAGCAAAGGTCCAAACAAGAAGCATCCTACAAAAGGAAACGTGTGTTGGACTTGCGGGAAGGCAGGGCACTTCAAGCGAGACTGTCGCGTAGGAAAGGGAAAGAGCGAGAAGGCTCAAGGTAATGCTGTTGGTGATAAAAACCAAGAGCAGAAATCTCAAGGTCAGAAAAATCTGATTTCAAGTTTAGAAACTAAGTTAGATACATATTCTAACATTGATTATGTTTCTAATTTTTCTGAAATTTTTGTTATGCAGGATGATGAGATTTCGTGGTGGGTTGACTCCGGTGCTACGGCACATGTGTGTAGAGACAAAGAGATGTACAAGTCCTTTGCCAATACAAGTGAAGGAAGAGTTCTTCACATGGGAGACGAGTCGACCGCCCCTATCCTAGGAATAGGCCAAGTAGAAATCGAATTTTCTTCGGGAAAGAATATTTTTCTTGTGAATGTGTTGTATGTACCTAATATTAGGAAAAATATTGTATCGGGTACTGTTTTGAATAAACAAGGTTATCGGCAAGTGTATGAAGCCGATAACTATGTGTTATCAAAGGGTGGTGTATTTGTTGGTAAAGGATACCTATGTAATGGAATGTTCAAGCTTAGTATAAATAAAGTTATTTGTTCTGTTTATATGAATTGTGAGCATGATATTACCATTAAAACTACAAATCTGAATGATGATGTCTCTACACTTTGGCATGCACGTTTAGGACATGTTCATTATAAAAGATTGCATGAAATGTCTAAACATGAGTTAATTCCCTCGTTTGATGTAAATATTAATAAGTGTAGAACATGCATGCTTACTAAGATTACTAGACAACCATTTCATAAAATTGAAAGAGAAAGCAATTTACTTGATTTAATACATAGCGACTTGTGTGATTTTCATGCATCACCTTCTCTAGGAAACAAGAAATATGTAGTAACATATATTGATGACTGTTCTAGATTTTGCTATGTCTATTTGTTGAACTCAAAAGATGAAGCTCTTGATAAATTCAAAATTTATAAGAGTGAAGTTGAACTTCAAAAGGGAACTTATATTAAGAAGTTACGCACCGATAGAGGTGGGGAATACTTCAATCCTAGTTATTTCCAAAGTGTGGGAATCATTCATGAAACCACTGTTCCTTACACACCACAACAAAATGGTGTATCGGAGAGAAAGAATAGAGCATTGAAAGAGATGGTAAATGCCATGCTTTCTTACTCGGGATTAAATGATGGATTTTGGGGAGAAGCCATGTTAACGGCTTGCTATTTATTAAATAGGGTTCCTAATAAAAGGGGCAGGGTTACTCCTTATGAAATTTGGTATAACAAGAAACCAAATTTGAATCATATTCGAGTTTGGGGTTGTAGGGCGGTAGTAAGACTACCTATCCCTAAACATAAAACTTTAGGAGAAAAGGGAGTTGAATGTATATTCATAGGATATGCTCATCACTCCATGGCGTATAGGTTTTATGTCATAGAACCTAATAAGCATGTATCGATTCATACAATCATTGAATCGAGAGATGCCATATTTGATGAAAAGAAATTTTCATCAATTAGCATGCCTAAAGATTTGAATGTTGTGCCTAGTGCAAATCGAGTTTCAAATGACACCCAAATTTCTGAAATTAGAAGGAGTAAGAGAGCAAGAAAAGAAAAATCATTTGGAAATGATTTTCATATCTACCTAGTGGAAGGAACTAGGGATGAAGTTAGCTCGCAATACATGTACTGTCATGTTATTGAAAGTGATCCCAAAACATTTGATGAAGCTATGAAATCTCAAGATGTATCATTTTGGAAAGAGGCCATAAATGATGAAATGGACTCTATAATAGGAAACAACACTTGGATTTTGGTGGATTTACCACCAAGACATAAAGCATTGGGAAATAAGTGGATCTTCAGAAAGAAGATGAAGGTAGATGGTACCATTGATAAATTTAAAGCAAGATTGGTAATCCAAGGCTTTAGACAGAAATATGGTATGGATTATTTTGACACTTATGCACCGGTTGCAAGAATTTCAACTATTAGGTTGTTGATAGCCTTAGCATCTATTCATAAGTTGCTAGTACATCAAATGGATGTAAAGACTGCTTTCCTCAATGGTGATTTAGAGGAAGAGATTTACATGAAACAACCGGAAGGTTTTATAATGTCAGGGCAAGAGCATAAGGTATGCAAGCTTGTTAAGTCACTATACGGACTCAAACAAGCACCTATGCAATGGCATCAAAAGTTTGATGAGGTGGTATTATCCGATGGATTCATATTGAATCAATCAAATAAATGTGTATATAGCAAATTTGACAACTCAGGGAATGGAGTTATCATTTGTCTATATGTAGATGACATGTTGATTTTTGGCACCAATTTAAAGTGCATAAATCAAACCAAAGAATTTCTGTCATCTAAGTTTTCCATGAAGGACATGGGAGAGGCGGAAGTTATCCTTGGGATAAGAATAAAGAAAGTTGAAGGAGGTCTTGCCTTAACACAATCTCATTACATTGAGAATGTGTTAAAGAAATTTAATTATATGGACTGTCATCCGTTGACTACTCCTTATAATTCCTCTACTCACTTGTATCCTAATAAGGGGAAGCCTCAGTCCCAATTGGAGTATGCTAAAGTCATAGGCAGTTTGATGTATGCCATGACTTGTACAAGACCAGATATCGCATTTGCGGTAGGGAAGCTTAGTCGATATACTAGTAACCCTAGTATGCAACATTGGCAGGCAATTCATAGGGTCCTTAGGTATCTTAAGGGGACTATAAACCTCGGTCTTGTATATTCGGATTTTCCTTCGGTCATAGAAGGATATTCAGATGCAAGTTGGATCTCGAATGAGGAGGATCATTCCTCCACAAGTGGATGGGTATTTCTACTTGGGGGAGGTGCCATCTCATGGGCTTCCAAGAAGCAAACATGCATCTCAAGTTCCACTATGGAATCTGAATTTGTTGCTTTAGCCGCCGCTTCAAAGGAAGCTGAATGGCTAAAGAACTTGATACATGAGATTCCATTATGGGAAAAACCGATATCACCCATATCAATTCATTGTGATAGCGCTGCAACATTGGCTAAAGCTTATAGCCATGTATACAATGGGAAGTCTAGACACTTAGATGTTAGACATAGTGTGGTAAGAGAGCTCATTACGCATGGGGTGATATCAGTGGATTTTGTAAGGTCACAACAAAATTTAGCAGATCACTTGACGAAGGGATTAGCTAGAGATTTGGTATCAAAATCGGTAAAGGGGATGGGACTCAAACCCATATAATCATCTAGTCATGAGACACCCAATTCACATCTAACTAGCGTTAGAGCTGAATTCAATGTGGAAAGCTCATTCCTAGAAGATTGATGAACACAAATATGCATCCCCAAGTATGTGTTCATGACCTACAAGTAATAGGTTCTTTGACAAAGTGCTGTTTGTAGGAGCATAATCGGGTGGTATTACCCTTAAGGAATCTACCTATATGAACGTGAAGTTTCTGGTCGCTTCATGAGATTCGGGTTAAATCTCAATACGTTCACGAAGGGATTAGGACTCAAGGACCATCAAGAGTCAAGTTGAACTTAGAGTTTGTGAAGTAACTCATGTGTGTGTTATCTTGAGGTACCCAAATGGATCGATTGATTCAAACGTTACGAGCACCATGATTTCCGGGTATTTTGAATGTGTAACTACACTAAGCGAAAATTCAATCGTTGCGACATTTTCGTTTATGCGTGACTTACTTAAAAACAAAGTTTTTATGGAAAACAAAGGAAATCCTAAAATGGGGGAGGATTGTTGGTAATTTTAGGGTTTTCGGACTTAGTATAATATTACAATATATTAGGGTAGCATACCCTAATGATATGAAAGGTTTGGAACTTCCGTTGAGTGAGTTTTGTGTATAAAACTCAGTGCGGATCGCGTTTTATCTTGACATTATGTGGGGCGCGTTTTTACTGGACATTACGACAATGTCTTAATGAAACGCGGCTGATAATGTAAAGGGAAAACGCTCCTGGAATTGACCGCGTTTTCAGTAAACATTAAGGGGCGCGTTTTCCTTAAGCATTAGCGTAATGCTGAAGGAAAAAGCGCCCGCTAATGCTGAAGGAAAACGCGGCGGCGTTTGACAGATACAGCTGTTCTGTTCAGACACACCTGCTCTTTGTCCCTTTTTATCTCCTATATATTGGAGGTCATGGACAGTATGAGGGCACGAAAAAAACCAATTACTCTCATAGAGAATCACTCCTTGATTCTAAACCTTGCTTGATTTCCATAAACACTCAAACTCAAGTTTGATTTCTAATTCTTTAGTCTAGAATAGAAATTGTTCCAATTGATTATCCCCGTTCAAGTTTCGTGCAACCCTCGACTACAATACAGGGTCGAAATATTGAATTCGGAAAGCGACAACGCGATCGATTGTGATATCCAGTTCATACGATTCCTTAGTGAATCCTCATTACAACAAAGAAGAAGAAGCAGTCCAAGTTTTCTGCACTACCATTGCTGATTTGAAGACTCTCTTGCGGCCATATTCAAAGACAATCCCCAACACAACATTGAGATTAACTTGTTAATGTCTTCGTAGGGCGCGACTCATAATGTTTCCTGTGGGCGCGACAGTAATGTGAATGCCGAGCGCGCGGCATGTCCGTTACTGTTTCGGGTCGATATTCTTATCGATCAAAAACTGAATGAAAACGGTAAGTCTTTGAGTTTGATTGATGTCAGAAATAATCGGTGACGATGGCGACTGAGTTTCAGTGTGAAATTGCTCCATCAATTGATGAATATGTTTGATTGTATTGCTCGATACCGTTTCGATATTCCAGTACTTTGACATTTGTCTTATCCCGATTCAATTTTCTGGAAACCCTAATAGTGTATAAATATTGAATACGGAAAGCGAAATCAATTCGTGATTCAAATAGTGTACCCAAGTCAAATCGTTGATTTCAAGCTCTTGCAGAAAACCCAGGTCTAACACTGCGTGACTGACTTGAGATGGAGAGCACTACCCTCAATTCTATGTAGTTGCAGCTTTCAGCGAAAGAAAGTCAGATATCTGGTTTGTGTAGAAATCTGGCTCTATAGAGCTTGTTGAACTTTGCAGCATTGATAAACTCGTAGTCGTAACGCCTGTTGGTGGTTGGACGAACCAATCAAGCAGACTGCTTTTACGACGACGTTTTGCTGATGTGGCGGTTTGAATGGCAGCAAAGTTGCTGTGGTTATCCACAGTTGTAAATTGTCTTTCACAAGTTTCAAATCTAACGTGATAGACGACTACAGTACTGCACCACCCACAATAAAAAAAAATCATATCTATAATTATAATTTTGAGTGCTATTTAGGTAAAAAACATAAATGTATATGAAAACTAAAAATCGGATTTCAAATTGATAGTGTCCAATTTCGCCGAAATCCTTGATAAAACACGGAGGGGCATTAAAGTCATTTCACATGATTCTGTTATTATCGTAATTAATTTTAGTTTCAATTTAATCCCTGATTTTGAAACTCCGTTAACTATTCAATTCAATCTGATTTTAGGGTTAGTCATAATAAGAGATGGACAATTTAGCCAGCGTCGCTGCAGGTTTGTAAAATCTTTCATGTGGTTTTGTTTTTATATATTATTTGCATAATGATCAGACTTAAAATTGATAATGTTCATACTTATCGGATTTAATGCATAATGATCAGACTTAAAATTGATAATGATCAGACTTAAAATCGATAATTATCAAACTTAAAATTCAAAATAATCAGACTTGAATTGATAATGATCAGACTTAAATCGATAATGATCAGATTTAAATTGATAATGATCATACTTAAAATTGATAATATTCAGACTTATTAGACTTAAAATGATAATGACCAGACTTATCAGACATAAATGGATAATAATCAGACTTAAAATTGATAATGATCATACTTTTTTTTGGAAATGGAGATTACAAAATCAAACAAACACCACACTGAGACAAACTCAGGAACAAAAACTCAAGACCAACATACACATTACACCACGCTACCTAGACAAATAGGTAATTGATGAGTCGTATTTATACGACTCGGCGAGTCAGTTATTTCCATTTATTTTGACACTTTTTTTATGCGAATAGTTACTTTTTAGTGTTATTTTATGTTTCAGGTGGTTCGAAAACCTTGGAAGGAATACAAGCTTAAAGACTGCATTTCGGTGCCAAATACATCACATGGAGTTCATGGAAGATCAATCGAAGAGCCAAAGTCGAGATGCGAGCGAGAGGAAGAATTCCAGTCCCGAGAGGATCGCGCCCAAGGAACATTTAAGAGTGTTCGGCGGGGACGGTAAAATGCACTACGTGCGCGACGCTAAAGTGCACGCAGGGCGTGGAGAAGTCGACGAGGTGCTGACGTTAGCAACCCGTGTGGTGACGTCAGCAGACCGAAACTTGGAAATTGAGCCCAAAAGCAGACTTGGAAACCCTATTTGTTGCTATAAATAAGATGTTTGGGTTAGGATTTCCATCATCTATTTTTCCCAACTTTAAACAGAGAACGGCTCGAGAGAAGACGCAAGCTTTGAACAAGAGAAGAGAATTCCATACTTTTATCATTCAAATATTTGTGTTATTATTTTCCATGGATATAAGTAGCTAAACTCGTAGTTCAATTTAGGGTTTCGTCTTTGTAATGTTTTGAGACTTTATTCTTAATGCAATTTTTTATTCCTCTAGTTCTTGTGCTTAATTTTAAGGATTGAATCGTGAAGCGAAGTGGATACTAATTTGCCGTACAGCTTAGCCTAACAATTGAAACCCTACCGTTAATACTTGTTGGATACTTTGTCGTAAAGACATGTAGCGGCACCTAGATTTAATAATACCTTTGCCGGATTATTGTATTTAGGAATGAACTAGAAGTCTAACACCTTTGTCGGGTTAGATTGTGGTGTATCACCTTTGCCGGGATACTTTGGGTTGTTACCTTTGCCGGAACAACCACACTTAGGAATGTGAGATTTGATTATTAGCAGTCAATGATAAGCATGTCACAATAGAAACCTTAAGCTGAATATTTTCTTTGATTGGTCCTTATTAGTCTTTTCTCGTGTGCTTTACAAACAATTACTCACAAAACCCCCCCATTTCTTTATTGTTCACAGTTACATCTTCAACAAATCAGCTCTCTTGGGTTCGATCATGTTTGTCACTTACTAGTTTCACGCAGGAGAATATAAATATTAAGTTTGACGCGTAAGACGACGCGCGTCAGTGATACTGTCTGGTTGGACCAACTCCAATGCTTTTCCTTCGCTTCGCATGCCTGCTTGTCTGCACATTTATTAGCCTCCTGGAAGATAAGTTTCATACTCCACAGAGAATTCATTTCAAAGAAAGCGCGACACCTCTGGATAATATATGTTGCTTGATCAGCTGGGCATGGACCTTGTGTCACCCTCTTGAAGACAAACGCGCAACCCGTCTTGAACACTACCCTCCTAAACTGTTTCTCTTCCGCTAGCTCTAGAGCTCGAAGAAGAGCCATAACTTCAACCTCCTGACTGGAGGCCATGTTCCCCAACCATCTAGCTTCCGCCAGCCAGACCAATCCCAATTCATCTATGTCGCAAACTCATATACCGGACTTCCCAAGGACTTCATCCCAAGCTCCATCCACATTTAACTTGATGATGCCATTTCTAGAAGCCCGCCAGCATATCTTTCCACATAATTCAGTAACGATCCACTTTTGGGAGTGTTCTTGTTGGTCAGACTGTCAGTGTCTCAATGCTCTTTCCATTCACAATTAAATTTCTATTGAACAAGACCTGTCTTGCACCCTGTATATTAATTCCCAGCTCCAGATTTGAATAGTGGAAGGCATAGAACTATAGCCAGGTGACGGAGCCCACTGCACTGTCGTTAAGGTGCAATGTTCTCTGTGCAAATAAATTTATATTTTCCGCTACTCGCGACTTCACTACTGGGTAGTAAGTGGTAAGTAGGGGTCGAACCCAAGGGAATTAGGGGGATACGTTGTTCTTTAAGGGATTTGTACAGCGAGGGAGCGTGTTTTAAGGTTGATTGAGATTTTAGCGGTTATGACTAAGTGACTTTTTTTGGTTGTTTTTGGTTTTGAGTGCGGAAAAGAAAATTGCAGAAAAATAAATACTGAAAAGTAAAACGAAAGACTTACAGTGGGTGATGCGTGATTTGCGAGTTCTCCGGAAGATGAGCGGTTGATGATTGCAGTTATACTAATATTAAAAGTAAATACAGGAGGGTTTTGTAATCTAAAGAAAACATTCGGTTTTAGGGGCCTTGTATCATAGTTGTTTATCATCGACCGCTAATGATCATACTAAGTGTTCAAAGATGAATCGAGGCCATTTCTAAGCGTAAGACTTGCAACATCGTTTAAAACACTTGTTCTACTTTAGACTAATTCCTCCTTTCAAAGTATCTTAGCCTTGTGTGCATCCACCTGATCTTTCAGTTACGATCGACCGAGTGGTGTTTTAGATAAGTCGAACTCCTCAGATAAGTTTTGCTTGTTACAGCTTCCACTTACCCGAGTATGTTCACGAATCCCCATGGAAGAGCTTTGCTTGTTACAGCTTCCACTTAACCTTGGAAACTCTGACTATATATGGCACATAGAACAAGTTTTGAACACAAAGCAGCATTAAGTGCAGGGTCTAAAACATTTTACAATACAAGTACACCCCTTTAACCGAATAAAGAGTTTAGCTACGAATATCCATAGAGGTGGATACCATAGCTAAATACTCGGGGGTTTTTGAAAACAGTAAGAGGAGAGGGGGTGGAATACTCAAGAACCAACAGGAGTATTCTCAATTCCTACTGAATACTCAAGAACCAACAGGAGTATTCTCTACAGTATTATAATACTCAAGAACCGACAGGAGTATTATAATTTCAAACCGTTATAATACTCAAGAACCAACAAGAGTATTATTTCAAAAACCAAACTTACAAATTGCCAAACTTAGAGAGAGAAGTGAAATATGATTTTGGGATGTTACAAATGAGAGGAGAAGGCTTCCTTTTATAGCCAAATGAGGATGGAATGGAGGGCTAAGATGAAGCAACATGGAAAGCATCCAATGGAGGAGGAAATGGAGGTCATAGCCGCCAGTTGGAGGTGGGAAGAGGCGGAGGGGAGGTGACTTTGGTCACCTCCTCCAAAAGCCGCCGGTCTTGGTTGGATAAGGATGAAGTTTGTGTGAGTTTTGTGTAGTTTTTACAAAACTATCAGTCCAATTTCACTCCGGTCTGACTTTGGTTGTTCCTCGGTTGGATTTGAATTGAGTAATTCAATGTCAGGATCTTGAGATTTCTTCATTCAGCGTCTGATCTTGACCTTGGAATGACTCGTAACATCTTTTCAGCGTAAAATCCTCTCCTTAGCGTGTTTTCTCTCTAGAGTCCAAAATACCCTGTAGAAATATATCGGGACTAACAAGCAGAAGTTAAATAGACAAACAGTCTAATTTGGTGGGTTTTACTGTGTTTTTGATTCGTATAATTATGGTCCATCACCAGGCACCAGGGTTTTCAAAATCATGATCAAATTTAAAATTGATAATGTTCAGACTTATTAGACTTTTTTATACAATTCAGACTTATCAGACCTAAAGCATAATAATTAGACTTAAAATTGATAATGATCAGGCTTAAATTGATAATGATCAGACTTAAATTGATAAGGTTCAGACTTATCAAACTTAAAACATAATGATCAGACTTAAATTTGTTAATGATCAAACTTAAAATTGATAATGTTCATACTTATCAAACTTAAATGGATAATGATCAGACTTATCATACTTAAATGGATAATGATCAGACTTAAATTGATAATGATCAGACTTAAAATTGATAATGATCAGACTTAAAATTGATAACAACCATAATTAAATTTGAATAAGTTCAAACTTATCAGACTTTAATGGATAATGATCACACTTAAAATTGATAATGACCAGCCTTGAAATTGATAATGTTCACTTATCAGACTTAAAATTGATAATGATCAGACTTGAAATTGTTAATGATCAGACTTAAATTGATAATGTTTTGACTTATCAGACTTAAAGCATAATGATCGGATTTAAATTTGATAATGATCATACGTAAATTGATAATGTTCAGACTTATCGAACTTAAATGGATAATGATCATACTTATCAGACATAAATGGATAATGATCAGACTTAAATTAATAATATAAGACTTAAAATGGATAATAATCAGACATAAAGTGTTAATGATAAGACTTAAATTTGATAATGTTCAGACTTATTAGACTTAAATGGATAATGATCAGACTTATTGGACTTAAATGTATAATGATCAGACTTAAATTGATAATCATTAGACTTAAAATTATTAATGTTCAGCCAACAAGGTGGTGGTTGAGTTGGTAGAACTCCTTGACTTATAATGACAAGGGTAAGGGTTCGAACCCCACCGTGACACTTTCTTTTACACATTTTATGGGGAATTTTCCTAGCCCACCTATGGCATGGACCTTTCCTCCATCCTTTGCGGATGTTTTCCTTTTTCCTCTTCCCTTTTCTCTTTCTCGTCCCTTGTGGACGCTTGCTTGCAAGCAGGTGCTATGGTCCACACACTCACGAAGGCATGCTTAGACGCTATGGTCCTACCATAGAGGGGTATGTCAACTCGTGGGTTTAAAGTCAAAGGTGCCAAGATGGCATGTGCTTCAATGAAAGATGTCAAATTTGATTCCGGGTTGGTGTCCTTGGTGTGACTTGTGCTTCAAACGTGCTAGAAATATACATGTACCCGAGATATGAAATGTATGCGTTGTATTCCTTGATATGTTGAATGTAAACCCACAATCAAAAAAATTGATAATGTTCAGACTTATCAGATTTAAAGCATAATGATCAGATTTAAATTGATATTGATCATACTTAATTGATAATGGTGAGACTTAAAATTGATAATGATCACATTTAAAATTGATAATTATCATACTTAGAATTGATAATGTTCAGACTTATCAGACTTAAATTGATAATGTTCAGACTTATCAGACTTAAATTGATAATGATCAGACTTATCAAACTTAAATGGATAATGATCACACTTAAATTGATAATGATCACACTTAAATTGATAATGTTCAGACATATCAGACCTAAATTGATAATGTTTAGACTTATCAGACTTAATCAACAACGTTCAGACTTAAATGGATAATGAGCATACTAAAATTGATAATGATCAGACTTAAATTGATAATGTTCAGAGTTTTCAGACTTAAAAGCATAATGATCAGACTTATCAGAGTTATTCAATTACGTTCACACTTAAATGGATAATGATCAGAATTAAATTGATAATGATCAGACTTAAATTGATAAAGTTTAGACTTATTAGACTTAAAGCATAATGATCAGACTTAAATTGCTAATGATCAGACTTAACTTGATAATAATCAGACTCAAAATGGATAATGATCAGACTTAAATTTGTAATGATCAGACTTAAAATTGATAATGTTTAGACTTAAATTGATAATCATCAGACATAAATTGATAATGATCAGACTTAAAATTGATAATGACTAAACTTAAATTGACAATGATCAGACTTATCGAACTTAAATGGATAATGATCAGACTTACATTTAAATAGATAATGAACAGACTTATCAGACTTAAATATGAATGATCGGCCTTATTAGACTTAAATATACAATGATTGGACTTAAATTGATAATGATAATACTTAAAATTGATAATAATCATACTTAAATGGATAATGATCAGACTTAAATCGTTAGAGAGTCGTATTTGTCTGACCTTGTTTGAAACTACGATTAATGGATGTTTAGCTTCGAAGAAGTATTGAAATTGTTAGAGAGTCGGAATTCGCCTGACCTTGTTTGTTTTTGCATTTGCTTTTTTTGTTTTCCCCTATATGTTTAATTCAAACCGTACTCTATAATGTCGTTATGACAGACTAAGACATTTGTACCCTCGTTTATGTTTTCCACTCTCAAACAAGTTCAATTTAATTTTCCACATTTAAAAAAGAGACCCCGAGATGTGATTGATCGAATGATACACGTGACAATATTTAATTGAGCTTTTAGTTTTTTTATAAATAACCCTGGTTTTTATTTGATCCGAATTCTATAATCTTTATGGAAAAGTACATTTTGGGGACCTGGACATCACCATTTTCTAACTTGTGGACTGAACTATGAAAAACAAGAGGCGAACTATCAAATAATTTTTTAAACAATGGGCACCGTCTAACACCGTTAGAGTTTTCACCAACGGCGTTAACTCCGTTAGTTAATAAATTAATATCAAAATAAAAAATTCACAAAAATTTCAAAACAATTTCAAAAAATTAAAATTGCCAAGTTTTTTTTAAATGTTAAGAAGTTGTAAAAAATTAAACGAATTTATCAAAATTATAAAAAAATTAAAAAAATATAAATTTTTTTAAAAATAAAAATTACAAACTTTAGAAAAAATAAACACAAAAAGAAAAGAAAAAAAATTTATTTTTTTTAAAAAGTTCCCCTACAAACCTATTCAAGAAAATATTAATTATTGTTCATGTCTTAATTTGTACTATATAAGAGATATTAGGGATACAAACAAATTTATATTCTTTTTTATTAAAAATTAAAGTTGTCAATTTTTTATATTAATTTGTTAATAATTCTTTAACATATTTTTAAAAAAATTGGCAATTTTAAAACTTTATATTAATTTATTAAACGGAGTTAACGCCATACAACGAAGTTAGGGAAAATCATAACGGCATTAGACGCGGCCCCTTAATTGGAAAATTATTTGATAGTTCACCCCTTATTTGAAAGTTTTTATAGTTCAACCCACAAATTAAAAAATGATGATAGTTTAGATCCACAAACTGTATTTTCCATAATTTTTATATACACACATAAAATAATTTAATATAATAAATTACATCTTATTTTTAAAAAAACTTGTATTAAAAATTCTTACAGTCCATAGCTTTAACTCTTGACAAATTGTGATGAGATCAAGGGTTTCGATTCCCTTGAGTAGCATATTTTCTGCTCACTCGTGGACGTGTTGCAGGTAGGCGTTGGTTGTCTATTCCTTCCATGTGTGTAAAAATGTATTGTGATTGATACGTATTAGATATACCCACTATCCCAAAAGAAAAATCTTACCTTGCAAATCATCTGTGGGTAAAAATACCTGAATAAAAATGACAGTTAGCTGTTCTATAAAATTTTGTAACTGTTTTATTTGTTCTCTTCTTGCAGTCAGTATTTACATTCTTCTTCCACCAGAACCACTCTCCCTTTGGCAATTGAAATAAACCGCTGCGACCGGTGATCCAAGGTTGTACAGCTCTGCGAATTCCCTCGTATTGAAATTTTGTCGCCACTCCGGTGCATACACTGTCTGCCTTCCAAGCTGTCTGAACAAAACGAACACAAATCTGTGTATTCCTGCGGTTGGTCTTGGACTCTCGTAACACACTGCCTCTTGACCTTGCATTTCTTACAAGTTCGTTAATTTTCATTCCTCAGTTTATAACTAAATATTGCGCGCTAATCAATTAAGAAATTCAATTGTGATTTGTAAAATTGCAATGAAAGTGATCATATCAGTTCATGAACTATTTTGTAGAGTTTTATTGAATTGGAACAATACGAAAATTCAGCTGTTATTTTTTGTCTGAATTTTCTGAAGTTAAAAAAATGGAACATACCAAAGCGGGCTGTTGTTGTTGCTGGAATATCAGTCACTAACCTGATGAAAAAAAAGAGAGGAAGGAGTTGTGGTTAAATTAAACTCGTAGGACAACGCCATTTTGCTGCACTCTATTTATAGGAGACTGAAGGATATATGTTGACGTGAATCGAATCGAACAGAAAGTACTCTAACCAGTGCAAGTATTCTCTTAAGTTTGGGTCACTTGGGTTGGGAGCATCCGGATCCACCATCACCTGTCCGAACATCATAACCGCAATAAAAGGTAGACAAATGATTGAAGATATATATATGCAGTTGAGGAGATTGAAGCTGGCATGGCCTTCTTACCAAGGTGTAGAAGGTTCGAAGATCATCGCCGCCAATATCAACACTTGGCTGGAAGATAACTTGAGAAGGCTTGAGCTCACACCCATTAGTAACTACCTTATTGTTGTACCTCACACTCAAAGAAATAGACCTTGTAAAAGGATCCAACACATCTCCAATCACTCTCTCCATAACCATTGCGTCTACTGATCTCTCCCTCCTCATTCTCCGGCCTAATCTTCAAAATGAAATCCCTCCTCCACGCATATATATATGCTTTCTATAGACCTCAACATCAGAACTTTCTACAACATGATGCATAATTTCTTTTGTGGCTACTGATCGATGCATATCTCACTTAAATCTTTCCCTCGAATCTCGATCGAATCGGGTCCTTTCTCTTTAGTTCACTTGCAGGTCTATTCTCTGAAGCGGCCTGACCTTTTTTTCTTCTTCTTTATAGTACAAAGTCACTGTTGAAATACAATCTTAAGTTATCATCTTGGCATTTCGTTATCTTCGATAGTGATCGAAAGGCCAAGTGGACTTGCGTAGAACTCATCTGTATGTCCCCTCACCCAATCTCCATATTGATTCGAGTTCGCACCGATCTTTTATATTGCTGCGATCGAATACTTATTTATTAAGTTCTGTTTCGCAAGAAAATATCCTTTGCACTATAGTTTATGACATGCTTGTTTCTGAAAATAATGGCATTGGTCATTATTTTTGTATCTGCCAATTTGTGATTTCAGAACTTCAGCAATCAATGAAAATGAACTCGCTTTTGATGAATGAGAAACAGTTCAATGTGGTCAGAAAAGGATCCCAGTTCGGGAAATATAAGCATTTCATAAGTATCTTTTCAGAAGATAGCAGAGACTGGCAAATATTTTTTGCTTTCCAAATATGCAATTGTGACTAGGTTTGAATCAACAGAAAACCTTCTATTTATAGTAAGTTTTTTAGCGTGAAGGTTAAGTTAAAGTGGTTAATGGACCCCTCATTCCACTTGAAGTATCTCTTTTTTTTTCCATCATCATCAATATGATCTTTGTTGCCCTTTCCTGCCCGCTAAACTAACACATATCAGACATGAGACTATATGACCTTTACTAGGATATTTGTTGGGAATTGATAATAGGTGAAGTTAAGCGACAAACAATTATTTGAAACTGACGTAGTTTTGACGAAATGATATCAATAATATCACCCTAAATTAAAAATCGAACCCCTTTTAAAACTACACAAGTTTAATTTAAAATTATTCAAAACTATATCCTTTTTTTAAATTGTTATTTTTGGTTTGGCCGTACCAAATCTCATTCCTATCATTTATGTAATGTGATTCTTGATTTCTTCACCCTGACCTTTATTACGATATTTTGAGCACATTCATGCATTTTATGTTGTGTAATGTGATTCTGAATTGTTCTTTTTTGTCGTCGAATATGTTATTAGTAGGATGATAGAGGCCGGATCGGGTACAAAGCCAAAATATGATACAAAATGCAAGCGAATCAGATCCGTTCGTTCTTCTAATCCAATTGTGTTTATTAATTAAATTAAATGAATTTTTAACTAAGTTTTAGTCATGTATCTCTCCCTCGAAGGGCATAATTGACCAAAACAATTGCAAAATTACAAATACACAAGATCATCACCCCAGTATCTCCCCCTCGTCTCTTGCAAAACCCGACGAATTTGGAAACAAAAATTCGACGCATCATCGGAGATCAGTTCAGAAGCACGATTCATCCAGTATCTCTCGGCGCAACGACCAATTAGGGTTTGTAGTTAAGTACTTCTAACCTACGCGATTCGTCGAAGAAACATTTCTAGGGTTGTCGGACTATGTCGGCGAATAATGATGAAGCCGGAAGTACGTAACCCTAATTCAGTTCGTTAAATTTAGTTTATTGTGCATCGATGATGTAGCTATGACCGTTGTGGGTGTGGCTAAACTATTTTGTAACCTATGACTGAGTTTCCGAACAGTTATTTTTGTGAACCGAGTACCCAATTATATAATTCGTCAAAAGCATTATAAAATTCATCGTCATGAGTTTGATGTTAGTCACTGGTGTACATACTGGAATTTGTCAAAACCTTATATAATTCGTCAAAAGTCTTATAGTTCGTCGTATTATGTGGTTAGATAATTCATTCTTAGTAGATGTCATGGGGTCAAGTGTATAATTCGTCAAAAGTAATACATAATCCGTCATCCCGGTTTTGACCTTAAATCATTATCCATTTGTTTGATATCGCGCAAAAGAAAGTCACCCTAATCTAAAGACACTTCAGATGAAGCACAGGCTGATGTAGGAAAAGTTATAAGGAAAAAATTGAAATTAGTTAGTCCTCAACCGGTTCAATGTCCTTCTAAGAAACAATGTACTGACCTTGTTGGTGTTTATCCATATTTGGTGATGAATCTTATAACCTGAATATATTTTTGTGTGCTTGCAGATGTTCAAAACAAGTATATTTCATTAAAAGGTACCACATCGGCGAGTGAAAGTCACAGTAGTTTTAAAGAAAGTGATAACCGTCAACCAGCTCATCGACCTTCTAAGAGCAGTCAAAAACCAGCTCAACGTCCTTCTAAGAAACAAGGTACTGAATTTATTGAGTTTTCTACGTATTTTGTGATGCATCGTCTAATCTTGGAGAATGTTTTTGTGTGCTAGCAGTGGTTCAAAACCGGATGATCAGATCTGTCGAGAACTGTACTTGGACAGTATGATGAGATCTGCCTTGAACACACGGAGGTCGGATGTGCTTCAAAAAGCAGGACAGTAGATACAAGTAAAAGCTGCTTTTGATGCCTTAGATGCAGCTGATGCCTTAGAAGACAATGAGGTCGTACAAAACGTTAAATGAATCACTATTTTAGTACAAGCTTTAGGACACAACAATTGTACTAATTTTTTTGCCTTGATGGTAGGGATAATTCTAACTTTTGGGAGCCTTACTAGCTCGGATAGGAGTTAAGATAGTTGACCATAACAGTACCATGTGTCGACGAACTATGTGCTGAATGTGACGAATTATCTGTAGTTAGTATAATTAGCCACAAACTGATGACATTTCTCAACTTGTTCGATTATACTATATTTTGAATTCTGTTTTTGAACAAATTTTGTCACTCAGGAAAAGAATCCCAAAACTCAAGGGAATATATATCTATTGATATCATGACGAACTATATAAAATGGTCATGATGAACTATATAATGGTTATGACGAACTATAAAATGTAATGACGAACTATATAATGATGCTGCCGTATCTGACTATAAAAACAGTGAAAGTTTTAATAAGTGAATGTGTCTGTGTTCATATGATGAAAACAAGATACCATAAAAAGTTTAATAGGTTAGTAATTCATCATGCAACTATGTGAAGATCATCATCATTCCCAACATGCTCTTGTGCATTCACATCTTTCTTTCGTCTTTTGGCGCTTGAAACCTTGACGGTGGCACAACAGATGTTTTAACTTTACTACACCATCACTGCAGATTGTAGTGCACTTTTGACGAACTATGACACTGAATTTAACTATGTGGGCATAATTCTCGTCTTTTGGCACTTGAAACCTTACGGTCGTATTAATATGAACATTGAATCCTATGTGAGCATAATTCTCATAGAATTTCACTGCATCATCTGGAGAGAGAAACTTTTGAGCAACAAATGGGTTGTGGTGATCAGGGCATTTGGGCGTCTTGAATTCAGTGCCATTTTGAGAAAAGGAAGGCGGTTCTATTGAATCAACGAATTATAGATACCTTTGACGAATTATGTCATAGTTTGTCAAAAGTGCCCTATAATTCGTTACTTTTTTCCAACGAATTATAGTGCACTTTTGACGAACTATGACATAATTCGTTGACAGTATGCTATAATTCGTCGAGTTTTGAAACTCATTGCAGCTATGCTTAGGAACATACGCGACACGCTGCGAAGCTTTCTTCACAAAGTAACATGTCATTTACAAACAACAATCGATCGCATCGCATAGCATAGCATCGCATAGCATAGCATCGCCAACTCAATGTATGTTACTATCATCACATCGCATAGCTTTTCATGTTTTTCATTCTCTTCGATTTCCGACGCCCATCAAAATCTCCAAATCGAACTCTGGCATTGAGCATTGTTTACTCCTAGATTCCATCCACTCCACTACACTCCATCTACTGAACTCAATTTGATATAAATCGATCTGATTGGTTTCATATTAATATTCAGATTGTTGCGCCGAATCTTCTAGGGTTTCCATATCACTGCGACTGCTAATTTGTGATTTCCTTAAAGATGGTGTAAAGACATAATTGCCCTTATTTTAATTGATATTTGAATTTAAACTGATTTAGTTCCAATTAATACGATCCATTGAAATGTCAAAATCAAGGGATGTGATTAGTTTTTATTTTTTTACAAAGATATAGACTTTGCACCGGATTCTTTCTCTAGGATGATAATCTAAATTATCTTTTAGCTTTCCGAATATTTAACCACTAACTCATGCGGTAAAATATTATTATTTCTAATGCTCAAACCAATACTTTAATCCTTATTAGTCTATTAAGATTTATTTGTTTTGCAAAATTTCTTTTACAAGATAATGGAGTATTTCCACACACAAAAAGTCACGTCTAAATCTTTCCTAATTTATTACTTACATTTCAATAGTAATAATTATCCGATAAAAACGTATGCAAATAATACCAAAAGAAAGAAGAAGGATTAATGGGCATTAATTCAAAATCGAACTAGAGAAATACCTTTAGCAGAAGCCCAATATATCAAAATCCGGCCCATCCGAAGTTTTTTTATATTTATGATACCAATGCCCCACAGAAGCTTAAAATTGAGCCCGCTAAATGAGCCAAACGCATTCCAGCTTGGCGCGAACGGAACAGAAGTTTTTGTCTAAAATATTTTATTTTCATCAGAATTTTATCATTTAGAATCCATTTAATTGCATAATTATATATATTTTAATTAATAGTTAATCCAAGAAAAAGGAAGCGGCAAACGCAGAAGAAAAAGCTGAATCGGCAGTCGGCGCTTCGGATCTGACCCACCATCTCCCAGATCAGCCATCGGCAGATCCTCCTCACTCGATTCTGAGTGTTCGGATTCGCAATCGACGTTTAGGGCTACCGGATTAGGGTTTTGAATTATAATTTTTTTGGGGATGGCGGACGCGATGGCGATCGACGAAGTAGGACGGGGCTCATCAGGTTTTGGTGCGCGAGCGCCGTTGAAGAAGACGCTGAAGCGGAAGAGAGCGGGTGTGGTGGGGTGTACGGGTGTAGAGGAGATAGAGGTTATGGTTAAGGGTTTAAAGGAGGAAATGGAGGGTTTGTTACGGTACTATAAGGAGGTGTTGGAGACGAAAGTGGAGGGGATGGAATTGGATAAGTGTGAGACGAGTAATGCCATGATTGCTTGTTTATTGGAGGAAAGTGAGCTTCCGCTGTCGAAGTTGGTGGAGTGTGTTTTTGAGAAGTTGAAGGGGAGAAAAGAGGTTAGTGTTACTATGGCCTCAGTTAAGAGTAGTGTGGTGTTGTTAGGGCAGAGGATGGCTTACGGAGTTTTGGATGAAGATGCGGATGTTTTGGAGGATGATATGGCTTCTTGCCTTTGGTGTTGGGAGGTAATGGCTATTTGTCTTTTTGCTTACAATCGGATGCCATCTAACAGAGTACTTAAGTTGTGTAATCATATCTGATTCGGTATGTCTGTTAGATTCTGTACTTTTCTTCGGTTTCATTACAAAATTTAACTCTAACCATGAAGTTCTATTTGGTGTTGGTTGTTGTCTGATGCATATTATTATCATCCGACTTGTTTCAGTCATTTTTTTAATTACTTATGAAATTTCTGTTAAGGTTGAAATTTCTTGTGACTAGATATTTCATTTACTCTGAATGGCGGGTTCTTAAAGACTGAATCTATCGCCAATTCATTAGCGTATTATAAGAAGCGTACTTTAATGAGATAAGTTTCCTCTAAATTATCATTCACCAATTAATTATTATAGCCATGTGTAACTGAACAGACAAGAGACTTGAAGATGCTGCCCAAATCTGCACGTGTGATGCTGAAGATTAGGCGCATTTGTAGGAACAAAATCCATGAGAGGATCACTGCTGTTTCTGGTAAGTAACAGTGTTGCTTGTCGTGTATCATTGTATTTTCATTATGAAAAGAAAATTTTCTATTTAATAGAAATGAGGTTTTATAAAGACTTTGCTCGAGTCTTCTCTTAAAGCAGAAAGTGAACTCCGACTCTGCTTGATTCAGTATCTATTGTTCTTCACACTTGGGTTTTTTTATATCAGCAAGGACACGCCTCTTGACTAAGTGCTTTTAGATGTCAAATTCAGAAACTTAAATGAAAAATATGTGCACTTGATTATATATGCCAACATTATCATTAGTCGAGGCAGAATGCAGTGCGAATAGTAGCATGTGGTGTGGTTTATCTTATGGTCAAGATGTTGCATCTTCCCTAGATTCCCTTCCGTATTTATGTTTGTGGAATTCAATGCATGTTTAGAGTTTTAAATGTGCATACCTCTATACTATTTACATGTAATGGTTTCTGAAATCCTGTACACTCTGCTTACACATTGGAATATTTAGTGGACAGAACAATGAGATGGGAAATTTTCCATAGGACCTAACACATTAATAAGGTATACTGGAATGAAAGGTGAACTTTTTATGTGCATACATAATTTTCTCGTGTGGATGTGATGGATGGTAAATATAATTAGGCAATTGAGTACACCATATACTAGATACATGAATGATGGTGCTCTTATTACAGGGTTCTTATCTTCATTACGCAATCCAGGGAGTGATTCTTGCTCCAAATCTGACTCAAGGAAAAGGTCTGAAAAGCTTTGTAAAGTGTTGAATGAAGCTGATATCCGTTTGTTAATGGATAGCATGATACAGAAGAATGGTACTGACTTGTAAGTGATGCTTCAAAAGATAGTCTATTATTCCAAACTATTGTTCATCTATTAATGTATGCTTTTAATAATTCAAGGAGTCTAAAGGAAGGAATTAAGGAAGAGAAATTGATTGTCAAGCAACTGGAGAAAAATAAGCGCGAACTTGAGAGAGAGAAGAAAAGAATGGATCGCGAAACGCAAAAGGAGAAATTATTGCATGTAAGTTTAAATTGATCTTGCATGCTCTAAATTCAGTCGTTCCAGAACTAAAATATGCTTCACTGTACGATTTTTTTTCTCATTATCTCTGGGGAATCTTCTATCCCAGATACTATTATTTTAAAAGACAAAAATTGTTTACTTATACTTATAGGCATTTTGTATTCGTTTGGTAGCACTTCCTTGATGATCAATAAAATACGTTTTTTTAAATTACCACGTTACGTTTAGGATAAAGAGAAGAAGCGGTTGCAAGAGGAGACTGAAATGTGCCGGGAGAAAGAAAAGACTGAAATAAAAAAACAGCAAAAACGGTTGCAAGATGAAGCCGAGAAAGAGAAGCGTCGCCGTGAAAAGGATGATGCTGAATTGAAAAAGCAACTTGCCTTAAAAAAACAAGCATCTTTAATGGATAGGTTTCTTAAGAAACGAAAAACTGATTGCTCAAATCAGAATGTTAAACCTTCAACCGATGCTACAAATGTCAGTTCTTTTGTTCATAGTAGCCAACTAGCTCTGGAGTCAGTCATCCTGTCAATCGACAATGCATTGGCTCAATGCATTGAAGTCAGCACAAGCGGCCTTCAAAAGTTAGTGATATCTTTTTCTTGATGTTTAGCCGTTTCAACGTACACTAACTTTTGTCATGTAACATGTTGTAGGTCGCACATGGAATCATGGCACATACTAGGTCAATACATTCGGTCCAATAGAAAGCAACATTGGGGCTTGCGACACAAACCAAAGACTGAACTGATTAAAGAGATTAAACTTTCCAGCTGTAAAGATATAGCTTGTGATAATGATCTTAATGATGTAAAGATACTAATCAGCTTTGAAGATTCAAGGTTTGACAAAAGTGAAAATACTGTGGAGGCTGATGAGTCTGCTCGTGATAATCAGAAAAGCGGTCAAAGAAAGCAGTTGCTACAGTTTGATAAAAGTTTTAGACCTGCATTTTATGGGATTTGGCCCAAGAAAAGGTATGCTCTGTGTGTATATGTGACACTCTTGTAATGCATAATGTCAGTGATATTTATAATTGTGAGAATGCTGCCCTAGTTAGGAATGTGTGTCATGATTCCTAACCTCCTAAATAGGTTTGTATTTTTTTTTGTTGAAGTTATACTCTTTTTGAACACCACAGCAATATTGTTGGACCCCGCCGTCCATTTAAGAAGGACCCAGACTTGGATTATGATGTAGATAGTGATGAAGAGTGGGAAGAGGTACTGGTTTTTTTAAAGTTTTGATAAAGTTTTAGAGTGTAACACTAACATGTAGAATTGCATTTTCTTATCATGTAGGAAGACCCTGGAGAAAGTCTCTCAGACTGTGACAAGGACGAGGAAGATGAATCCTTAGAGGATGGGAATGAGAAAGCTGAGGAAGAAGATGAAAGTGTAGATGGCTTCTTTGTCCCTGATGGTTATCTATCAGATGATGAGGTGCTTACTGCCTTTATTTACGTGTGATTCTTGTATAATCTATACCAAGTGGAGTTGAATTTAGTTAAGCAGGTAATTATTTGAATAGATATGTTTTTACACCAACTCAATCAGATTTATACTAAGATGTCCTTTGTCGAACCATACGGCTTTCGTGTATTACGAGTGGCTAAGAGTCACTTGTTAGTTTGCTCAAATTGCACTTTTTTTTTGAAAGAAAAAATTGGTGTTAGTATTCTTATAAGCCGGCCACTTTATTTACAGGGTGCTCAGAAAAAGTCAGAATCCAATTTAGCAGAGGATATGGTATCTTCAAGTAACCAGGTGGAAGAAAATGAAGAAATCCAGGTTCTGCTGAGGCACCATAGACACTTTCAAAAATTGATTGAGCAAGCACTTCGGAAAAATCAACCATTGTTCATTTCAAATCTGATGCATGAGACGGCTCCATTATTAAAGGCCGACAATCCTAGTGGTATTCCAAAGAATGAACAGATATGTTTACAAGCTTTAAGCATGTGTTTGTTCCCTGGTCACCCGCAAATCGAGATTTCAGAAGGTAACGAGATACAAAATGGGAATACAGAGAGTTGTACTCCAAATAGCAAGGCAAATACCACAGTGAAAGTGACCGAGGCTGCCGCAACAGATTTGGACTTGCCCACATTTGTGAGTAACAAACTCCAACGACTTGCTGTTGTCTCGAGAATGATAAGTAGTATGGTTTATTCTTGTTTCTCACAATTTGACTAAGAAAATGATATGGTGAACTTTGGCATTTTCAGGTGACTGCAATACAGTGTGGCTCTCAGGGTATGGCCAAGATATTTGAGGGTTTACAGCAAAACTTTCCTGGTGTTCCAAAATCCCTGCTGAAAGCTAAAGTGCGCCAGTTATCTAATTTTATTGACAACCGATGGCAGGTACTAAATGTTAGCCTTTGTAAATTTTCATATAGATAAACACTGTATGTTTTTGTTATCTGCAATATGACTGAAGAATATGCTGGTTTAACAACAGCTAGGGTTTAAACGGATCTTTTATGTGTGAACTCTGTTGGATGATTGACTCACTGTACATCCATTCAGGTGAAGAAAGAAGTACTTGACGCTCTTGGCTTACCTCCTTCACCAGGTCACATACCCATCATCGCCAAGTGGTAATATTGCTTGAATTATTGTGTTCTAACAAATATTATTCTGATATTCAGCAGAAAAAGTTTCGGTAGAAAAACCACCAGCTGATAAAGGGACCAACAAGAAGATGAGAAGCATTGCCTCATTCTTCTTGAAAAGGTGCTTGCCACCATCAGACATCACTACCATCAACCCAAATGAAGTGTCCCCCCAAGCTCCGAAGAAAATTGCAGGCTCTGCAGATCTTGAGCCCTTGCTTGGCCAGCTTTGCACTACAAAGGAACCCAAAACTTGTTGACTTTGCACCATAATATTTTTGCATCTTGGCTATAAAATTCGACCTGCTGTACAACCTCTGGTGTGTCAAGTAGGCGTGTGTTTTACTTTTGCTTTCCACACTACCCTCCTTTTACTGTATCAGTCTTAAGGTAGGCTGGATGTTTTGAATATCAGGATGTTATGTTGTATATACAAGTGCTATTCTTCTTTGTTTTTTTTCTTTTCTTTCTGTACGTTACATTTAGTTCTATGACAAACTGCCAGAAGGCTGTATAGAACATATTGTAATATTAGAAAATAGATTCCACGCCTGATATATTCAGTCTCCCATGATATGAGCGCACTAATAACAACTTTTATGCATATGTACACATAATTTGAAGGCTACATTACATAACCTGGCTTTACTGAGCTCTTCTGAGAAACAAAAAACAACACAAGACTTGACAGAAACTACCCATAATGTATGCTAAACAAGAATTACTATGTTGAGAAAGAAAAATTAGATAGGAATAATTATCATGAAGCCCAGTGGTATGTCACCTATCCCTCTCCCCCCTTCATGCTGTGTAATGAGTTCTATAGGTGGTCAATGACTATGAACTCAGAAATCTGACTTCATCAGCATTGACCGAGGGCGCAAGTTGATATCGTTGAAGGGGCCATTCTGTTCCACTTGAATGTAGTCTCTTGTTTTCAATACCTGTATTCGAGCATCAGAAATTAAAATCTCGCAAGTGATTCAGGCTCAAAGCAATAATAACAAAGAGAAGCATACCAAAGTTTCAAAAAACATCCGCGATGCTTCCTTACGGCTTTTACCGGTCAACAAGTTATCCATGGCTATAAGATTTTTTCCATGTTCAGCTTGCTTGTCGAACATTATCTGAAGGTATTTGCTAACCGCTCTGTGAAAATGGAATGTTGAGTCAGATTCTGTAAGAGACGATAACCCAGCAAACTGTATTATTAAGAACAAGGAACACGTGAAACTAGGTGCCAGAAACGAATATATCAATCACAATATGGCACCAGACAAGTTGATGGTCTACTACATATACATGTTCTTGAAGGATATGATTTCTGATGTGTTCAAGAGAAATCCAAAGGAGAAGACTGACACATCCAACTAAACAGACTTGCCTCTGATAACCAAAAATATAAGAATGCAATACAAACCTTGATCTTGAAGACCATCCACTACTGTCAACAATGCGCGTCCGACTTTCTTGCACTGAAGGCATATAACTCTCATCCTCTTCTAGGTCATCATCATCAACATTCAGAAACCCTGCAAAATAAAATAATGAAAACTTAGCTTAATAGTTATCTGGTAAAAAGTTTACAGTGAGCTTGTCATAATTCAAATAGATTATGGTTTTCTAAAGTCACTACACGAAAATATTCAAAAGCAGACACATATTTTGCAAGGGTAATATTAATATAAGGGCTAAAGAATAGATGTCACTTATTTCAGAGAACTCAGGATGCTCTGTTAGAGACATTTGAGTATTTCTCATAAAACACAAGACAACCTGACAGGAACTGGTAGAAATAATCACAAAGATATGGACTGACTAGATCCAAAATTTTCAGATTGTTTGGAAAAAGGTGCGCGCTAACCTGTATCATGCTCAGCTGTTGTGTAATTCATGCCCTGCAGATCAGATGAAAAGAATATTAGGACAACCTTTTGGTGAAAGAAAATAAGGTCTTCTTGGAAGGAGTATGAAACCCCGACAAACTGCAGTTATAAAAGATGTTTTAAGTGACATCACAGTTCACAGCAAAAATGCTATAAAGATGACCTTGAATGTCCACTTACATTATAATCTTCAATAAGAGCACAATCGGTGTCTGTAGCCACAGTAGCTTGTACTTGCGGTCCATCAAACTCGTCAACATGTTCATTCTGGCCACCATTTGGAGAGTGTTTTTCTGCATTTACATCATGAACAACCGAAAGTGACGTCCCAGCTTCATTATTGCCATCAGTGTCCAAAGCTCTAGTAGGTGAACAAATTCCATGGTCAAGGTTGCAAGTTTCGGAGGCTGTAGGTGGCTCTGGAGATGCAATGTCTTTCAACGATCCACCATTTTCCACCTCATTTAATGACAATTCATTTCTTGTTCCAGATTCGACATGAAGGGGAGAACCATCTCCGTCATAAATGACAGCTACATGAGAATGATCATCCTTTTCTTCCTTGCTCTGGTAGAATGAGGAAGCCTCACAGTTAGCATTACTGGAATCAATGGTTTCCTCTGGTAAAGGTGTAGCTGAGCCTGCAGCTGTTTCAGGGATATCTGCAGGAATCAGACAAGCTGGAGATGAAGTATCAATAGGGGAGGAAGAGGCATGCGCTGCAGCTTCGACAACTGCGCCACCTTCCCCATCCACTTCCATTTCTGAAATTGGTGGTTGCTCCAACAATGTAGGTAAAGATGCAATAGAATCTCCTTTTGGCAACTCGCCATCGTCATGGCTTAGAAGAGAAGTGTCACCTTCCCCAGGCTGGTTTCCGATTTCAACGGAACTAGAACCAAGTTGGGTTTCCACATTAATTTTTTCAATACCATTTTCCTGGGTCTCAGGGATAATAATTTTGTCCTGCGGAGGCTGCATCTCAAGTGTTGAGTCCATTGGATTCACAGACTCATCAACTCTCTGTATACTGATTCCACTTAATTCATATGCTTGATTATGCAAGCAAACTAGATCCATCGACATACCTACAAAATCAAAATCAGGAATCAGTCTTACACATTACTTTGCTAATGTTAATTGTCAATGAAACAGAGTCATCATTTTAGACTATACATATATGATATGTTCATGTTTGATGTCAGACGTAACTTTAAAAATGAAAGAACTCGAACCTTGACGTCAAACGTCATGAGTTTCAAATTGTTCCATTGCACTACATAAATTAAGCTTTACAAACTTACCAGTAGATATGGGGTCATAAACTATGTCTTCTTCCAGAAATTGTTTCTGAATCATCCAAATTTCCCGATGAGTACATGGAGCTTTCTTTCTTACACGGCGAATATCTTCAGTGGTCACCAGTTGTTCGCGTATTGTGCTGGATTAAGGAAAAGGGAAAACATTGTCAGTCAATAGTATTTTTCCACGGCAGCTAATTATTTGTAGATATACATGGTTTTCTTTTAACTTCTTTTTTATCAAAGAGAAGGACCGGTCAAGCTTTCAGATCATAGATGCATTCAGGGGGCTTGAACCGCGCCATCTTCTTGGTTAAAGAACCAAGAGACTGACCGCTAGGCCACTATCCCTTCTGCAAATGGTTTGCATAATGCCCATGCATTGTACTATGAAAAGAAAATGCAAATTCCAGTTGTACTAGCATGTGAATTCTTGCTGCAAATTTTATGCATATGAATTAAAAAAAACCCCTTCATTGAGGCAGCGGATCAACAACTTCACAGGGGAAAAAGCATTTGAAATAGATCTACAAGGGTCAAGGATGAAACAACAGAAAAGGGACATACTCTCCATGCAAGACCATGGTCTCATCCATAAGAACCTTTCTCTTGTATGTGATATTTCTTGATGTAACTCGGGGACGCTTCATGGAAACTACCTCAGTCTGAATTGGAGTGGGCTTCAATTTAAGAATAGTTGACCTTCTTCCAACTGTTAAAACAACAACGGTAATTCTTAGAGGGTTTTACATAGAAAGGAATAGTTTCCAGCTGTTCAAAGAATAATACAAACCATGTGTTAAGCCCCTATAGGATTCATATTTAACATCACAAACACTTTAAGCGTAAAAAAGAAGATATTCCACTCTCCGCTGCAACTTCAGGGCAAGTGCTTAGAATTCAAAAATGTAAATAGAAAAATACTATACGTACCTAATATTGATGAAAGTAAATCCTCGTCATCAGGGATAGATTCAGCAGATTTTTTAAGCCTATCTTTGCCAGATGACTCTGCAGTGTGCAGACTATCAACGGTAAGTGTGCTCTCAGTGAAACTTCTCTTCTGCCCTGTAATAACGCCAGCTCCATCTTCATCAATGGTCGACATGACTTTTTCAGGAGTGGTGTCAGATAGCAGATTTGATGGCAATTCTGCATGTACTTCAGGTGCAGAAAGCAACTTCTCACGCGCCGGTAATTCAGGCATTGGAAACGACATAGAGACTTCATTGGTATGCTTTGTGATTGAGCTTTCTGCTTTCTCATGTATTTCACTATGATTTGCCTGAACTGGTTGGCCTGTATCAGCGGACTGGTTCATACCGTCAACTGATTCAATAGTATCTGGAGCCTGAAAGTTTCCTGACGAGGTAACTATATGCTGGGGGTCTGGACAAGAGAGAAACTTACCGAGTTACAAATCAAATCATAGTTTCCAAACATAAAGGATACTGACACAAGCCCAACCAGGACTCCAAACTTACATGAAGTGCATAAATGACATTACTGATGGCAAGTCTATAACTAGTTAACTAGTGATGTTTTCCTTCAAGATTGAAAACAGAGAGACACACTGATGTGAATAACAAACAATTAAGCACTTCTTTTATTTGAGAACTCAACCTTGAACCTTCATACAATCTGCTTGCACATCCTCCCCCTTGTCGAGAGTCTCTGGAAACTTTGATTGTTGATCAAGACAGGTATCCTCCTTTCCCTTAGACAAAGTGTCATTCAGCTTTACATCCGAGTTACACGCCTGGAGAACATGATATTTGGAATTATGAGATCTTCATCGAAATCAAGACTTACAATCAGTTAATATACAACTACCTGGAGGCTGTATGCATCCAAGGACCCTAATCCACTTGATGCTAACATCTTTTTAGGGGGAAATGATTCTTCTCTCTGATTAGCAACAGCAATTTCTTCTGAAGTTTCTGGGAGTATTGTTTCTTGTCCATCTAGTTGAAACCCATTAGACAAGAGACTATAATTTTCTGGTTGTCCAGTATTAGAACACGGCTGGTCAGACGAATTACTTAAATCACATGCTTCCCCTAAAATATTAGGGGATGGAACCTTGTCACCTATTTCAACGTCTTCACGGTATCTGTCTTGTGGTTTTTTCATCACTCCTGCATCATCGAATTGTCAAATTTATGCTGCAAACTAAAAAAAAAACTTGGCCAGATAAAAAGTTGTGCAAGGAGAGGAGATCACCTAACGTCGCATCCTGAGTATCTAAGTTAGAATCACTTTCCAGCTCTGACTGTTTGATCTTTGGCTCAGTAAGATTGTGACCATTCTCCACTGTACATATGGTCTCAGGCTCAGGACTTACTGCCACGTCCATGTGAGGAGGTAATGCATGAAAAGTTTCAGTAAGGTTCTCATGTGTTATGGATTCTGTTAGATGGTTTTCTGGTTCAAATTGATCATCACATGCCGATGTCTTTTGGTTAGACAAGTTAGGCTCTTCCACCAATCCAGGAGTAGCTGGGGCCTGGGCGTATTCAACTAACTCATCATTCCCATTGCCAACCTGCAAACAAGTATACCTCAAAATGTTGAACTAAAACTCTAGTCTCCTCCCATTAACTGAACTCATATCCACATGCACATAAAACTTATTTACTGCTTTGAATTTTGCACTAACCTCTGGTCCACGAAGTGTATCGTGCACAGTTTCCGACGTTTCACTCATTTCCCCATTGTTCTCATTTTTTATCGATTCGTCAGGATGAGTAGATGTGTTAGGAACATCGCTGAAATCAAAATTAGAAAAAGGATACACATTTTTATTATATGCAAAAGGTTTGAAATCAACATAAAGAGAAAGTAGCCCTCATAAACCAGACTAGCCTCACTGAAAGTCAACAAATTCATAGAGCATTATAGAAAACCTAGAACTTACTCCAGATCCATTCCATCAGCAGCTGTTTTAGTAGCTGGCAGCTTATTTAAAAGCAAGTCCTGGAAATGCAATACAAACAGATTGGTGAGTTGTGAAGTAAAATCTAAAAATAGACGAGCAAATGATCAAACTTGAATCTTGGATGCACAAATAAATATTTGAAACTGCATTCGGGATGCTAGTATCACAAGCCAGAGAAACAAAATGGCATACACCAACTTCTCTGTATTACCTCTTCCAGATCCAAGCCAATTTGAGAAGCGTCACCATCCCCAAACCTCTCTGATGCAAAGAAAAAGAGGAGTGTTAATTTAGCTACCAGATACAATCACATATGTGAATGTAGTGAAGCAAGGCTACGAACCATCCAGCCCAAATTGTGACGTGGAGTAAACGACACCATCCATTGTATCTTGAAGAGTGATTTGTTCCTTATTGCTGATGTGATGATCAACATAGTTACTGCACATAGAAATTAGCTATGTTGACTTTCTGGAAGAAAAAAACACCTCTGGAAGCACAAAATTCCTATTAACAAGACAAAGAGCAAAGCCATAATCTGGCAGTTTTGACGGAATAGATAACTTTATCAGACTCTACATATCCAATCTACTGCAAAAATGATCGATAATATAAAAAGTAATTATAAACAAACCCTTGGAAAATATCTGCATCTGGTAACTCGAAGTCATCCAGATCAAAAGTCTCTGGCAATGTTATGGAGTGGTATGGAGCTGTAGATTCTTCAGGAGGTAAATCGACAGCGGTGGACCGGAAAGCTTGTTTTACTTTGAGCAATGCTTCACTGCAGTCGTCAAAAAGATAATTCACTTTTCTAGAATATATCCTCACCACTCCAAGGAGCAGATGGCTGGACAACCTAAGAGCTATAGGTACTTCAGGGAAAATGATTGAATCTGCCACAAAAGAAACAAAATCAGACATTGTCGAAACACAGTCAGTGCTGTTAGAAAAATTACAGAGTGAGGTACTGTTTGTTTATACCAGAAATTTGAGAGTTCAAACTTTTAAATAATACTCCCTGAGGTAAAAGAAAATCTCGATACATAAGGTACGTGTCCTTTACAACTTAGTCTAGGTGCTTGGCTAAAAAATTCATCGAGTAACTTCAAAGCTACTTTGTTAGAGAAAATAGCCTGTTGGATATAAAATTTGCAGGACTTGGCTTACTTTTGCTCTGTGTTCTCATCCAGTAAGCATGGGTGACACTGATTTTCTCAGTTCATTTAGAAGATTTTCACATTACATGTCTTTTCAAAGAAAAACTGGTTCAAGCTATGTCGCTTACATGGCAATAACACCTGCTAGTTTAATGATGTATAAGTGGCAAGATTAAGCTACAATACAACCGGAGATTATAAGCCACCAATTACTACAGTATAGTGCCAATTCAAATTAATGACTTACGAACCATATCACGTCATGGGTGAAAGTGACGGTGCCTGTACACACTACGTAACAACCTTTGGGAAAAGTTTAATCTATATTATTTGCAACAATCATTCAAGAAAATCTTATTCTTATCTCCCTGGATGTAGAAATCTCTGTAGTTTTTATTTTGTGTAATAACTATATCTTGGATGGATTTGACGGAATATTACCTTAATCTTCTCTCCCTTGCTAAACAAGTAAGAAAATAGCTGAATTATTTGTGGAAATGAGCATCTATAACAGACAATATACGATGCAATGCACACAATCAACAGCAAAATGAGCTCAAAATTGCTGTGATAAGTTGATCACTCACCTACAGAAACTCCAATATCCGTGTCAGCAACCTGGTTCTTCCGAAGCTTTCTCTCCAGGTGCGCCGCTATCCATATAGTCCCAAGCGGCCCCTTCTTCGCCAAAATAAATTGAGAATAAAACATTTCCCCGGAATTCTCACTCCACCACCAGAAAAGAAACAAATCTATGTCTCATACAAATTCGATAAAAAGACCCCCTTTATGAAAACCCTAAGATCATATCTTCACCTCTCACCAAACAAATTCCCATGCTGCAGAAGATCATCAATTCGCAAACCACCCAATTGCACAACGCGCCAGCACTTCATTCACCGGAAACCACCAATCTCTACAATTGAGAACGAATTCGTCGAAATGACAGCACCAGTTCACACCAAAAACCAAGCTCGAGGCTCCATACCCACCAAATCGTTGACAAAAGTGGAAACACACGAAGCAGGTGAAAAAGCCCTAATTTATCTTCCCGAGCTCCGGTTTACCAACGCAGCTAAACTGACGAGACCAGCAGAAATCGAGCTTTCTGCTGCTCCAGTGGATCTGTCTGAACACGGCTCGGACAAGTGAGTAGCGAAATGTGGAGGAGAGAGAAAGTGAGAGGATTGAGGACGACAAGGGATCTGCGATGAAATTTTAGTAGAAGCGCCTTTTCACTTTGGTTTTTCAATTTTAGGAAATTTGGTACAGTGCATAAAAGGACAGCCCAGATTCGCGATCGAGAGTTTCGGTGTTGTGCTTGCGGAGATCTACGCCGTTGGATTTGTTTGACCAAGTGTGACGTGTGGTTGACTAGTGGGTTTTTTTTTTTGATGGAGACTAGTGTGTCGGAGAATCCGTAATTATGTTTCACAATTTAGTTAGATTAACCACTTACTTCATGTAACCAATTAATAAACAGTGCGGACGCAGGTGTTTTTGGGCAGGTTAGATCAAACAAAATTCATCATTCTCTCTCTAACATTTTCTCCGATCATCAATTCTTTTGTTGTAAATTCAATAAGTTTTTTTTTTCGATTAGTAAATTCAATAAGTTTCAAAGAGAAGTAATGACACCAAGTGCTTCACTCGTTTGTTCATGTTTCCCCATGCCCTCGCGGCCTCTCCCAGGGACGGACATAGGACTGAGAATGATGTTGAGCAAAAAATAATTTTTTACATTATATCTCTAATTACTTTGGCATAACCCCAATAAAAGTAAATAAAATTTTAGAATATATTTTTTTTGATTAATTTTAGAATATATTTAAAATTTAATTAAAAAAAATTTTTTGAGCAAAAACTACTTGGGCTATAACCCAATATGCCTTGGCTGTAGGTCCGTTCCTGCCCTCGGCCCATAGTGACACACATGTTTAAGAAAGAGACATGTATATATGGGAAGACGAGAGAGATTGCAAAGTAGCAACCGGAAGAAGTCTTTACTAATATATTACTAGAAAAATGATAAAGAGTGGGTATAAACTACTGATAAATCATAGTTTCAATTATGAAAATTGACAATTATAAGAGCAATTTTAAAATATTTTAATCCCCAAAAAACACTTAAATGAAGGAATATCAATCCGTCAATTAACAAAGTTAACTAAACGAATGAATTTAAAAGCTTGTTTGCGCTTAATTGTGAAATTGATGATTAAAATATTTAAAAAGTATTCTTAATTTTTAATTTTCATAATTCGGACCGTAATATATCAATAAATGATAGTTCATACCCCTCTTTATCATTTTCCCTATATTATTTAGCAAAATCAGAAGGTCCCTTCGTACAGGGAAAATAAATAAATAATATTAGTTTTTAGGAAAACCGTAAAATGTTGAACCTCCTAGAAGCACAAGTTATCTCTAGTAATGTGCAGAGTTGTGAAAGACCATTTTGCCATGCTAATATTTGAGGATTAGAACAGGACAACTATTAGAATGCGGGTTTGTACTCCCTTAATTTGAAAGTTTACAAAAGAATTTGAAGGTATGAGGATCTTGTGGGCGCAGTTATCTACCACAGCACAGCTACTAAAGGAGAAACTCTAGCCCTCTTGTTGTTTACAATTTTGCCGGTAAAATTTATTTTGTAGGGAGTAATTCAACCAGACGATGATACTAATTGTCCAAAAGGATAAGATGGATGATTCCCCAATATGCAAGGTCCATGTAAAAAAATGGTCTTGGCCTGCATGAAAGCACATCGTTAAGTCTAGATACAAATAGCATTTTTATATCGGTTATTGAATATAACAAATAAAATCTTGATAATAAGAAGTACGACAAAAAAGAAAAAAGAAGAGGAAGATACCCTTGCTATTTTTTTGCTTCAGTTGCTGTATCAGCATCTGCCTCAACGTCATCTGCCTCAATGTCATCGGTTTGACTTCCTAATTTCACAAGATCTTGAACAAGAATCTTTCCATCTGTAGGAAATGACAAGTGTTACTTTTTCAAAGTCGAATCTGGTATCCAGATAAGCATAATTCATACTTTATACAGCTTTATCGTATCATACTTTCAGACATTTTAAATGTACCAAGCATAACATAACTAACAGCCACAAGTGTCAAGAGAAGAAGAACACTATGGACGGGGTTCTGCTACGATGAAACTTTTTTTTAGTAATAGGGTATGGGGTTTAAGATTTCTCTAGTCTTTTACCTTTATCCTTTGAGAGATTGCTAATCAGTTCTTGAACACCTTCCTTGTTCAATGTGTCCTTCAGATACATAGCTGCAGCAGCGACCTCTTCTGCAGTCACTTTTCCGTCATGATCCCTTGATGAATAATGAGCAAGTGGTTAGTGCAAGAATTTGTATTTCTTGATTGTCCATGAGGAAGTCTGAAAGAACCTAATCTAGATACAGAATTGAAAATTTTATAGTATACAAGATTCAAGGAACTGGTGGCAAGCATGCATTGTCAGTTTGTCACTCTTTAGGATATTTGAACTTTTCAAAAAATTAGTATATAAATAGAATCTTAGAGTTTATCAAAAAAAATAAATAGAATCTTAGAGTAAAATCAATCTACCTGTCAAGCAAGCGCCACCGGTTTCCAATTTTGGCATCAACATCATCAATTTCCTTTTCAAGTTTTTGAAGCATAGCATCAACCTGCATGAGTAAAACTGCCGTAAGAACATGATCTTCATTTCACACTAAGTTTTAAGATCACACATTGAACCAAGTCATTTTTGCAAGAGAAATAGATACCTTATTAATGAGGGCAGCTGAAACATTGCCACCAGCAGCCTTTTCAGCGCCAAGATCACTATCTTCCATGGATGCTCTATATGCCTTCTTTGCTTCTTCTGCGCCTTCTGTTCCCTCTTTCTCCACCACATTGTTATAAATCTCAATCTAGACCAAATCAGTAACAATAGTGTCAACAGAAATATTACCTTCACAGAAGGAAAAGTAAATTCTGCGTGAACACTAATCTTGACCAATATTGCTATCTTCTAATACTTGATGCAGCTGTGGACACCATAGGTTACTCAAAAGAACAAGACCATTTTCTGTTTTTTTTAGTTTTATTTTAAAAAGTCAACAAAATATTTATAGAAATCCAAAAGACCTCTAAAATAATTGTAGCAAGTCAAAACAGCATCCATGGCCTTCAAATGTGCGGAACATGTCTAGTTTCAAATTAGAAATATATGATAATATGTACCTCCTTCTTAACAAGTCTCAGGAATTCCTCACGCTCCCTGCTCACAGACTGAGATAAAGATAGTCAGGAACCACAATCCACAATACATGCTTATGCATCTATGACAGTTAGAAAAAAACATGTCATGTCATCCTTACAGAGGCTGAAGCTAATAGAGCAAGAGCACGACTGATCTCACAAAGTTGCTCCTCTTGATCTAATGTTCTTGTTGTTGCCCGTTCCAGCACTTCTCTCGCAGTGGAAATGGTCATTTCTTCCAACGCTTTGTCTTTCTTACTAGCAGCAGACTCCTTCAATTTGGCCTGCTCTTCTTCCTCTTCGTCCTCTTCTTCCTGATATAAAAAAAAATCATAAAGAGTTTTATGCAGTGTAGAAATATTTTGGAATTACAGACTTAGAAAAATACTTTTTGATATTAGACAAGCACATGATGAAGAAACTGCAGAAATTCCTAAACTTTATCTTCTAATTAGATCAAAGTTTTCAAAAGTTAGAAACAAAGGTGGCCCACTACAATATCCAGTCACATGCTTGGCCACAATCCTGTTAAAATCCACTAATAAATCTTTGCTTATTGTTCATAAAGTAACATTAAAAAATGATAATTTTGTTGATAAGTATTGATACTATGACATACTATTCAAAGAGTATGTCATGCAAAGGCAACAGACGTCATGTTGTTTGATGAAAGTTTTGATGCAATGATTCGTGTATCAAATATCCAACATATTGTACTACTTGTTACTCGACATACAAGCCTGAGATATTATTCATAGTGCTATTTCATTTATTCATTGTCATTGGATATACAATCGATAATAACCTTTCTTACTATGTCAAGGTACTAGGTAGTCCATGTTCAAGTAACAGAGATGTGTCACAAGCACCTTTTAAAGTTAACTTGAACCCATGTACCAGTAACGAGAAGCACGGCATAATGTGTTAGAAACTCAACCTTGATTAATTCTTCTTGCATTTCAAGAAACTCCAACTTCCTCTTCCTCTCAGCAACAGAATCTTCAGATGACAGAGCTGTTACACCAACTGTATCCACAACCTCATCTGGCAACGATGAGAGAGTAGCTTGGACAGCTTCCTCTGGCCTAACTTTTCCGGACACAGAGAAGGCTCTGCCAGGAGGATAAGACAATGATAAATAATTTTAGAAACTTCTTTTATCATGCGAAACTTGAAGAGAACACCAAGTAATAGGTACCTCGATAGAATCAGAAGAGAAGATGGAACAGAACGGTTAAGAGACAAGTCAAGCCAATCACGCAACTGCATATTAAGCATTGCTCAACATTAAATTTTGTAGAAGCAAACACTCACATGTCGGAAAACAATCACTGCAGATAGATTAAACTAGAAACAAAACACTAGTGAGCTTCACTTCACACTTTTGTTATGCACAGAGACGGTGATTCATACATGTGTTGCTACTTCAAGTAAGATAAGAACAATATAATTACGGAGCATCTAAGCAAAACCGCCTTAATCACCCTGCAATTGCACTATCATAAAGAGTAGTCATGTAGCATAATTAAACATAGCCCCTTAGTAACCTGTTGTCTCATTCCCTCCACATCGAGTAGCCCTAATAAGCCTCGATCTCTACAGGCTTGGCGAAGTTCGGCTTCTGAAAGAGTATCAACGCCCTCGGCTTGAATCATTTTATCATCACTTTTTATCCTGTCACGTTTCAAAGCAGAGAAAAATCACTTCAACAAAAATATAGTGCTTCATAATTCATAGATGAAAGATGCTTTGTGGTAACTCTGGTACTTAAGCAAAAGTGTAGGAAATATCCACGTAGCCGAAACTTCAACTATTTAGCAGGGTACATCTTAAGAAACAATGTTCAAAATAACCTCTCTAGAAGAAACACATACCACTGGAGTCTTTTTCGAAGCATGTAGCGCAGATAAGCATCTGTACCGTATGGACTGATACCCATATATTTGCACATATTCACAAGCCGAGGTCTACATCAAATATTTATTGATTTATTTTAAGTATCAGGCTATCAGCCGAGTTGATTTGATCAACAAATAATACCAAGCACCAACCTGCTGATGTTATCTAAAGTGAGCTCATCATTGAATAATTTTGCAAAGCCTAAGATTTCCTCATTAGAGACATTTGCACCCTTCCGGACCTGATTGAATAAACAAATAAGCAAGCACATAATTCTCCAATGTGATATTTAGATCAAGATGTATAAAAACTGTTTGATTTACATGTTCAATAAGAGCGTGTGAAAGAAAAAACCTTATTCATAAATTCATCAAGGTCTTCTGCCGTTTGTTTGATTTCTCCACTGCGGGAGGTTTGAACCTCTTTTGCCATTTCTTTTACTGTGCTCTGGAGAAACTTTGCGAGTTCTATTCTAGCATTTAATCTTCTTTTCAGCTCCTCCTAAAATAAGATGTCAATTTGACAAAATTAGTTCGGCAAATGAGAATTACATCACTATGTAGCCTCCAAATCAGGTTCCTCGCCAACAGTTGTCAAACAACCCATTTGTTTTCAAGCATCATCACAAAAGATAATGGTTCATGCAATATAGGGTGACCTGGTTTTGGGATGCATCTAACTTACGATGGTAGTCAGCTTCAAATAAGAACCAAAATATTCAACCCTATAAACAAAATGTAACATTCCCCGTTGATAAAAATAAAGGAAATGGAACAGATTTCTGGCTCTAAGAGGGTCAGAGAACAAATATTTCCCATTCAGAAGCCTAGAGCAACCAGTAGATGTAGAGATGAAGAATACTAATCCGGTTTTTCTTTTCGCTTATTTATATAATTCAATAATACATACTGAATTAAATCTCTTATAAAAAAATGAATAAGGATGTTAATTTTGCTCCTCTTTGCATCCCTATTTATGAGATTGGCAGGCTCTCACAATGGCCATGGTGCTATTCAGCTACATGCAAATTATGTTTACATTTATTGCTTTATGAAGAAAGACATTCTTTGTTGAGATGGTTTGCGACTAGATGCTCACTTTATGCAGGGTCTCATATCAAGTAACGGATAAAAACCGTATGTACAGTTGTACACTTACTTGATAGCTACCAGGATGTAACGACAAAATTGAAAATTAAGCGCAGGTACCTAACACAATATTTTTAGCCACCAAATCGTACCACAATTAATTAGGAATAATGTCATTGATTAAAAGGGTGCATTGCCCTGCAAAATAAAAATTACCTGTTCTTTCATCTTGTCTTGGAAGGTCGATGGCAGCATATTCGGGAATAGTTTTAAGAAAACTGGCAGCAAAAATTCCATGAACGGAATAATAATAAACACCGCAACTGGAACAAGCCTGAATATATCAGCTGTCGTCCTGGTCAACTGCTGTCTCTCCCTCCTAGAAAGACCTTTCCCATTGAGCAGTTTAAACAGTAACCTTGAACTAATCCTGATGTCTGCCCATAGTAATTTTGTTCCAAGCCAATAATGTTGCATTGTATTCTTAAACTCATCTTTCCAATGACGAAGTTTAATGGCCCAATCTTCCCTGAAAAACAACCCAGTTAGGCAAGCAGCATACAAGAACTGTTAAGTTGAAAGTAAACAGATCCAGACCTGCTCATTGACGCAATTGCCTTCAGCGCAGGCCCAACTCCTAAAAGCATGGACCAGATTCGAGTAGTCAAAACTTTTATGCCAGATTGCGAATCGTGTAACTGCTTGGCTTTGGCTTTGGCTTTAGCTTTCACTGAACTCAGACCTTCAACTGCTTCATCGCATTCCTCAGGTGAAGGTTCCTTTACCGGCTTATCATGTTTCTTCTTATCATCACCACTGCCCAACTCCGGCTGACCTGCCGTGGCAGTTGAGAAGTGTTGTGTGGAGTGCAAAAACAGCCTTAATCCAGAAAAACAGTGATCATCTCTTCCAAATCTAAACCCAGGTAATGGGGAGCCCACAAAATTATTCTTGAAGCATGTTATAGATGATACAGTATGTACATCTTGACCGCCTGATGTCGTTACTTTATTTTGTGAACTATGACCGGTGTCTGCATGCGAATGCCTCACAAAATGACTTGAGATATTTGAACCATTAAACTGAGTTGATACACCATGCTCACTTGAGAAGCTCCAAAGACACCCTGCAGGCTGATTTAGTGGGTATCTCTTCCTACGCAAGAGCAATTTTGAAGCCATACTTGGAAATGCAGCCTAAAATTATGATAGCATAACTCAGCAAGTCTGTTTGCATTCAATCATAGAAATTGAAATTGGAAATAAGCACTACAGCCGAAAAGTCCTGTCTATTTAAGTCCAGCAAAAAGTTCAGTCGAAGTACACTCTAACAACTTGATTGTCATGACAACGACACTTTCCCACACAGATACAGTGTTTTGATGATATGGTTGCCATATCAGTAATTAAATTCTCACTAGAGGTATAGCAATATTTTACCTTGCTTGTTACACAACAGTGAAAGTAGAACCATATCAAAGATGAATTACTTAATTGATTCAGCACCTTCCTATACCATCTAAAATCATGTCCAATTACAGCAAAGTTAATTCTCTAATATTTGAAAATACTTCCTTTAATTCAAAGAAATGCAAGTTTTTCACCATTCAATGACCAGAGATAGCTTCTTTTTTAGCAAGAAACACTACTTCCCTCCATATGAGGCGGACTACCTATCCTCTATCTTCAAAGGCTTGCTTATGTTTAGGTAAGAGTTAGCTAGCTCAGTTCAAATTATCTCAAGATTCTTTAGGGATCGTTTCGAGTTTCAAACGGATAACTATACTCCATTTAATACATTCTTGACAAGTCATTAGTTTTTCAGTGTTGCAAATTGCTCCCATTAGAAAGGTTATAATAAAGCAAAAAAGTCTGACTTTCTTACGTCACACAAAATATCCAACCACTCTGAGACTCATATTTCTAGCCAACGTGCGACTGGAAACAGTCAACTAATCCTTCCTTGGCATTGATATTGAAATTTAAATATTATCAGCACGCAAAAGTAAAGACAATTCAGATAGCGCTCTCTAACCAACATGATATAGACAAGATCAGCTACTAGATGCATATCAACTAGTTAGTCGACAGGCAATAGCAAAGGACCATTCACATTCTTAATCTTGCTGAAGAAGGAAGCAACTAACAACTGAGTTTGTACCACAAATCATTCAACAATCAGTCTTCAGTTCTCTATATTCATCCTTCAGTTAGAAAAATCATTTTCAGGACAAAAACTAGGTCACATCAACAGCAAATAATCAATCGAGCATACTTATTTCAAAACATACTCAACATCACAAAGGAAAAAATCATATACAAAATAGCATTGTCAATTCAGCGTCAGACATTCTTATTCAACCACACACTACAAATCAATTTCCGCCAAACGTCAATCATGACAAAAACTCATACAAAAGCACACCACCAGCCACAAACCTCTCCGATCACGACGCGAACAGGTACGCTTGCCTTTTCAGAAACCTTAGCAGCCTTGGACCACAAACTCAAAATCGTTAAGAAATAAAAAGTACTGCACTATCGTTTTCAGAACACGAGTCGTCGCGGCGCGGAGTCGAAAGCGAAAATGAGACTGGCTGGACCGCGTCAGTGGTGGGAGCAAGGAACGAAGCTGATCCTCTTAGCGTCGGCGTCCGCGTCGTCGAGAAGCCCGAGTTTGAAACTCCGGTGAACGAAATGGATGATGCAGAATTTGAAGGAGCGATCTGCTGCTGTTGAAATGGTCGAGGACTTGGGCTATACGAAATCAGTCATGATTTACTTTCCCATTTTACCCTCGCCTGATTTTTGGATATTTTCATATAACATTATTCTTACTGAAAATATCTAAACAATTTTGAGTTTGTTTTTCGAATTTATTTTTTAGGGAACAGTATAAATTGGTGCCCTAAACTATCACACTTTTTCAATTGAAGATCCAAACTATCAATTTTTCAATCAAAGGCAAAATAAAAAATAAATTGACCAATTTTCGAACAATGAGCACTGTAAATTCACCGTGATTAAATTGCAAACTCAATCATGTGAATCCCGTTAATAACGACTCAATAAAAAAGTGTATTGGTATTAAAGAAGAAAGATCGATTTAATACGTTAAAAGTTTACGATGAAATCATCGAGTTATTTTCAACATGGTTCACGTGATTGAATTTGCAATTTAATCACGGTGAAGTTACGGTGATCGATGTTCGAAAATTGGTCAATTTATTTTTTACTTTGCCCTTGATTGAAAAAATTAATAGTTTGGACCTTTAATTGAAAAATGACGATAGTTCAGAGCAACAATGTGTACTTTTCAATATTTTTTATTATTTACAACACCACATGTTTATTATATTGGCTTGGATTTGTTCGAAAAAGATCAGATTCACCTTTGTTTTGGCACTTGCAGCAAGGTTACCGAAACGTTACCGAAACGGCACTTATTATAGCAAGGTTATCAAAACAGGGTTGAGATCCCATGGTCATAAACATTACTACGTGCGGCAACATGGTCATAAGCACACTCAACATCAGGAAAAATGGCAACGTTGTAAATAGTGCTGATTTGCTGGTCGGTCATCATTCTTGAGTTACGCATATGACCTGTTTGCCGACATTTGTCCCGTTGAAAAGGCGAACAAATGCGGCTGGAGCGTTCTCCAGACCATGCTTCATGTCTTCAATATAGACTATCTTCCTCTGTTTGAAGTTGCTAGTGACGTGCTCAAGGAATTGCGGGAATAAGTGGACATAATCACTTTGCAAGAATCCCTTCATTGTCACTCTTTTTGGTATGAGAGTATATAAGTTCTGAATGCCTTGGGGACTTGACAAGCTGTTCTGAGATATCATGCCACATACAGCGATTCGGCCACGAACCCTCATGTTTAGAAGTGCCGCGTCTAGCGTTGGCCCACCAACATTGTCGAAGTAAATGTCTATTCCTTCCGGGAAGTATCTGCACACATGGTTAGACAGATGTTGGGGTTAGTATCATTTGCAAATGATGAAGACAACAACAGGAACTATCAACCAGCAAATGTCACACATAAGTAAGCTCCAAACTCCAACCGTTAAGCTTATATTATGTTTGATCAGTTCAGTACTTGAACCCAATTACAATTAAAATTCTTCGTTTATATGATTTTAGGCTCTGTAGTGCACTGAAACTCGTTTTACAAACCTGGAAGTGTAGTTTTTTCTTTGTTGGTTTAATTACTAAATCCATGACACAGCATTAGAAAATCTCTGATTGACCAGGTGATGGAAGGAACTCATATATATATGAAAAGAAAAACCCTCTCTGATTAGAAATTACCAAACGTAACGGGCAAAAACTTCCATAAACAGCAAAAGAACATATAGCAACAAGACATCCATGACAATTTGTTACCGTTTTAAGGCTGCATCCAAATCATTTTCTTCCTTGTAGTTGAAAGCTTCATCAAAGCCAAGTTGATTCTTAAGAATATCAACCTGACACATCACACATGGTTTAGTCATCCCTATTTTAGATTCTATCAATGTAATGATTGTGGACTAAAATCAACTTGCTCCACTCCATTGACAAGAAGTGCTAAGAGATTTGCGCAGCTAAGAAATCAATTATGGAAGGAACATTTTCTTGTCTAAGAATGTGATTGAAATGGCAGATATACATAAAAGGAAGATGGAAGAGTTCAAAAGTTTACCTTTTCACTCGTCCCAGCACTTCCAACAACATAACATCCATGTAACTTGGCCAGCTGACCAACCAGCTGACCCACAGCACCAGCCGCTGCAGATATAAAAACATGCTCCCCTTTCTTCGGGGTGCACACCTCATAAAATCCAGCATAGGCGGTAAAACCTGGCATACCTGTTGTAGAAAAACAAAACAAAAAAAGAAGCATTTTCAAACACATGATAACTGCATTTTAATGAATAACAAAAATTCCCCAATGAATTGCAGGGCACTCAAAGTTCCATAACACGAGACTGTAACCCACCAAGAAGACCAACATGGTAGGACAACGGGAGATCACGCTGCTCAATTTTCCTAAACTCCTCAGCTCTCTCAATGAAGCTATACTCTTCCCATCCAGTGATCCCACAAACTATATCCCCAGGCTTGAATTTGGGATCATCAGAGTCCACAACTTTGCACACTCCAAATCCTCCAATAGCCTTCAAAACAACAAACAATGATCACAAAACTACAAAACAAACACTCAAAATCCACCATACTTAACTCATCATACCCACACACCACACAGACAATTTCACAAACACCTACCAGGCAGAAACACTACCTCTCCGAGGACAAAAGGAGGGACATACGACCCATGAAAATCCCGCATTCGACCACGCATGTATGGATCACACGAAAGATACAAATTCTTCACAACCAAACCTCCAGTACCCGCGGGAGCCTTGAGCTTGATCTTCCCTCCGACCTTCAGCTCCAAATCGGACTCCACAGGCATCCGGTCAATGTACCCTTTCAGCACGATCCTTTTGTTCTCCACTTCGTCCGCCATATCCAACTGCTTGATTCCAAAATCTCTCAACAAAGCGATTTTATCTTTACCTAAGTAGCCGCTGGCGCCATTGGTGGGTAGCTCGAGCTTGTGGTGGTAGCTCCGCTTAGAAGTGTGAAGTGATGATGTCAGCACAAAGGGGGTAGTTGAGACTTTTAAAAGTCTGAGTAGCTGACCGACTCCGACAGTCTTGATTCTTTGAACTTGTACAATCATTTTGGGCCTTCAGGCCAATAATAACGGGCCTAAGGCGTTTCTTTCAAGCCCATCTTCGTCGTCAGTCATCCTCGATCGACTGGGATGCAATTTCGTCTGCAAAACCCTAATTTTTCTCTATATAGCCAGAAAGCGAAACCTCAGAGTTTTGTTGTTCTAATTGGAATCGTTTCTTCCACGTTCGTCATTGATAAATCGAGGAGCTGCTAGAGCAGCAGCTGCTGTTACCTTCTGCCTAGCAGCTCCTATTTATCAATGCTGCACATACTCTTTAAGTTGCATCCGGGTCGTTGTTGCAGACCTTGATATTGTGTGATTTGTTTTATTTGAGGAGAATTGGGGACTATGATGAATGTGATTAGGTCTCGTTCGTCGTAATGTCGATGATAATCGACTTGACGACCACTCTGTTATATCACCACCCATAATCTGAGTACCAATTTGTTAAAAGGTTCCGTTTTTTTTTTTTTTTGTAGATGTTTCGGTCTTCGAAATTTAGGTTTTCAGGGTTGTGGCCGATGATTAAATTTAAATCCAAAGACAAGCATATGCCTGAATCTCAGCTATGTTGAATACTCTAATCTTCTCTATGAGGCCTTGGTTCTTAATGAAACATTTCTGCACTTGACAAAAGAAAAATCTCAACTTTGATTCAATTGATTGAAGACAGCCTCAGGCAGTATTCTGAAGACTTGAGAGACTCTGATGTCTAAGATTCTCATCTGTGATGAAGGTAGTTATTTATCAAGCATCATCCTCAAGAGATATAACTAATTTGCACTTTCCAGGCCGTAAAGCCTGCCTGACCTGTTTCAGAATGTGAAGTAATGACCATCAGCTCGACAAAACAATATATACAGCATGGAAGTTTATGGTGTCTTCTATCGAGACCACAATTTCAATTGATGGGCAAAGATGGAAGGATTTAAATGAGGAAACAGGTTATCAAATAACATACTCTAATCGGAAGACCAAAGGCATTCATGATTAGGGACCATACCTAGAAGACCCAAGTAATAGGACAAGGGAATATCCTCTCGCTCTATTTTTCTCAACTGGTTGGTAGTTTCTAGCAAACTGTATTCCTCCCATCGGGTCACCCTGACAGCTACATCCCCAGGCTTGAATTCAGGATTATCAGAATCTTCTACTCTGAAGACACCATATCCCTCTATACGCTAAAATGAAGTAACTTGATAAGCAGTTTTTCATTGACAATTTAAGCAGGCATAATATTGAACTTGTCTTATTACCGAGCCAGGAATGAAAGGGTGATTGTGAGATCCACCCAAGTTCTGCATACGGCCTCGCATATATGACTCGCACAAAAGGTAGAGGTTCTTGACCAGTAAGGCTCCAGAGCCAGGTAGAACCTGTGGCAGTTTAATAGTGTAATCATCTTGATATTCAAAATCAGATTCCTGTGGCAGTCTCTCAATGTAGTTTTTGAGTTCGATTCTGGCATTCTCTACTTCTTGCTCCTCCATTTCCACATTCCACATATTGTGAGTGAAACAACTACCATCAAGCTCATAACTTCTTTGCTGCTCTGACAGAAAAGAAACCAAAACGGTTGCTTGGGCTGTGCCAGTGTCTGAGAGCATTTTGTGGATTGAGAGAGGACCACATTTTTGGAAAGTGGTAGGGAAGCACACGCAAACTATTAATAGGAAATAGGATCATGGGAAAATAGATGAAGACAATGAAGGACAATTATGCAACAAATAAAATGTCAGAAAACTATTAAGAGATATTAATGGGAAAAAAAGAATTGAAATTTGTAGTTAACTGTAATATATAAGAAAACGAACCGAGTCTCAGACCTAATTTGAGGCATAACAAAAGTAAAGCACATCCTGTATCGGGAATTGTCAGCAAACCTCACATCTGCGGAAGCTCTAACAGGCCCTAGTAAAAGGAGCTATGCCCACCTCCCAGAGGAACTCTGGGCTTGAACTCGGTATACGCTGAGACACAGGGACATTGCTTGAATCCAATGCTCTGAAATATAATAAACTATATGATTAATAAATACAGTCATCTACTAAGTATCTAAATAATACATATTTAATGTTTATTTAAAATCTTAAAATGTCTGTAGAGCAGGCAATATAACATGGATCCTCGGAAGTACCTACCTATGCGAGTGTAAGTATGCCTACTAGTGTTTATGTTGACGAAATAATGAAAACATGCAGGTATTGTTGGAATGGGATTTAGCAAAGGAAAATTGATCTTACTGGAATTGCTAGCAATTTTTCTTGACTATCAATTAGAACAGGCAAGCCTCTTCTAGCAGCGAGTGGAATTTTTTTCAATCTGAGAAGTGATCTGTGTGCCGATGATCTTGCGTAGTTTGAACTTCCTTTCTCCTTTGATTTTGTGCCATCATGACTGCTTGAAACTACTTGTGGTTGAAGCTCCTCCTTGTCACAACACTTGGATAGTTCAGAAAGATATAACCAATCAGCATCAATCATATGTCGCACACACACGGTCATGTCATGACCAGCTACACAAGTTGCACTCCCGAGGCTGCATTTTTTGAATTCTGATCCCTTTTCTGAACTCTTCTCCTCAGTTAACATCAAGTCAGAACTGACTAGGCTGCTCCATTCAAATTTTACCAAGAATCTCTTCATAAAATAATAAACTTTTCCAGGATCAAGTTGTTCTGCATTAGAAGGAGACACCGATTCGCGTTCATGCTTTTGTTCAGCATCAGAAGAGCTCTCAGGTTTGTGTTTAAACTTTTGAGTTTCTTCCTTTTGTAACAATAGTATACTGGTGTATGTGGCCTCACTCAGAATATTCAATCTTTGGGCTTCAAGTAGGATATGATCAGCGGGGACATTTAAAAACCGCGCTTCAGCAGTGCTGGGTGCTGAATGATTTGAAGCTAACTTCCCATCCGCTACTATTTTCTCAAATTCACTTGCTCTGTTTAGATTTTTTCTTTCTTCTGAATGATCACAAACTAATTCCAGTTTTGAAGGCAAAGGATGATTTACAGAACAGCAGACCAGTATTTTGGTGCCCTTTGAACCAGGAGCTGCACAAAGGTAACAACCAGCTGCAGTAAGCGATGTCTGCATAATATTCAACACAATGATGGAAATAAATAAGATCAGCAGTTTAATGAGTAACTAGTTCGGCATACGAGCTTAGAAAAAAATAGTTCAAGTGTCAGGGGTCTAATGATATGTAGTTTTATTTATCAAAAACAGCACAGAAAGATGGCATCCAAAGGCAGAGATGAACTTAAAAGTGTGTGGATAACTAAAATCAAATGCATCAGTCATAAAAGTTATGCTATGTCCTTTTGTTTTGTTTTTTTTGTAATAGAGATTCTAAGAATTAAAAAAAATTGAAGTATTGGTCGATAGATTTACCTTGCATGGGAAGCTGCGGATGTAATCCAACAACAGTTTTGAAGAACTACCCCGTACCACTCTCTGTCTTTGTGAAACAAACTGACAAGCAACATAAAAGTTAAATGAGTGAATCAGTCTCATTTGTATGTATGTAACATTTATGAGAAAAGATATTCTGAAATGCCAACCTGCAAAACCAAGGCTATAAACTTAGACAAACATAACTCAGCGACCTTTGATGGATTAAGAAGTTCTAAGTCAATGATAGCATAGCCATGCTGCAAAACAACCACGCTTGTTAATAATGCAATGACGCGTGACACTGGCTAACATTTAAAAGATTAAGTATTACTATTATCAACCGAGGATGTAAAAACTCAATAACATGTCAAAGACAGATAGTATAATGATGACGTGATGCTTACAGGCATAACTGTCACCACATTATTTATTAAGTCATGGCATATTTGGTCAACATGGATGCGTGTGTTCCGGCAGGCATGTATAACCGCTTGTAGTTCATGATCAAAGTTACCTAAAACGTATAAAGGAAAGAATAGATTGTATGTTGTAAACAAATTACTAAGACAACGTAGTACACAGATATTCACAGCTCAACTCCAAAACAATGGTTTCCTCCAGACTTAAGCGTGTCAATGAAAGATAAAATGTTAAATAAAATATTCATCATTACTTGAAGATTGTCCTAATGATTTCCGAATTCTGTTCCTAGCAAACAGTTGACTTTGATTTGTAGGATCTTCAACCCATTCCATCCCTCCTCCCTTGCATATCTGCGAGAAAATGGAAGGTCGATAATCAGCCCATGACAAAAAGAACGCCGGTTAGGTCATCAAACTTATCAGTACTGCAAGAACATATTCTCTGAACAAGCTAAAGTAACCAATATACAAGAATTCAAACAAATGGATATATAAATTAAGAATTTGATTACTGACCCTATACATATCTTGTTTTGATAAATCCAGAAGGGGGCGGACTAAAAGGATATCATGGTTGACATTTGATTCACCAAATTGAGGGAGTGATGAGGAGAACAATTGTGAAGAAAATGCCATCCCAGCAAGACCAATTACACCACTGTTGCGAGACAGCCTTAGAATGAATAACTCAGCCTGCAACATAGATTAGTCATTGCAGTTTCGTAGCAGATACCAATATCTATGAAAGCCAAACCCAACGTATGACATTTGTTCTAACTTCTAAGTATCCTACTTACGATATACTATAAAAATGTTGAATAGAAATCCAATACATGGCACATGCAGCACTAACCTGATCGTCTGCATGGTGTGCAACGAGCAAGGCACTTATGCCATGTCTTACACAGACTTCCTGAAACTTTTGATACCTGCAGTTCGACACCTATATAAAGCACTATGAAACTAAAATGGATGGTTAGAGATTTCTTACATTTACTAACACCTCAGAAAAATCACCTCATGTCCCGAGCAGCTTCTTGCAAGTGTCCCTGCTTCGGCTTACCATCAAGCCACTCGCACCGAGCAATCTCAAATCTGATTCCTGCAATTCAAGTTCCAATCAAGCCGCCATTTTCAAACACACATTCGGCACTCGATGAACAACACCAACCCAAAAAATTCATATGAACCTATTTCAGAGACTCTACGAGAAACAAGGATAGCCTCGTCTCTACTCTCAGTGCGCAGACCATGATCAACTATAATTGCTAGCAGCCCATCAATACAACCATTACTGTTCTCTAATGCCGAAGCCTTCCAATTGGCAGCCAAAACGCATAGAGCCATGCTGTCAGGTCCACCGGACACTCCAAGAGCTACAATAATAAACAAAGCAGTAAATAATGGAATCGAATTCACCACAAAGATAAAACATTGCAGTCCTAAAGACATCTTGTAAACAGTTACTCGCAGAAACAATACACAGGATTCAAAAGTACCGATCCGGTGATGAGGTTTGAGTCCTGACATGGCCATCCGCTTGGCGAAAGTGTCGCTGTATCTAGACAAGTCGATTAGGGTTTGAGGGGCGGCGCAATTGCAGCATAATCGCAACAAAGGTGCTACCTTTGGGTGAGAAATTGCTCGACGGGGTGTTTTGGAAGTACCCCATTTGAAGGAATGGGCTCCGCTTAAGGAAATGAAGAGTAGATTAGAGGTAGCTCTGCTGTGCTGAGAGAAACGGAGACCTCGCGCCATGAATGGAGCTATGAGCTCCACTGTGGGATAGAAAGACGGAAAGAGTATCGAGAATGGAGAACGTGAACGGCCTCGTTTTGTTTTTTCAAATATAAAAGTAATCTATTTTTGTTATAATTAAAAGTAGTCTATTTTAAATATATAAATTCTAACATGTTAGAAAATGATGGCTCACCCTCACCAAGACACCGACCATAAGAGTATCCCAACTATGATAAAAAAAATGACATACATCTCTCTCATTCTTTTTCTCTCTCATCTAATCATCTCTCATGGTTTTTTCAATCACATGCATCTCATTCATGATTTAAAAAAAAGTTTATCATCAATCTCATCACTATATAAATTATAGCTCATTAATGTTAAGATTAATAAAAATATATCAAAGTGTATCTCGTTTTATAGAGCTCCAAAAATTACGAATATTGGTATTTATTTTGATTTTTTTTACTTTATAATTTAGAAGATATATTCGTTGCAAGATCAAAATAAAAATTGTATTGTTTCTTACATAGGACAGTGTCGCGTTGCGATTGGTTCACGTCTCATGATCAAAACTAAAAAAAATCATGAGATGATCTTTTTCACAAAAAATCATGGGATAATCAAAACTATGATCAAAAATATCATGGTGGGGGAGCATGATTTTTTTGATCAATCTCTTATGATCATTTTCTATGATTCAAAAAAGCATGGTGAACACATCAAAAAAAAGTATGGTGGAGATGCTCTAAGAGCATCCCCATCATGGTTTTTTTGAGCATCAAAAGTGAGCATGGAAGATGATCAAAAAAATCATGTATCCCCACCATGATTTTTTTGAGCATCAAAAAAAGCTTCACATGGTTTTTTATGAAAATGAGCATGCTCTTTTTTATGGGTTGAGCATGAGAGTTGAGCCAATCGCAACGCGACACGTGTCCTGTATCAGAAACAGTACAGTTTTTATTTTGATCTTACAACGAATATATCTTCTAAATTACAAATTAAAAAAAATCAAAATAAATACCAATATTCATAATTTTTTGAGCTCTATAAAACGAGATACACTTTGATATATTTTTATTAATCTTAACATTTATGAGCTATAATTTATGTAGTGATGAGAGAGATTGATGATAAACTTTTTTTTGGATCATGATGGGGGTGCATGTGATTGAAAAAATCACGAGGGATGATTAGATGAAAGAGAAAAAGGATGAAAGAGATTGATAGTATGATTTTTTTTTATCATGATGGGGATGCTCTAAGGACTTTTACATCAAATAAAAGAATCTTCCCATTAAAAATATATCAAATATTTTTGTCCACCAAAGAATACAACCCAAGGTCCCAACTTATCAACAAAACAAAGAAAACACTGTCAACGTCAACCCAACATGGCACCAATAAACAATAAATAAATAAATAAAATGACCATCTCTTACTTGTGAAAAGAATGAACTAAACAATGCCAGCCTGAAAAATCTTCCAGAGACAAAAGCTATTCTTAGATTAGAGCAGAGGAAGAATGGATTCAGACATCACAGATGTATGGAGGTCAGTTGTCAAGTCAACTGCTTCCGCTGAACCCTTGGTGAGGCTGTTTCCTTGTAGTAGTACGCTTCTCCATTTCCCGGGTGTTTTGCCCTTCACTGCTGGAAGAAGAGGGATTGAGACCATATTCACTGGTTGCTGGTCCGGCACTATATTCACTGCTGCCATACTCATTTGTTGATCCCAAAGCAGTCTTCCTAAATTGCTTCATTTGCTCATAGTATTCCGAGTCGGAGCTTCCACTGAATATTGAGCTGCTTCCGGGTGGACTTCCTTCATTTAAATCAGATAACGATACATCTCCCTCCAAAGCACGCACAATCTGCTCCATGATAGGTAATATCAGTTTATACAGACCAGGTTCTCCCATCACAAAAAATGAAAAACATAATCAGTAATGGAGTAGATTTTTTTTTAAAAATGACCCAAACGAGTTTGGGCATTTCAAAACTGACCCACGCGAGTTTCATATTGACCCATTTTTAATGAAACCGGATCCTTTTTTATGATTTTCAAAAGACCAGGATTCGGTTTTCTGTATTTTTTACAAAATCGGATCCTCAGGATCCGATATTATGTGCGCGTTCGAATGAGAGAACTCCACGTGTTTAGTTTGCACATAACACCGGATCCTGGGGATCCGGTTTTGTAAAAAATACAGAAAACCAGATCCCCAGGATCCGGTTTCAGTAAAAATGGGTCAGTTTTGAAATGTGAAACTCGCGTGGGTCAGTTTTGAAATGCTCAAACTCGTTTGGGTCATTTTAAAAAAAACTCCCATTATTGTAGCACAGCATGTTTGGTTACCTGACTCATGCGTGGTCTGCGCTTTGCTGAGTGCCGCACACATGCAGCAGCACAAGCAACCATTCGTACCATCTCCATTTTGCTATAATGTCCTTCCAAACGTGAATCAACTAAAGAATCATAGTTCTCTTCCTCCATAGCTCGCGTGAGCCTAGGTCTTGCCTGCAACAGAATAGTTTCAAATTTATAGGCTTCCAAGATGACCATGATCAAATAAAGAAATGCCATGGATATTTAGTTTGTTAATGCAGTATCAAAAGTGATACTGGAGTAACCAATCATCTCACTGATTCCACAACATATATTTACTAAATGGCCTGTGACCAAAAATTGACTTAAGCAACCACTCACCCAGTCTACTAAGCTATCATCCATATACGAGTCACTTGACGCCACAGGACGTCTTCCGGTAATTAACTCCAAAAGCATGACCCCAAAGGAAAATACATCTGACTTCTCTGTTAGCTTTCCGCTAGAAGCATATTCTGGTGCGAGATAACTGCAATTATGAAAACAAGACATCCAAGAATCAAATTCAACTTCACTAATAAAAGTAATATTAATTAATAAAGAAAAACTATTTTTGGTTTTGCACTAGTTACTATCAGACATATTGATTCGCAGACATGTTTCATGAGCATTTGATAAACAGAAGGCACACGTCCAAACTGAAACGAGAGAACAACCATCGGTATTAAAGAGAGTTTACCCAAAAGTTCCCATAACCCTAGTTGAGACATGTGTATTGACATCAGAATTAATCTTTGCAAGTCCGAAATCTGCAACCTGTATACAAAAATTGAAGGCATACGGGTAAATAAATAGCTTAAAACATGAGCTCAGTCTGTATACACACATGTTTTGAAGAAAGAGGATGATGTTGGGCACAAGAGCATTAACACCACTGAGGCAGTAGTAGTCAAGGTTTAGCTTAGCTGCCATGTGTACTGCTGAAATTAAATGAAGAAAAAAAAACCAAATCATAGTGCCCATAATTTTCTTTTTTTGGAATCCCCGACAGAAAAGATATCGTCTCAAGCACCTTTAGATACAATGGTTACTACTTCTTGTTATCTTGTACCGTACAAAACCAAAAGAAATTAAGCAGAATTCCAAAATATGAAAAATAGACCCATTAGGCTAACCAACCATATTTGAGATGGTACATTCACACTCATGACTTGACACAGGGCTGTGAAGAATAAAGCTGATATACCTTCGCCTCAAAATCTAAATCTAGAAGAATGTTTGAAGCCTTAATATCACGATGAATGATTTTGGGATGACCTGCAGCAAGACAGGTTGTTTAGATTCCATGTACTCTGCAATGCAACCAAAGAACTTTGAAGGTGAGGCGTACTTACAATCCTCATGCAAGTATGCAAGCCCTTTGGCAGATCCCATGGCAATCTTCAGTCTTGTAGTCCAGCTCATTGTTGGTCTGCCCTCCCCTGCAATGAGTCATTCCTAGTTAGATTTACATTTCCATGAACCAACAAGGGAATTTTATTTAAAGGAATTACCATGTAAATGAAACTCCATCGTATTGTTTGGAACAAAATCATACACAAGCATTCTTTGTGCCCCCGCAATGCAATATCCAACCAGTGAGGCAAGATGTTTGTGATGAACACGACTGATAATCTCAACCTCAGCCTGAAATTCACGCTCTCCTTGGCCACTTCCGGCTTTCAAGCTCTTCACAGCAACTTCTTTACCATTTGGAAAGACTCCGCGGTGCACATATCCAAACCCCCCTTGTCCTAGTAGATTAGCGTCAGAAAAACCATCAGTGGCCCTAGCCAGTTCTTCATATGTAAATGTGCTCTTTGAGAAACCCAATGAAAGAGCTGGGGTCAGAGACGATAGTGGTGGTGGGTTCTCAGAACCAGAATAGTTGGATCCAGAGCCACTACTGTTAATAAAAGGAGGTGACGGGGGAGGCTTGACGGGTTGTCGAGGGGAAGGCGTTTGAGGCATCATGACTGCATGTTCTGCAGGAGGTGCCATACTCTGCTGCCACTGTTGAGTTGGACCACCGTTATAACCATCTATCATGATCACCAATAAATGTCAGTCATGTTACTCGAAAAGTGTATCCTAGCCAGTGAAACATTGTCTATATTTCTAGCCTTGAGGCATTTCATCAAGAAACTGAGTCCAATTGTATTTCACATATATTTCACTAACATGCACCTCTGATCTTTCACTAGTCATCATCACTCAAGTAGAAAACTGTACGAGTAATATCCACAACAAACCTTAAGCTGATGAGAGCACGTCAAAGATGCAGATTTATTCATGTAATAGCATCAATTCAACAAGGCTTATCCACGACAATCATCAATGGCAGATAGAAACAACTACAATTTGATGCAAAAACAAAAACAGATTAACTCACTCTTCATCTGTGGCGTCGGCGGTTGATAGTAATGGTCGGAGTCTCTCCTCTTCTTCTTACAACAGTACAGGAACAGCAGGATCAACAGAAGAAACACAGCCACACCGCCCACAGCAATACCAATCACTGCACCAGTACTAATCGACGACGACGACGAGTCTGTCGGAGGAGGGGGAGGAGATTTAGATACGATTATATGAGGCGGAGGAGTGTGAGACGTCGCAGGCGTCCCCGGCGTAGGCGGAGGAGGGTGAGTCACAGGCTTCCCCGGTGTAGGCGGAGGAGGCGGATTCAAGGCCGGAGGGGGTGTGTGTCCTGGAGGAGCCGGCGGTGAAGATGAAGGCGGCGATGCATGTGGAGGCGGAGGCGACACGGATGGCGGGGGAGGAGGCGTCACATCGGGAGGAGGCGTCACGGCGGGAGGAGGCGTCACGGCGGGAGGAGGCGTCACGGCGGGAGGAGGCGTCACAGCGGGAGGAGGTGTCACGGCGGGAGGAGGCGTCACTGCGGGAGGAGGCGTCACTGCGGGAGGAGGCGTCACTGCGGGAGGAGGCGTCACTGCGGGAGGAGGCGTCACAGCGGGAGGAGGCGACACAGCGGGAGGAGGAGGCGACACAGCGGGAGGAGGTACCGCATCGGGAGGAGGCGGGGATACAGCGGGAGGAGGTGTGACTGAAGGTGCCGGAGGAGGCGTCGCGTCTGCCGGAGGAGATGTCGAATTGGATGGAGGAGAAGTTGGTGCGGGAGCGATCGGAGCCGGTGGACTCTTCCCCGGCTTAGGCGTCGACATCAGTGTTAAAAATTTCCACAATCGAGTCCACTTCTACAAAAATTCAGCAGCACTGCATCAGAACTAGTATCAATCTGGCGGCACTCGAAAACCCCTAATTTAACAGTTTGGCGCGACGAAATGCGTCCATCGGATTGGGAAGAGCGACTCGACGAAGTTTATTCGGCGAATTTTTAGAGAGAAAGATTATGAAGAAGATGAAGAACATACGATTAACGACAACGTTTTCGTTATTCTGAATTTTATATATTTATTTTACGTCATTAAAGAGAAAATGTAATGCATGTGTGACGCGGGCTTGATTGTGTGTGATGACGTGGCATGTATCCCACTCGGTAATTACTCCGGTTATTGCTCCCTTGGGGTGAATTTGTCATTCTAATTTGGATTTGATTATTTTACTTATTCAGGGTGGATATTTTTCGGCAGAGTTAAATAAGGATTATTAATTCATATTTGTCTAATTTGATAAAATAAATGGTATGAAAATTGAAAACATTCATTCCATTAACTTTGTTTGGTAGAATGGGAATTGGAAATGTATAAATCAAATTGTCTGTGTATAATTACAGGATAAGATTTCTTTTTATTTTGATGGGATAATTATAAGATAAGATTTTGTTTACTTGATTCAATTTCTCAAAAACATTATTTTTAATCAATTAATATCATATTTTTTCATGTATTTTGTAAATAAATTCTTTTTCACAGCTTTCAACCCGGAATATATATCGTCTCCCTTTTAACCATCTCAATGCAAATTTCGCATTTTAAATTTCGGATTTCCAATTTGGTTTTAAGATTAAAAAAACTCAATATATATACGATCCGCATAACAAAGCTAATTGAGCATGACTACCACAAAGCCATCAAGTTTTGTATGACAAAAATAATATACTGCCAACATCAAATATCATGTGATGGGTTGGGTTGGTAATAATCAAATATATATTGAAATTTAAAACTTATTGAATAGATTTTGTCACGTACTTTTGATATCTAATATTTATATAATAGTAAACTCATTCATGTTTGTGCTGATGGTTGAAAACAGTTATTTGATACAGTTTAAATAAAATAATAACAATACTTCTAATTGAAAATTGAATTATTTTCAAAACCGTACAATTTTAACTAAAATACATAAAACTATACAATTTTCATTAATTATTATTTTTAATTTGACTGCACCGAATATTTCAAAAATGACGTAATGTTCGAATTTCATAACTGACAATTTTTGAAATTGAAGCGCCTGCCATTTTGTTTTTGTAGTATTTTATCAATCTACCAGTGCTATCAGCGACGTCTGTTCTCAGTGAAGAACGTTTGGCGATTGCAAATGATTGTGGCGTTATCAGTGATTAGTGATGCTTGGCGAGTTATGACTTATGAGCGATAGCAGAAAAAAACTAAAAATGTTTATAGATCTGACTGATATATTGGGCCGGCCCAGCTTTAATATAAATGGAAAAATCTATTGTTTTAGTGGGAAAAAAATCTACTGAACTTGTACAGATTATAATTGCATTTTTTAATGTCATAAGGATAATGTCATTTTTAATAAATGTAAATTCAATATCACTATCACTACACCGAAAAAGTTGACTTTTGTTCAAAAATGATACTCTTAAGTCTTAAGTTTCATTAATAAATATATAAATAATATAAAAATACAAATCGGTTAATTCACTATTAATGCTGGAGGACTCTTTCCGTCCGACTAACGACCAATATTTTCCATAACTTTGCTTTTAATTTAAAATCATTTCCCACCCAATCTTAACCCTCATACACCATCCCATTAATCAAATCTATAAACAAATTCCTCATGGAAAAAAAATATATATAAACAAACAATTTGTGATATAATTGTCACCCATATTTGGCAATATATCCATGTTTTCCTAACAATTAAATCCGGATCATTCTCCTCACCCCCCCCCCCCCCACTTCCAGTGGGTCCCACGTTTATTTTCCATTTTACCCCACACCCCATCGTTTAATTCTTAGGAAAAAAATGGAGCACAATTTGGAGGAAATATTGATTAGATATGTCTACTTTTTTATGTATTTATTTTTAGCATTGTTGCATGTTTTTTTTAATCCAAATTAATGTTAGGCTACCCAATCAATTATTAATTAAACGAAATAAATTATTATTCGCCCTAAATAAAATGAAACTATTTTCTAAATATAAATCATAAATAAAATTTGTCTAAACAATATTTTACTACAATGGAAATTTTGTTTATTTAGTTACTCACTCACTCCTAATTATAAGTTCTATTAAAATTTTAAAAAAATCAAGTACAATATAATTTTTAAAAAATTGCTACATGTTGTATTTTTATTTTAATTTTTTACTATTAATTATTATATAATATTTTTTGATTAATAATAATAAATAAATATGGTACAATTAATTTATAGAATATTAATTATCATTTAATTGAATATGGCATATGAATATAATTAAATAAAAAGGGGAGGGAATTTGAGTCATTTTGCAAGGGTTTTTTTTGTCGCCGGGGGTGTGACTAAGCAACTTCTTCTTGTATGTCTGAATAAATATTTTAACAAACTCCTCTATATCACTATATGGCATTATTGTGACTAATACTTATAATCATAAGAATGGGCTGAAATATGTGCCACAGAGACCAGAGCTGATTCTATTGTTTTATTTTTGATATGTTATGTTAGTTGAGTTAGAGGGTTTTCGAATCCGAGCACACTTTGGTGTCGGGTGAAGTGTTCATCAATGAGCCACTCACTTGCACCCTGATTCTATTGTACTTTGTAGCTTCTCGTAATAGCAAGAACTCCTAACTCCTAAGTAACACATCACTTCTTCATCTTGTACGTTGCTGATTTTTTTTTTCATATTTGAGAACATTAAGTTACCAAATTTACATCAAATAGGGATTGACTTCACGACAAAAAAAATTGTTGATCACATGATTTTCTGTTCAAGCAGATTGTTGTGCTTTGTCAACATGTGAGCTTCAACTTTGAAATATAAAATTTGACTTATCAAGAAAGGTAACATCTTGTCATCTAGCTTATGTTTCTGAACTGTTGGATGATTCCGATTCAGCAGAGATACCTTTTTTTGGATTTGGGTGAAGAAAAGTATGTCAGTGGAGAATTTAGGGACGAGAAATTTATACAATGTCATCAATCATCAGGACTTTACATACATTTGTAGTTTTGATTGATATAAAACTACAGCACAAATTTCATCCATGGCATGAAATGCGGAAGAGGTCAATCCTAGTTCAACTCCTTTTGTCTTGTCATTTAGGTCACTCTCGCTCGAGCTAGCCGTTGGAAACTTTGGGGTATAAATTCAAATTTCGGCCAGAGTTCCTCAAGTCTACATTCATCAATTTCCTCTTTGGTCTAGTTCATAACAATCAAAAATTCAAATATATATGAGTCCAAAATAGGGGTGTTGGTTGGTGATTAATTAATTGCATAATAAAAAGAAGAAGAAAAAAATCACTTGGGAGGTGGTAAGAGGATTGATAGTTTCGTATTTGGGTTTGATTATGCACTAAGTAGAAATAGACAAATTACATTTAGTCCTAACCGTTTTGTATTCTTGTTTGTGTTTACTCATCGAATAATATAATAACTTACAAAATAAAAATGGCAAGACGATGCAATACCCGAATAAACGGTCAAATTCTATAATTTGGATCATGACAGCCCAATATTTTTTTTATCACATTAGCTCTCCCAACACAACCTAAAATTCACTATAAAATTCATGTTGATAAAATAAAAGATGAGGTTACTTAATAATAAACATGGAAGATACACATTCTTAGTATGAAAGTTAAAAAATATGTCCATTTTATGTTGGTTTGGTCCATCAGGGCGTAAAATAATCGGTCGAGGGCTAAGACATAAAATTTCCGATGCCCAAGTGATCGTGTGTTCGGATCCTGAGTGATTAAAAAAAATATGTAAAAGAAAGGTGTTTATAAGTGCTTAATAAGAAATTAATTAAGATATATAGAGAAGGTCTAGTTCACCTAAGTTTGAAAAACATGTCACCCATATTTGCAGGGTCTGCCATTAAAACTTGGATTCAAATTTGTGATTGCGATAGGGCATATTTCCCATTACTACCATATCCTATACTTTAAATTTAGAATGGCTTTTCATACAAAATGTAATCACAAAATCCATCCTAACAAGGGCACGAGCTGCACAGAGAGCAATGCAAGATTTGATTTTTGAATAAGCCTACCTCCTCAAGGTTTTTCATAGTAAAGTCTATCTCACTCTATGCTTCTCTACTCCCTATACATCAATAATTTGATTTTAAAATCTGCAATTCCTAAAACCAACGATTGTCCTCGTTCCACTCCCAACCTAATTAATTATTTTCATCATGTGCAAATCCCTATATCGACATATATAAACCTCATTTTCCAAGATATGTGTTGTGGTGAGTTTCAAAATTCATCAACAATGTCAAATAAGTAGTGGTTTACTTGGCCTTTTTGTTTGAGGCTTTACTTAGCTTTTTAATTCTTATTGTATTTACTCAAATAAGCATTTGTAAATAATTCATTTTGTCACATTTCGTTGGTTATTCATATGCGTGAGACTTGATTAACTAGCACTACCTTATTAATTATCATGTCATTAACGTAGTATGATATTTTGTGATACGCTTGAAGTTGTAATGATTTATAGGACGGCGGTGACATAAGCCAGTTATGACATATAAGGCTTATAATCACATTGAATCTTACGGTAGGATAGGGCGTAGGATGTGGCTCAGTGATAAACACTCCCTCGGTGCCAAAAGCGCCGGATTCGAAGTCCTTCTAACACACTTAACACAACGTACACTAACTAACCCCAATCAAAAAAAAGAATCTTACGATAAGATAGTTATTGATGGTATCAAAATCAAACCTTTGTTTTAGATGACCCTCAACAATCTTTGAATGGAAAGACGATCTTGTGTCTATCTTATTTGCTTATAACTAGAACGTTTTAAAACAATCACTAAATCATTTAATTAAAAAAATTAATTGTTCGGTCCCAGATTAAATTAAAATAGAAAACGCCAAAAGCATTTTTACTCATTCCCTCAAATGGAAATTTTATTTAAAAGCTTATTAGCAAATAGATTAGTTTTCGAGCAATGTTTAATTAAATTATTAAATAATTTTTTTTGTTTTTAAATTTAAATAATTAAATACAATAGGTGAATGAAAAGCTTATATAAAAGGAGATCACAAGCAAGCAGCAGCAGTATATTCATTCTCTGTTAAATTTGGAATCAAGCTGTCCTCTGTTTTCAAAATCTCTCATGGATAAAGAAACCAAATTCAAACTCGGAATCCCTCGCATCTTCAAATCATCCTACGCCTCCTGCCGCTCCCGCATCTTCTCCGATGCCACCGTCGTCGTCGGAACTCAACCGTCCTCCGTCCCACAAACTCACAACTCCGACATCTCTTCATCACTCCCCGCAGCACCCAAAAAAGCAACCGATTCCAGCTCATTTCCTTCAATATGCAAACCCAAATCCACCCAAACCTTAAATCAAGATTCACATCACAAAGTTACAGAGTCCTCGAAACGCAGAGGTTGTAATGGTTTGAATACTCATGCTCTGTTTTATTACGGAGATGTTGCGGCCTCTCCGGTTTCATCTATGATATTAGACAGAGAGTTTTACCAGAAGCCCAGATCGAAGAAAGAAAGCAAGAAGTCTAGGAGCAAGCGGATGTCTCGGAGCTCCAGCCGTCAATACTCGAGCAGGAGGCTCTGTAGAGTCGACTCTGCTTTCCTCTCCTCTAACAGCGAAAACGACTACAACGATGATGAAAACGACGACGTCTTCTTCTCATCGAGGAGCTGGTCCTCTGGCTCGTCCAGGAGTCAGAAATCGCATGGTGATAGTGCGGTGGGGTGTGAGATGATGAATGACAGCGTGGCGGTGGTGAAGAGCTCAAGCGATCCGTACGAGGATTTCAGGACATCGATGGTGGAGATGATAGTGGAGAAGCAGATCATGGCCGGGAAGGATCTTGAGAAGCTGCTGCAGAGTTTTCTGGCGTTGAATTCGCGTCATCATCATCGTGTCATACTGGAGGTGTTCATGGAGATTTGGGAGGCTCTGTTTTGTGACTGGTCATAAAACGTCGCCGTATGTTTCATTATGTTTTGGAAATTACAGTAGCTTTTTTACATGGAAAAGCAAGTTGACATTGTAACACGTAACATATTTTAATCAACTTGAATTATCAGCTTTTAGATGAAATTTCAATGTATGAAGTTTGGTCCACATAGGCAGAATGAAGGGACATATGAGAATGTACCTTTACCTGGTTTTAACCTAAAAACAGGGAGAACAAAGGCATTATTTGAAAAGGTAGTAATTATGGAGCTGAACTTGAACACTTTATACATTCCATGAAACGTTTTAGTCTCAAATTGGGGACCTTGTTCGCACACTCATCGATGCTTACTTCACCATTGGAGGCTCTGTTCTGCACATGAGGCAGAGTAGAGTAGAGTAGAGTAGAGCAGGGCAGGTCAGAGAAACAGAGAGAGTATTAATTGGCTCATTCCTTTTCTGAGTTTGCAGTTTGTAGCATGGAATTTTTATAGCTAGCCTAGGTTGGTTATGTCTTACTTACTTGTTGGAAGATACTGTATAAAGAATCAAAGAATGTGATGAGAGTTAAATGAGGTGGTCAGAGCTGCAGGTTGCATTGATCAGTTTACATGTGCATGCTCAAGCTTAGCCCTAGTTTTAACAGACGAGAAGAGGTCGTACTAATTTGTGGGGTTTGACAGTTACAAGTCCTCTCGGTTTCAGACGGATAGATTTGCCAATCTAATAAGCACACGTTCCTTCCCCCTAACTAACATATTGGGCTCGTTTACCAAACCTGATGGGCGTAAAGTAATGGGCCTCAAACTTGAAGCGGCCTGTCAATCTTAATCCATCACGTGGCAGGACGAAGAGTCATGTGTCATCATAGAAAGGCAACCTCTGCCTAATAAACCTAGATATTCTTTGTCTTAATCACAAGATATCTAATCTAACCCACATCACATGATTTCATGTTTTTCCCCGATGCTACTTTTTTAGTTTTTTTTTTGTTGAGCTGGACTTGTTAGGGGTTAGTAGTATTCATTTTTTTGTGCCATTTGATAACATAAGGAGTCGAATCAGGAGGGACGCAGTCTCGCTGGTGGATTTGCTCTACTGAGACAAACACCAATCCTCATGCTCTGAAATTCTTTGGGACTGGACGCAGCCTCAACACTAATGGGAAAAAAAAGAAGAAGAAGAGAGGATGTTGTACAGTTAAATACTGATAATGCGACTATGCGAGCATGAGAATACCAATATTTTTAATCAAAACAATCTCGCTTTATGGCTAAAAAAAACAATCTCGCTTTAATTAAAATTATTTTTAAACATATTAAAATGACATCATTTTAATTTTGACAACGGTGCATATATCGGATTTGCATCTGCCGGAGGGCTACAAAAACTGTAGAAGCAACTATGTATAATTTTTTATTATTATTGTAGGGATTACAAGTTGTATAAGATCATTACGTCATTTCAATGTCACTATCTAATACATTATATATAACTGAAGCATGAGCCAATGCGGCGTCTCACCCCAATTGATGCAAATCTTCAAAGGTCGCAGCGCTTGATCCGCTTTGTCGACTCGGCGGAAGAACTCATTTTCAACATTTTCTGCGAAAAGGAAGAAAACCGTCCTCGAGTCCTCGCTTACTCGGGACCAAAAAAATACACACTTATTGCTAGGTGGGAGGGAAAATTCCACCTAAATTAGGCATGAGAATAATACATTATGTGATTGAACTTCTCCCCTCTTAATTACAAAGCCAATAATTGAGTCCATTGAACTATTACCCACCTGCACCTATGTACAATTATTATTTGTAGTCACATTTATAATAATTGGTCCATGTCTACTATGCGCCACGTGTGTACTCCAGCAAATATCCAAAACATGGGTTGGGTTGGGTTGCATTGCGGGTAGCCATCTTGGATCCCTGTGGTCTATCACGTGCCACTATGGACCATTTCCATACCTTCGCCTTCCTTCCTCTAACTAGCTTCTTGATTAACCTAGTCGCTTCAGTGTATTCCCAGCCCTAACACCATACATAGAGATGGACCAACCCGAAGAGCTTTATTGGAGGAATTCACCAATGTAGTATTTTGCCAATTTAGTTGAACTATACAATCTCATCAGACACTGATCTGATGATAAGACGGTGTGTAATAAGAATCAATTCTTCAGAATATCTGATTCGAATACACATTACTTGAAATGTGGTTCTGGTACGGACTTGAGAGTAGAGAGTAGAAAAAACGTTTCAATTATGTGTCTAACGGGACTCATAACAATATAAACTTTTAGATCATTTTCATTTGGGTGATCTTAACTTGTGCCCCTTCCGGAGCTATGTAGAAAGCATGTTGGACTTAAGCCCAACATGCTTTGCATGTGGAAAAAAATTCTGAAATTTAAAGTGTTTTTTTATTGAAAAATTTACACAAATTTTATAATTCGTCCAAATAATTTCATATATATAAATTTTGCCCTAGTTCATCTTTAATCCTGCCTCCGTACCTCGCCCCTTACTAATTTTATTAAGATAGGCATCAATCGCTTGATTGTGTACCGGTATGGACAAGGAGTTCGTCTAAGAGGGTGTGACTGCTGTAAGGTCTATGGATGGGGGATTGAGAGGACCAATATATAGTTGTGTAGGTCCAAACAACATAGTTCTACGGAAGAAAAGTGACATTTGTTGGAGTTTTTTTTCTTCAAACCGACCCATTTGGGTTTCACAATATCTCAAATGACCCAAGTGAGTTAGACATTTCAATTTTGACCTATTTTTAATAAAATCAGATCCTAAGAATCCGGTTTTATTAAAAAAAACACGTGGGCGACACATGTACTAAAAACCTACGTGAATGTCGAGTAAGAAACAAAATATTTTTAAAAAAAAGGGTTATAAAACCGGATCCCCAGTATCCGGTGTTTTTTAAAAAATTTAAATTTTCTACAAAACCGCATCCCAGGGAAAACTACAAATTCATTATCTGTACTACCACTCCATTTCAAAATAAGTACCGAACTTTTAATTTTTTCAAATCAAGTTCCGAGGGGTCAAATCGCAATAAGAAAACTTATAAAATTAACACAATTACACTATTTAACCTTTAAATGATTAACTATAAATAAAATGTTTGAAATTAAATTATTTAGAATATGAATATCTTATCATTTAATGATAAAATTGAAAACATCATATTGCTTACTATCTTTGACGATTTTTGATATAATTAAATTTCAAAAAAATATCCACTAAATAGGAAAAAATTCACTATTATAATTACATATTTAATTAAACTTACAAATAACTAACTCTCAGAGTCTTTACAAATGTTCAACATGTTAATTGTAGATAAAATTCAATAATAAAAATGATTAAGAACTAAATTAATTATAATTCGAATACCCGTGATAAATTTGAAACATGTTTAAATATAATTACAATATTGAATTTTACCTGTTACTTTGGTGTATTTTTTAAATTTTAGTATATAAATAATAAAAAATAACAAGTATATATGTTTTCAAATTATCAAAAAAAATATATGTTTTCAATTTTATTACTGAATAGCACGATATTCAAATTCTAAAAATTCTATTTAATCATTTAAAGGTTTAACGACGTTATTTGGATATAATTTTTAAAATTAAACTATATAGTAAATTGTCAAAGATAATAAGCAACATGATGTTTTCAATTTTATCATTAAATGATAGAATATTTATATTTTAAATAATTCAATTTTAATCATTTTTTATAATTAATCATTTAAAGGGTTAAATGGTTTAACGGTGTTAGTTTTATAAGTTTTCTTATTACACTTTGACCCATCAGTACTTGATTTGAAAAAAATTGAAAGTTCGGTACTTATTTTGAAATGGAGTGATAGTTCAAGTAATGAATTTGTAGTCCCCCCCCCCCAAATTAAGTTTTCTACAAAACCGTATCACCAGATCTGGTGTTTTAAAAAAAAATTAATTTCCTAGGAGATCCGGTGTTTTAAAAAAAATTAAATTTCCTACAAAATCGGATCCACAAGATCCGGTTTCTTATAAAAAATTAAATTTTTTTCCACTAGACATCCACGTAGGATTAATTTTTTAATCAATAATTTTTTTATTAAAGAAACCAGATCCTGGTAGAAATGGGTCAATATTGAAACGCCAAACTCATTTGTGTCATTTGAAATATTATGAAACCCAAATATGGGTCATTTTGAAAAGAAAAAAACACCACTTTTTGACACACTCCATATAGTATATATCTACTTCTATTTATGTCGAGTGAAATGTGAAAGTCAATTAAACAAATATCCTACATTGCTAAAGAGAGAGATTAGTTGGCGCTTATATGACTTTATATAATTAAGACCCACAAACTTGAACTTTTGGATCACAGCAAAATTCAACAATTTCTTCACAAATCTAATCAAGGTAGGAGAACTGAGGGAACTGCCTGAAAATATATAGAGACCCTACCAGGTAACCAACTAACTTAAGAAGGTCCCAATTAAATCTGTCTCTATGTGTGCGTATCCATGTGTTATGCCATGTGCGGTTCTAGGGTTCTTAATTCCGGAAGTCCATAAATTGAAAATGATGGAGTACTATATACATTGAGGACTCTCTCTGCATGTAACATTGCAGCTGATGTAACTTTTCAACCGATTTCTTTTCAATCTGAATTTTTCATGGCATGTAATAATAATCGAAGTACAAATAGTTTGTTATACTTGGTGGCGACTTGATTCCAACTTTAGCTCTGCAAATGAATTATTCAATTCAAATGTTAGGGTATGAACTCATTCAGAAAGCTCTAGAAACTATAAGGGTATGATTTTCTTTCATTCGGTTGGGGAATATTCATGTGAAACTATCTCTCACATCGGGTAGTGAAGGAAGAATAATTGCTATCCTATATTATTACATTATAACCATGACTCATAAGTTTGAAATTTTGGATCAATAATAGGGTAGTAATCCAATATATGATTGAACTAACAAATTTCAACATTGTATTTACAGCTAGCCCCCATAATGTGAATATAGGAAAGTCCTGCAGTCAATATATATATTGTTTGTAGAGAAAGTTCCCACTTGCTAATATTCACTTCTCTTTGTTCTTAATTCATTTAATTATGCACTCTAGGGTTTATGAATAAGACTGATCAGGGAGCTTTAATTTTGTACCTGCAGGGACCATATGGAATAAATGTCTTTTGCTTTGCCATTGTTATATTGTTGTAATAAAGACCATCTTGCCTGCATTTCATAAGGTAATGTTCTGAACTTCGAAAACGATATATATGTGCTGAGAAATAACATCAAAATAGTCTCTCTCTTTTTTTTTTCCAGCAATTCAAGAGAAATTTCTACACCACAAACTATCTGTATATATATATATATATATACATCAACTTAAAAAACACCCTAAAAGGCCGCAAAGAGAAGCACATAAAACCCTAAAAAATAATAATCTTGTAACATCCGCCTACAAGAAATATATACATACACATTCACAAATGACCTAACGCTGTCAAACAAATTTGAGAAAGCTGCTTATAGATTTGGCTCTTTTGGGAACCATATGTGATATGAAAAAAGTTAGCTAGACACGAGGCTTGTGATGAGAAATCAGGTCACAAGGGTCCATGACCTAGAGATAGAGAGCAATATTGGAGTACTTTTTCGCATCTAGTTTCCGTTAAGTTCATGCTCAATATCTTCTGCGATTCTCCTTGCATCCATGGATGTTCCAAGTAAGCCACGCTTTGTGAACCCAACGGAGTATAGCCCATTCTCCCCTTTCCACCCTTTCGGAAAGGACTCTCGAGGCACTCCATCTTTCTCCGAAAACATATTTTGCTCCTATGATGCGTCATTTTGTTTAGTAGTGTTTAATTGCATAATGTTTTCTCCATGGTAATTGAATGAAATTTGTTATCAAACACAACGTGTTGCGAGTTATATGCATACCTTCAACCATGACGGCACGTTACTTCGATAGCCCGTGGCTAATATGATCGCATCAAACCTCTCCGATCTTCCATCCACAAAAAATGCTGTATCACTTGTTATACGCTTCACCCCAGGCCTAACCTGCACTAATTACAATTTAATGTCGTTTTCACTAAATATGTCTGAAAATTTTTATAAGCAAATTAACGTATAGATGAAACCTTTATGTGGCCTGATTTTATCTTGGCAAGAGTCCCAACGTCTAATACTGGAGTCTTCCCTGAAATGCTCTTAAGCTGCAATGGACCGACTTTTGGCCGGTGTATATCGATCCGAGACGTATCTCCAATCATCAAATTTGAGACCATTAGTAAGAACCGGTCCACAAGCCTAACTGGGAACCACTTGAGAAGAAACATGGACAACCCAAATGTTGACTGCCCTAGCATCTCTTGTGGCAATACATGAACCTTGGCAAACACAATTCACATCTCTCTTAATTAGGATGTAGTAAAATTTTTAAGAATTTGGTCTGAGACTCTGACTAGTGGTCCTTTTTGCAAAACACAAAGTGAAGTAGTACTACATATAAGAAAGAAGACATTTATATACATTCACAATCACAGATCACATGCGTAAGGGGCTAAAATTTACTGTGTTAGAATCACGCATGCAATCTCCAATTCCCAAGAAAGTGCCCTAGAAGCCTTGACACTTTCCCAGAATAGGATCTTTTATACTGCTGTCCTTTTCTACAATATCTAGCTACCATACAACTAGTAAGAAACCCTAATTAATTTTGGGTTTTACTAGTTAATATATGGAACAAAATAACAATTAATTGAAGTCCTTAAAATCAAATTTGGACCCAAGAAATTGATGAAAGAGTGCTTACTGTATCCCTGACAACAAGGGAGGGCTTGGCATTGAAGTTGCACAGATCCAAGCAAACCTCCATGCCAGAGTTCCCACAACCAACTACCAAAACCCTCTTCTCCTCAAACTCTTCCCCACTTTTGTAACAGCTAGTATGCACCACCGGCCCCATAAACTCCATCAGCCCTTCAATCTCTGGCACCACCGTCTCCGCATTCTCTCCCGCCGCCACCACCAGCCACTTACACATATATTCCACAATTTCTGCCACATCATTATCTTCAAAACAATATGCTGGCTTCTGCCCTCCTGTAGTTCTCACTCTCCAACACTCAAACTTCGAGTCATACTCGGCGCTAATTACTGTTCTATTGAACTCCGGGTTGATATCGAAATGCTCGGCGTAGGACTCCAAGTAGTAGATGAACTGTTGCTTTGTAGGGTATGTTGGGAAATTCTCAGGGAAGGGCATAAGTGGGAGCTGGCAGAATTTTTTAGGGAGGTGGAGGTGTAACCGGTCATAGGTTTTGAGTTTCCATAGGGAAGCTATGCAGTTAGCCCTTTCGAGGATTAGTGACGGTATGCCTTTCTGTTTGAGGCATGCTGCCACGGCTAAACCTGACGGTCCGGCCCCAACTATGATGGGACCGGACACGTAAACACACTTAGATGTAGATACTGATGCTGTCAATGATGAATCCATCAAATGATCATACACTTTCTTTCTCTCAACTTCGTTGGAAGACTCCATCTGATCAGATGTCAACATGTAGCTAGCTAAAAGCTCAAAGAAGTTGCAACAGGCCAAAGTGGATAAATTCCATAATCTGGGTTGATTATCTCCAACTTGTTTGGATTGAATTCTTCCAGTATAGGTAGCTAAGATTGAGATTTGGACATTTTCCAAACCTAAGAAAAATGTGAGAGATCAATTACTTAGCTTTGAGTGCTTGCAACAGAGGAGAAAAGGGAGAGCGTAAGAAAGCTCCTGGATACGGAGGAAACAAACCAAAGCTGCAGTACTTATGATGAGTATGGAGATAGCTACTGGTTTAATTTGTTTTCGGTGAATAATTTGGGAGAGTTAAATATGTGGATTGATGTGTAGTGTTCATAACTCCAAAGTATATATAGACTAGTTTGTGACAGTGTGGTGTAAATTGAAGGCATTGACCTTGACACTATCCCAATTTACATACTGGCCGGGATAGACTTTTTCCCCGTCGCATAAAGAATCATCAAGTCTTTAAAGTGTTATAAAACTTTAAATTTCATGATGCTCAAACTAATTAAACCATAACTGTATCAAATATATACTAAATTAATTACAAGAAATTATTTCAAATTGAATGTATCTATTTTAATTATATTTAATAACAAAATTAGCAAGATACCGATTAATGAGGTCAGGTTAATTTTTTATATGTTACATCTGCTATTCTGAGCTAAAATATCTCAGGATAAATTAGATTTCTTTCTTAATGAGGTCAAGTTTTTTATGCTTGAATAAATTTTTGAAGGTTTGGAGGTTATTTTTTTTGTTACTGTTGAGGCATTGGCCTCACAAGTTTTTGATGATTGACAAACCGGTTTAATGGTTTACGTGAGTTTCTGTTAGTCAGGAACCTACTGGAGCAGTCAAGGACATGACGCTGGACTTGAGCACCTGCGGAAGTCTCCGAGTAATCAAGAACCGGAGTTTTGGTCAAGTCAACGAAGCGGTTGAACAGTTGAGGTCAACAAAGGCAGTTGGAGTCAAGTCCACGGAGCAGTTAACGGAGCGGTTGAAGAGGCGGTTATGGACCGGAGTCAAGGACATCATGGAGTGATGGCACGTACTCCTCAACCGTGAAGGAGATCGTGGGATGTCAGATACATCACACGATCTGGGCAGTTACTGGACGGTTACCTGGCAGTTGCCTGACAGTTATTCAAGAACCTATATAAGTCCAGGAATGCCATTTAGATTCGCGCGCATCCACACACACACTCGAGAGCTTTCTAAGTGAGAATATCAAGCTAGCTGAGCAAGGTGATATTCGGGTGATCAAGCTGCTGCTGATCGGTGCCGGAAAGTGAAGGACGTGCCAAGACTACGAAGACGTCGACGAGACAGTCAGGGAAGTAGTCAGATCTGCTTGTGTAAATCTGAGTTAGATTTATACTGAATAGGCAAAAGTTTTGTACCATTGAGTGTACAGTTTAAATAGTAATAAAAGCTATTTAAAGTTTATTCCGCTGCGTACTTAATTAGAGTAATTACCTGCATACTAAGTTAGGTTCCTAACAGTCCCAAACTTGGTTAAGTCTCTGACTATTTGAACTTAAGTCTCTGACTATCTAACCACGATCCTAACACTTGGTATCAAAGCCGCAAGGTTCTAGATTTTTGGTTAGAATTGCAGGAATGTCAGGAGATTCAATCTCAAATCCTCCAAAGCTCAAGCCGGGTGAGTATGAGACCTGGGCGACCAGATTTGAAGCCCACGTCATGGCGTATGACGGAGAGGTTTGGCAGATTATTGAGCAGGGTCAACAGTATGTCTACATGGAAGGAAGTGTAACAGAACTCAAGCCAAGAGTCATGTACACCACGGAGGACTACAAGAAACTCGAGAAGAATGCAAGGGCATTGCGGGTTCTTCACAACGCTCTGGAACCTGGAGATCTGAAGAAGGTCATTCAGTACAAGGATCCGAGTGACATCTGGGACTCTCTAAAGAAGATATATGAAGGGTCGAAGGACGTGAAGAGAAACAGAATCTTGGCGGTTCAAACAGAGTTCAATAAACTGAGACAAGTGAAGAACGAGCCATTGCACGAGTACCACTCCAGATTTCAGGACTGTCTGGGGACACTCAACAACCTTGGGAGAAAGTACAAGAACTGGGAGATTACCCACAGGTTCATGCAGGGGTTGAGTCCAGAATGGGACGACATCTCAAGGACATTGGCTGCCTTGCCGAGCACCAAGGAGAGCTCATTGGAAGAACTTGTTGCTGCACTGGTCAGTAACAAAACCATTGATGATGTTAAAATGGAGAGTTGAGAACCTCAGAAGGCTGCTCGACAAGTTGCATTGGTTGGAGAAAATTCCAGATACCAGAAGTTCAGAGGAAAAGACTTCGGCAGAAACAAAGGAAAGGAATCTTCACGGACTGAGGAACGTGAAGTAATGTCAAAGGCTCGCAGAGTCACTGATGACAAGAACTCAGGTCGGAAGTCCAGCAACAAAAACAACCAGAAAGACGTGGAATGTTTTTACTGCAAAAAGAAAGGTCATTATAGGAAGGATTGCTATAAACTGAAAAATGATGAGGCTCGGGCTGAGCAGAATGAGAAGAAGGAGGACAAAGGTAAGAAAGCCATGTTTGCCTGGGGAGACTCGGACGAAGACAACAACATGGGTGATCTGAGAAGAAATGTGTGTCTGATGGCTAAAGGAAGTACATCAGAAGCAGAGACGTTGTCGTCCACCTCTTCATCTAGGAAGATGAATTCGAATGAATCAACTACAGATGGTAGTTACAGTGATTCACATTCAGGTTACTACTCTCGATCTCAGTGCATTGCAATGATCAAGAAACTGGTTCTCAAGGCTGAGGAACTGAATGGAATTGTGGCTGATCAAGACAAACAGATGAAGTCGATGTTTGAGGAAAACCATCAATTGTCCTTAAAAGTCAGGAGACTAGAGAAGGCAGAAGGTAAAAGGGTTGTTGGCTCAGATGATCAGTTCTATGATTCTCCGAAAGGAAAGGAGAAGCAGAAGTCGAAGACCAAGTCAGGTCTCGGATATGGGGAAGTGACCATTGCCAAACCTGTGCATAGACAGATTCAACAGAGTCCTACTCCCAAACAGAAGGTTGACTTAGATGATAGCAAAACCTATGGAAAGGGGTTTCACATCTGGGAGAAACTCAACAGTAGGAAAAGTTCTATTCCCATTGACTTTGGGAAACAGAAAAGGAAGGTCTCTGAGTCAAAGGACGTAGACTTCGGGAAGCAGAAGGTATGCTTCTACTGTGGGAAAGAGGGACACAGTCAGAGAAACTGTAAAGGATGGAAAAACACTTCCAAGAAGTCTTCAGGGAAGTCGAGCTCCGAGCCTGGAACTTCCTCAGAAGTGAAGAGCAGAAGGAAACCTGGAGCAGGGAATGACTCGTCAAGTTCCAGAGTGGTTAAGGATGTATCTCACTCACTAGCAGTTTCAAAAACTCATGCTTCTAATATTAATACTTCATCTCAACCCAAAAAGGCTAAGCTTGTTTGGGTTCCTAAAACCTGATTGTTTATGTGCAGGTCGAGAGAGGAACAAGTTCATGGCTGATTGATAGTGCATGCTCAGGTCATATGACCGGGAAGATGAACCAGTTCTCCTCTCTACGACATCATTCTGGTGGCTCCATTACTTTCGGAAATGAGAGTAAGTGTCAGGTCATCGGATCAGGTAAGGTACAATTATCAAGTAAGGTAAGTGTTGATAATGTTAGTTATGTTCATGGGTTAAAGTTTAATCTGTTAAGTGTTTCACAGTTGTGCCGTGGAGGTAAAAACAAGGTCGTTTTTACAGCTGATGATTGCTCTATTGAGTGTGTCTCCACAGGTCAGGTTCTTCTACGTGGGAGAAGTGCTGAAAGAGTCTATTTTGTGGATTCGTCATTTGATCCTGAAGAATACTTGTGTCTGTCGTCCAGAGCTGATGAAACCGAGATGTGGCATCGTCGGTTGGGACACGTAAACTTCAGATTGTTGAAAAGGTTGCAGAATCAGAACTTGGTAATTGGATTACCAAAGATCAGTGAGGTACCTGATCAGGTCTGCAGTGCTTGCACGCAAGGAAAGCAGTCTAGAGGATCCTTTCACTCAAAGAATGCAATCAGTACGTCAAGAACATTTGACTTAGTACACATGGATCTATGTGGACCGATGAGAGTTCAATCACGTCAAGGTAATCGATATGTGTACGTGTTAGTTGATGATTATTCCAGATACACGTGGGTTATCTTTATTAGGTCAAAGGATGAAGTCTTTGACTGCTTCAAGACTTGGGTGAAACTCGCTGAAAGAAAATTCAGTCTCAAGGTGAAGAGTATCAGATCGGATCATGGTACTGAGTTCGAGAATGGACAGTTTACAGAGTTCTGCAGTGATCAAGGAATCGATCACAATTTCTCAGCGCCAAGAACTCCACAGCAAAATGGGGTAGTTGAGAGGAAGAATAGGACACTGGAGGACATGACCAGAACGATGCTGATAGAAAGCAGATTGGCAGGAAGCTTCTGGGCAGAGGCAATGAATTCAGCCTGCTACGTCCTCAACCGTTGTTATCTGAGGCCCACTCTCAATAAGACTCCGTACGAGCTGCTGAATGGTCGGACACCTAACATCTCTCATCTTCGAGTTTTTGGCAGTAAGTGCTACGTCCACAATAACGGGAAAAATCAGCTAGGGAAGTTTGATCCAAGAAGTGATGAAGGAATCTTCGTAGGATATGCTTTGCATAGTAAGGCCTACAAAGTGTTCAATAAGAGGACCAAGCTGATTGAGGAAAGCGTACATGTCATCTTCGATGAGGAATCCATGGGAAAGGATTCTGGTCATGTTCCTGATGTTCAGGTTGCTGATAATGATGAAGGATTTGAGCTAATTCGTCCGAGGGATGATCCAACAGCAGATGTTCCAGAGAATCTGGAAATACCTGAACAAGATGTTCCAGAGAATCTGGAGATACCTGAGCAAGATAATGTGCAAGTTCCTGAGGTAGCGGAACCAGCGCAGGAAGCTGAAGGAAACGAGCAAGTTCCTGAAGGAGTCGAAGTTCATGATGAACCTGAAGATATCCAAGACTCTCAGGAGGTCACTGAGTTGAGGAGAAGTACTCGAATAAGGCAGCCGAGTGTCACTCTTCGTGACTATGTTTGCTATGCAGCAGTTCAGGGGGAATCTGTGATGAACGCTTTTGTTTCCTTGATTGAGCCAAAGTCGGTTCAAGAGGCTCTAAAAGATCCAGATTGGATTAAGGCTATGCAAGACGAGTTGCATCAGTTTGAGAGGAACAAAGTCTGGAGACTTGTTTCAAGGCCAGAGAATCGGAAAGTGATTGGCACTCGCTGGATTCTCAGAAATAAAAAGAATTCTGATGGAGAAGTAGTCAGGAACAAAGCTAGGTTGGTTGTGAAAGGCTACAGTCAACAGGAGGGCATCGACTATGAAGAAACCTTTGCGCCAGTGGCAAGGTTGGAGGCCATCAGGCTGCTGATAGCGTACTCGGTACAGCTTGGAATTAAGCTTCATCAGATGGATGTCAAGACAGCATTCCTGAATGGATTTCTCAAGGAAGAAATATTCGTGGAACAGACGCCAGGATTTGAAGTTCCTGAGCATCCGGATCATGTGTACGTTCTTGACAAGGCCCTGTATGGATTGAAACAGGCGCCTAGGGCGTGGTATGAGCGCCTCTCGGAGTATCTACTAGCTCACGGATATGAGCGAGGTAAGGTAGATAAGACTCTATTTTTGTTAAGAACTAATAAGCATTTGCTTATTGTGCAGGTGTATGTCGACGACATCATCTTCGGATCCACAAGTGACGAGCTTGTGAAGTCCTTCACCAAACTCATGGAGAGTGAGTTTGAGATGAGCATGGTCGGGGAATTGACGTTCTTTCTTGGTATTCAAGTCAGACAGCTGGAGAACGGTACTGAGATCTCACAACAGAAGTATCTGAGTGAAGTTGTGAAGAAGTACGGACTTGGAGATTCAAAACATGTGAATACTCCCAGTTCTCCAAACGAGTCCCTGTCAAAGGATGATGCCTCTCCAAGGACAGATGCCACAAAATATCGTGGCATGATAGGTTCTTTGCTATATTTGACTGCCTCTAGACCTGACATAATGTTTAGTGTTTGTCAGTGTGCCAGGTTCCAGGCTGAACCAAGAGAGTCGCATGTCAAGGCAGTGAAACGCATACTCAGATATCTGAAGGGTACGGAGAAGTTGGTCCTGTGGTATCCAAGGGTGAAGTCTCTCAGACTGGAAGGCTACACAGACGCAGACTTCGCGGGAGATAGGACTGACAGAAAGTCCACGTCTGGAATGGCTCAATTCCTTGGGTCCTGCCTAGTCTCCTGGGGATCAAAGAAGCAGAACTCAGTGGCGTTATCAACTGCAGAAGCAGAGTACATTGCAGCAGCAGCTTGCTGTGCTCAAATACTTTGGCTTCGGAATCAGCTAAGTGACTTCGATTTACATTTTGATCAAGTTCCAATTTTCTGTGACAATACTAGTGCGATTAGTATTGCTAAAAACCCTGTTCAACACGGTAAGTCTAAGCATATAGAAATAAAGCATCATTTTCTTAGAGACTGTGTAGAAAAGGAACTTGTCACCATTAACTTCTGCAGAAGTGAAGATCAGATAGCCGATATATTTACCAAGTCTCTACACAAGGACGCTTTTGAAAAGCTCAGGATGGAACTTGGATTGATGAGCCCACAGTGAGGTACTTCTAAACTTCTCTCAATGATTGACCAGAAGACAGAATATTTAACATGCTTAGCAGTCAATTACATGAGTAAATATCTGAAGTCCCTGAGTTGAAAGTAATGTGTGTGCTATTACTTCATTGCTAAATATGATATAGTACATGCATTGTTGAACACTGAATTCCTTGATACCTTGACATAACTTCCGGATCTTGTTGCCAATTGCCCCATGAAGGAAGTTTTGAGGCCACCTTGTCCTAGTATAGGTTATATATGATTGATGAACATCAAACTACATGTTCTGCATGCTAATCTATATGAGTGATTGAGTGATTGAATTGTGGTGATTTTATAATCTATACCCTTATGGTAAGCCGATCCACCACAATGCCCCTTGTGAAAAATTCATGTCAAGGACCTGGTCTAGCATTCACTTAGTCAAGGATTGAATGTCACTGGGAAGTTGAAGAAATACACAAGGTATCTGATAATTGAAGAAAGTGGGTATGAGCAGTTATGAGATAAGATGGTTCAGTGCTTTTCGCCTGGGAAGTCGGACGGTTTACTGCAGATACGTGTTAGAGAAGTCATTGCAGATTTGAACGGGATTTGTTTAAAAGATAACTAAAGCCCGAAGCAGTCTCTCACAACTCTCAAGCAAACGAAACCCTAAATTCGAAATCTCAAAACTCTCAAGTCGGCAAAATCTTTGTTCGAACTTCCGATGGCTTCCAACTCAAACAGCAGCATCGTCGACGCCTCAGAAAATCAGTTGGTGACACTTATTATCCTGGGTGTGCGATACACTGTCCCAAAGGAGGTAGCCGAGCTACTCAAGCCAAGTAAGTCGAATCTCCAAGTTTCAATCTTCAATCATAAATCTGTAAGGTTTTTTGATTTCTGTGCTGGAATGTGGAGTGTTGGTGAAAGGGATAGAATAGATGTCTCAGGAATTGTTAATAGTGTGGGAACTGATGTTGTCATTGAAGAGGTAAAGAAGGGTGGATGCATGTGTGGTCCCGGTCTAGTCGGTCAAGAGGAGGAGGAACTAGATATTGTTGATGATGTCTGTATGAAGAACCCAGAGACGGTAGCAGAATCAGGCAACACCGACTACTGGTTTGGATGTTCTCAAGAGAAGGAGGACAGTGCCAAAATTGCTGATGAGTCCTCAGTTGGAGCAGAAATATCTGCTGCAAATAAAGTGTTGGAAAACCTTGTGGCTATGGGCAAGATTGCCCAGTTCAACAAATCTGGAGGATCAGATGATGATGACTGTGAAATAACTCAACCAACTCAAACAGTTTCAAAGAGGAAGAAAAAGGAATTGCCCATGAGAATCCAACCCACCAGGGAGACTGGTAAAAGAAAACAAAAGGCAAAGGAGGAACTTGTCGCTACAAAGTCTGTGAAAAGACAAAGGAGAACGAAATCAGGGAAAAAGATTCTGCAAGAGGTGGAATGCTGTGAGGAGTTTCTCTTAAAGGAAGGATTAACAGAGATCCTTGATCTGTTAGAAGCACAAGGTTGGGAGAAACTTTGTGAGACAATGGACTTCATATGTCCTGAAGCTGTGGAAGACTTCTACAAAGAGTTGAAGTTAACTGATGGAGCAGTACCAACGTTGTCTGTGAACTTCAGGGGGAAGAAATTCACTCTGTCAAGTACAGAACTTGCAAAGATTCTGGGGCTAAAACATGAAGGTTTTGACTACTACTGCAAAACAAGTGTCTGGCCAAAAGAACTTGGGGATAAAAAGAAACTGGTGAAGGAAATATGTCAGCTGGAATCGGCTCAGAAGAGCACTGGACTCAGCACCCAGTTTATGGAACCGGCGGTGAAAATCATGCATAAAATTCTGGTGAGCAATTTTCTGCAGAGGGGAGTGAAACCTTCGTATGTACAGCATCAGGACCTTCTGCTGTTAGATAAGCTGTTGAAAAAAGAGCAAATTAACCTGCCAAAACTGATAATTCATCAGATAGATCACCTGAAGGACCTGGCACAGATTGGGTATTCAAGAGTAATCAAGAGAATTCTTCAAGAACACAATCTGTATAAGGTTACTTCTGGGAATGAAGAGCAAATTGTGAAGGACTTTGATCCTGATGTGTTTAGGAAGATGAACCTGGTCTATGACAATGTTGAGGGATGGGTAAAAGCTAAAATTCCAGAACCAAAGAAGAAGGCCAAGCCAGTTGAGCAGGAGCCTGTGGAAGAAACTGAGTCTGAGGATGAGAGTACGAATGACAATGCTAAGCTGATGGAGGTGTTTGGAAATATGGTTTCTGACCTGAAGAATGAACTGAGGGGAATCCGGACAGAAATGAGAGAGTTCAAACAGGAGGTGAAAAAGGCAATTGAGGAAATGAAGGATGAACTGATAGCCTTGTGTGACAAGCTCTGAAGTTCTTGGGTCCTGGGATGATCTCTTTTGACTGTGAGAATGCCGAGATCAGTTCCTGACATGAATTTCCCTTCCCTTGCTTTCCTACCTCATATTTCCTTTTGTTGTCTCTGAGTGCAAACTGTGTTCAATTTGCTTGTTATGACTATCTAGTTTATCTTTGAAGTTTATGCATGCCTTTATGAACTGCTCTAAGTCTCATTTTATTCATGTCTCTGACTTCTGTGCGTGTTACTTACTCTTCTTTGATGATGTCAAAAGGGGGAAGGGTAAAAGCATCACCTGAGGGGGAAATCAATCTGACGTTCCCGAGTAAAATTGACTAGAAATACCTATGCATAAGTATGACTTAATAGGATGTTTATGAAGTTTCTGAGTGTGCAGGAACTTAGGGGGAATATGTTCCCAAGGAGAATAGGTTCTCAATCCATGCTGTGTGCATGTCTTACATCTATTAAGTGCATCTTCGGTATTTATCTCCTAAGGGTTTGTCATCATCAAAAAGGGGGAAATTGTTGAGGCATTGGCCTCACAAGTTTTTGATGATTGACAAACCGGTTTAATGGTTTACGTGAGTTTCTGTTAGTCAGGAACCTACTGGAGCAGTCAAGGACATGACGCTGGACTTGAGCACCTGCGGAAGTCTCCGAGTAATCAAGAACCGGAGTTTTGGTCAAGTCAACGAAGCGGTTGAACAGTTGAGGTCAACAAAGGCAGTTGGAGTCAAGTCCACGGAGCAGTTAACGGAGCGGTTGAAGAGGCGGTTATGGACCGGAGTCAAGGACATCATGGAGTGATGGCACGTACTCCTCAACCGTGAAGGAGATCGTGGGATGTCAGATACATCACACGATCTGGGCAGTTACTGGACGGTTACCTGGCAGTTGCCTGACAGTTATTCAAGAACCTATATAAGTCCAGGAATGCCATTTAGATTCGCGCACATCCACACACACACTCGAGAGCTTTCTAAGTGAGAATATCAAGCTAGCTGAGCAAGGTGATATTCGGGTGATCAAGCTGCTGCTGATCGGTGCCGGAAAGTGAAGGACGTGCCAAGACTACGAAGACGTCGACGAGACAGTCAGGGAAGTAGTCAGATCTGCTTGTGTAAATCTGAGTTAGATTTATACTGAATAGGCAAAAGTTTTGTACCATTGAGTGTACAGTTTAAATAGTAATAAAAGCTATTTAAAGTTTATTCCGCTGCGTACTTAATTAGAGTAATTACCTGCATACTAAGTTAGGTTCCTAACAGTCCCAAACTTGGTTAAGTCTCTGACTATTTGAACTTAAGTCTCTGACTATCTAACCACGATCCTAACAGTTACTTTTCAAATATTGAACCCACAACAAACTGAGTGATCAGCCTCACTTTCTCACACTTATTTACCTGCTCAGTGATTTAGTTGACCTGAAAGAAAGACATATGTGTTCTTCTCATCACTTGTTTTCACTCTAAAACACATGTGGTTCAACATCAATTAACTAAATCATTGAATTGAGCATATAAAACTGAGTCAGTCAGTAATCAATAGTTTGGATTATTAGCATATGAAAGAAAGACACTGAGATTATATAGCCTATAGGTAGGTTTATAGTAAGTAATGCTGCTGCATGCGTCGGCTAGAAAATCAAATTAATGAAAAGACCAAAATTTGAAGACAAACAATTTATTAAATTATCTCAGAGCAAATATATAAGATAAAAATGCAACCATTAGATGGTCGGCAATGAAGTGTTTGTACGTCGAATCTGGATTGAAAGACCATTGCAGTCGAAGCCGCAAAGATGGTCGGCAATGAAGAGTTTGTACGTCGTATTCGTTGTCAGAAGAAAATTGAAAAAAATATGAGAGTGATTTGGGGTGTTGTATTTTCAAACTTCGTTCGCCCCTCAACCCAAGCCAATCCGATTTGTCAAACACATCCGTCATCAATCCAAGCCGACGTTATGCGGAAGACATGTTAAGAGTTTAACACAGAAAGAATTGATATCTTGGAACTCATGACACGTGAGTACACGTGCTTATATTATTGGGCCAAGTTATTTATTTTAAAAGTTTAATGTATTCCGAAATGTCAAAACTTTGCCTCTAATATATAGAGATCACATCTGGTGCAAAGCTCAAATAATGTACAAAATACAAAGTAATTGAGACTCTTGATCAGGTAAATCCAAGGGTCCATTTTAATTAGGGATAAACACAAATTAATTTATTTCAATTTCTATTTCTATTAAAAAAACTCATTAAGGGTAAAATAGACATGGTTTTTCCTTTCTTTTCTCTCTCATTACTGTTCATCATCATCTACCCCGTGAAACCCTAACCTCCAGAAAGCTCCGATTTTTTCAGCATATTAATCTGCTAATTTGAAAATCAATACGGTTTCATTTTCCCCTAAAATCACGCACAATAGAAACCGACTGGGAAAATCAATACGATTTATTTTCCCTAAAATCGGAATAAGAAATCGGACTTCATCGATCAAATTGAATGAGTAAAACTTCGTCGAACTCAGTTGTTCACACTCTGGATCATCTTCGACATCAATGGAACTCAACCCAAAATGCAATCAATAGTTTTCGAAAAGAGTAATTTGAAAATGGTCATGACGAACTATATAATGGTTATGATGAATTATAAAATATCATGACTAATTATACAATGATACTGTCGAATTCTGAACGAATTTTAATTTATATTTGACGAATTATAGCATTATTCGTCGAAGTGTACTACAATTCGTCAGAATTCTTGACGAATTATAGTCAACTTTTGACGAACTATGACATAATTCGTCAAAATTGAACTATAATTCATCAAGAATTCATCCATGGTTTTCTGCTCCTGCTGTTGATCTTCTGACACTTCGACGATTTCTATCATATGTTGGTTCAGAAAGTGAACCAAGTTGGTAAGCTTAAATAAAATCAGTAATAAAGTGATTGCATATGTAGCAGGCCGCTTGACTCCCCTGTTTCACACATAAACACACATATTTTTTTTTTGATATAATAAACACACATATATGACTCCATGTCTATCGTGATACTAAAATACGTACATGTGAAACACAAAGTATAGCACAACCGCATTTGAACTTAGTGCATGTCTTTGACGATCTGGATCTGTATGGTCGAAAAAAAGAATGGAGGAAAGAGAATGAAACTTGTGGTTATAGGAATGGTCAAATATGCCCTTAATCTAATATAAAAAAATTAAATTTAATGAGATTTTTTTCTGCTAATCTCAACCGCACATATTAATTTGGAAGACTGAGATGATTTTGTATTTTTTTTACAGTAATTTGGATTTTGTACCTGATCCTTTCTCCTAATGTATATATATATTTCCCCCAACACGAAATATTTTTATATGTACTTGGAGTTTTATTCTGCATTTAATTTTGTTTGTTTACGTGACTTACTTTGGACCACAACGTCGCCTGACACTCAAACGGTAGATCATCCTCTTTAATGCCAAGTCCATTTCAAACTTAAAGGTGTAGGTCAATACCACACCTGATGTTGAACGAAAGTCGCGTTAACATCTTTATGGGACAATCAGTTTTCTGTCGCATATATAAATGATTAAGCGACAAACAAATCAAAATGCAGATGTGTAAATCGTCATATGCGACAAAGCCGTTACGATAAATTTCAAAGTTTATCCCGTAAAATGTAAAATTGTGTAGTGTTATATGGACATGATAACTGCCATTAACTAGCAATAACTTCCTCTTTCACCTACTTTTCCTGACTATATAAGTATGACTCATTTCATCACACATAGCATACCATTTTCTTTATGGTAAGTTGTACTTTTGGTCCTGTCTAAGTTCAGTGATTCAATATTGAGTGACTGGTGACATACTCAAGTAGCACAAGGTTTCAAATTCAAACACAAACAGGCATTTGATAGTTATACATTTCTGCCAGTTCAAGAAATCCTATGTATTCAGGGGAGAGCGCTCGGTTAACAATTTTTTTATAATTAAAAAAAATCAGAGGATCTAAATCTAATCAATTGACAAAAATGCATATTTGAATGTACATCTGATACGTGTCTCCAGTAAAGTCAAACTTGATGACTTTAATTTTTGTTCATTAAATGCAAGTCGAGGTGCAGATTGAGTTTTGTTTTTTGATTGTGGGATACATCATCTCATACAAATCAAGTATTACACAAATACATCGGAAAATGTCACGGTGGGATTCGAACCCTTAACTTTGCTATTGCAAGACAAGTGTTTTACCAATTTAACCACCACCTTATGTTCTCATTTAATTATCGTTCCTTAATTTTCAATAATAATGAGAGTAATATCGATCATCCCTCAAAATGTAAGAAAAATAAATTTCACAGTAATTTAATCTCATCGTTAGAAAGTCAATCCGAGGCATGAATTAATAACATGCATTTATCTATAATTAGTTAATTTAATTCGTGTTCGCCGTACGTACATAGTGGCCTCCGAGACAATTGTGTAGAGAAGAATCATAACTGTACATGTACTTTGGATTATTCTCCACTTCTGGGAGACCCCTCACACTTGGGAAGTCATCTCACTTTCAACTTTGGCAAGAGTACTTTATCCCTGTGTGGTTTTGTTCGTTTCGGGCACTTTTTGTGAGCTTGGCATGCATCATAAAATTCCCTTTACTTAGCTTTTCATCGAGTTTCTTTTTGGTACAGGCACACGCACGCCGGCCTAACTTTTATGGAAGCTAGCTAGTCATAATAACAAGAGTACTTTATGGAAGTTCCTCTTTATTACTGTAATTTTTTCAGAATATGGAAATCTCGTATGCACCTATTTAAAAATGTATGATCAAGTCGTTGTAGGTGATGTCACGTGTGACGTGTGTAATACATTCAAATTTGTATCCAATCAAAGTCATCAGCAAGTTTGATCATGCATTTTTAAAAGTGCAAATGAGATTCTCGAAATGAATAAGGATTATGAAATACATTCATACCTTGGCTTTTTTGAACTCGAACTAGTAGGGCAACAAGTTTAAATCTAACCCTAATCAGATTCTGGTAGGCAAAATGAAATTGATGGGTTGGAAAAATGCCTCTCTCTGTGGTCATAGGTTCTCTGTAGTGGGAAAGGTACGTATGAAATTCAATGAGGATGGTATAAAGTTTATGCTAATACCCATATAACAATATACTAATTAGTACACAATGCAATATGGTTTGAAGAACCAATGCTAAGTTTTTAGTTAAAATCCGATTTTGATTTTGTGGATGGAATGTCAACAAGTATTATTCATTTCATTACTTTTCTTGGTCGTAGAATGCCAATCAATATATATTCCGTTCATGTATGTCGTTATATAAAACCACATTTATTTGACTTGAGATATTCGAGAAGAATGCAATAATAATAATTGCCATCCATATTCCATTCATACAAAATTGGTTGACCTTGGATCAATTTAATTAAGGTAGAATGTCACTTTTACAAGTTGGGGAATTCTTTTTTTCACTTACCAAAAAATTTGGGGTTCATTTGAAGTTTATAGCTCCAAGGTACGTGGTGGCTCCTTTTTTGGTACATAAATTTGCCTTTATTAATTCCTCTTTTGATTAAATTACGTAGTTTTTAAGGTTCTTCTGAGGACAATTTCATTTGAGATTTTGGATGATTTCATGTGTGGTTTGAACTTTGGATCATTATTATCTTATGACTTATAAATTCGTTTTGGTGGAAAGGCCGGAATATGGGCTTTCATTTGAGATACCTAATAAAAAAGTTACAATCCAAATGAAAAATAAACTTCACATTAATTGGAAAAGAAATCAATAACAGAACATTAAAATGGTTCAAAACTTTGATATTCCGTCAAAGAAAGAATCATTTCATTTTGGAGTTCTAAATTGTCTGATAACAAAATATTGTTCAATCAAATTGATTGGACTTAATTATTTTATGATATCAAAAAAGTATCTTGGAATATATATAAGTTTTGTTATCAAATTAAATGACCTTATTTATTTATGATTTTCATGAAACTAACTTTTAGTAACTTGTAGTAGTTTTGTAATCAAATTGGATTGGAGTAACAAATACGCACCGTTGATTAATTCCACAGTTTATGCATTGTCTGAATTCTGTCCTGAACATCTTGTATTTAGGGACGACGTCACAAATGTGTGTATTATATTTTTTATGCCGTCTTGGGAAGTTTATATTTGGTCTATGGTTGAGAGGGGAATGTCAAGGCCTGCATTTGGCCCCCTGTCCAGTTTGTTTTTTTTTTTTGGGGACAAGCTGTCCAGTTAGTTTTGAATAATAATAAAAAAGACGGATTATGAAAATGCCAAATATGATAGACCAGGAATTGACAATCCTCAAAAGTCATGCCATGAGATGCGTACAAGAAGTATGTGTGAGCAGACCCATCCCAATCCGATCGAAAATTGGACAAATTTGAACCCGGCCCGATACTACATAAGTCGGGTTCGGATTGCTCTTCGGGTTACCCGTCCCTATAACCATATTAATATCGAATAAAATAATATTCAAACCTACGCACAATCTTAGAAGAAATGATGTCTACACCAACTTCCTCCATCTTCCATGTTTGTCTTATGATGAAATTAAACTTATATTGATTGTCTTATAATGATGAAATTAAACTTATATTGATTGTATTTACCTATTAAAAATATAAAACTGAACTTTGTTGCAGCAAAGATTCAAGGGAGGAAAAGCAAATGATGAAAATGTTGTCTTAAATTTTGTTTAAATATGAGCTTCGCATCATTTTGTTACAACACCGTTGGACGTTTAACATATTTAAGCTCAGTTTCTTTTCTGAGATTATTTTGTTTTAGCTACTTGATATTTATGTTATAAGTCTATCTTTACGACGGGTTCGGATTATCAAATGCGACTCGGTCAATATTTTAGCGTCGGTTCGGGTTGATAGAAATTAAAAACCCGATCTTCGTTTCAGGTCGGGTTAAAGACGAACCTAACCCGTCCTAACCTGCCCACGATCACCCCTAACGTGGAAACACCATAATAATTTCTGCAAGATTTCCTTTTATCCTCTATTTTAATCAAACCAGACAGGATAAATCCTTGGACGAAACTGTTAGTTAAGCACTTATAATAATACTATTCTGATGTTAACTTGACAACTTCAAAACACAAGCAGAAATATGTCCCAGTCCCAGCCATATGGCAGTATCTCCTGTGACATTTTGATTGACTGGGAAAATCACTCACTTACAATATCTACAGTACTAATTGTAATCCGGACGGCTTCCTTTCCTTTGACGTCCTATTTTATGTTATCTACACACTACGCTCTAAGTTCATACAAAAATTAACAGACCATAATAAATACAAACATTTGCATGTATATATCTGTATATTCGTCTCACACGCCTTGCCGCCTTCAAAAGTTTAACATAATAATGATTTTCTTTATTTTGTAATATCTTAAGGTTGTCTCCAGCGCAGCTTGAAAGCATCTAAAGCCAGCACCATATTTCACTCGGCTATATAAAGAGCTAGACATTGCATGAGTTCTGCATTCCCAGCAGGCTCAAAGTGATCATATTATTAGAATTAATTTCTTCTCCATATACACAAACAGTTGCAAGTTATAAACATTATGGCTGCATACATGATCAGTTCACTTGCAATACTGATCTCTCTGCTAGCAATTATATCGGTCGTTTCAGCGTCTGATCACAGCCCTCTTCAAGACTTCTGTGTAGCCGACTTCAACAAAACTCAAGGTGACCATGTTCTTTGTTTCTAGTCGTGTCCTTACTCCTTATATTATAAATGTATATATATATCTAATGAGAACTTCTCTATATTAAAAGTGCATTGTCAAATCATTATGGTGTTGATCCTGATACATGTCTCATATGCATATTAAAAGTTGCATTTAATGAAAAATTAAAATCGCCAAATTTGATTATACTAGTAAAACACGTAACAGATTCACAATAAAAAAATGCATGCATGTTGATGTAAACGTCACATAATTTGGATTCTTAGATTCTCGAATTATATGGATTCTCAACCTTAAGTACTTTATGTTGTAGCAATTCTGGTGAATGGTCTGGCTTGCAAGGACCCGAAGACGGTCCAGGCCACTGATTTCCTCTTCAGCGGCCTCCACATAGCCGGCAACACATCAAATGCAGTTGGATCTAAAGTCACTCCGGTCACCGTCACCCAATTAGCAGGACTCAACACATTGGGCATCTCACTAGCCCGTATCGACTACGCACCATGGGGAATCAACCCTCCACACACCCACCCCCGTGCCTCGGAGATCTTGACAGTCATAGAAGGAACCCTTGAAGTCGGTTTCGTGACATCCAATCCTTTAAACACCCACATTACAAAAGTACTAAACAAAGGAGATGTATTCGTGTTCCCGGTCGGGCTCGTACATTATCAAAGGAATGTGGGATATGGCAATGCTGTTGCCATTGCTGCTCTTAGCAGCCAGAACCCTGGAGTTATCACCATTGCTAATGCCGTGTTTGGAGCCAAGCCTGATATCTCTGGTGATGTGCTGGCCAAGGCTTTTCAAATGGACAAGAATGTTGTTCAGTACCTCCAGGCAACTTTCTAGCTGAAAAAAAATGAGAGGGCATGCAATTGGAATTTGGATTGAATATTTTTATGATGTTTTTTCTTGCACTTTTGTTGTATTATTGTAATTCTGGATTTCTGTTAAGTCAATTTCAATGCAATGATAAGTAAAATTAAGGCTGTATTGTACACAACTTGCTTTTGTAAGTTTCTACGTCTGGTTTCAGTTATTTATACGTTGACTTTTCAAAGATCATTATTTTTAAGAAAATATAAGGTGGCTCAAGCGGTTCGGTTCAGCTTGCAAGAAGGATCTCAATGGGCCTGGCCCAGTATAACGACGACCGTTACATATAATTGACCGGCCCAATAAGATTTATCTTTCAGGCCCAACATGGAAAATAGAGATGGTTGACCAGGTCAAATGACCAACATAGCCCTCTGGCTGTCAGTAGCTAGCCAATGCAGTTACCTTCCTCTTTCTTTGAGCCGTTTTTTCCCGCCAAAAAACAACCCTATAGTTAATGCCACCATTGTCTGTAAGAGTCAGCCTTCATCTCAGTCCAGCTAGCTGCTTCCACTTTGCTCAATCTCAAGATGAAGGGCACATCCAAAGTGATAATGGGTGCAACACTAATCACGGTGCTAAGCCTCGCCATAGTTTTGGGTCTCATCTTGGTGTTACTAGCTGAGCTCTACTGCTCGCTCTTGGTCCGCCGCCGCGCCACCACCTCGTTAGAACTTCCTACTGCAGCTGAGGCTTCACCTATAACAACTCAGTCTTCAGCTGCTGCTCCTCCCTTCAGCCGCTTCTACTCTCATGGAGTCATCAACGCCCCAAGAAACTTCCTATTCCCATCATTAGCCTCCAAAGAAGAAAACGACGCCGTTTCAGATACAAAGAAAACTCAACACTCCCAGCTCAGCCAGTTCCTCGACTGCTCATCCAAGCCGCGACACTCTTCTGCGACGACATCGGTCAGGATCTTGTCTTCCAAGCCACCATCACCAACAGCAGATGCAGAGTCGTCCCAGCTTCAGGCAGGCGAGGATGCCAATGGGTCAAGCAAAGAAGATGAACATTTAGTGTACATATCAAACCCAGTGTTTGACGAATGTAGCGGAGCTGACACTCCGTATGCCACCCCTGACACCTCTCCTTCTCGCCTCGGCAACACAAGTGGCTCATCTGATGAAGATGATGAAATAACAAACACACCTCAAAGCAATGCTCGTCTCTCATAGCTTAACTTAACTACACAACCTTTGAGTCCAATGAAGATGGACTTTCACTCATCTTCGGAAACATGTGAGAGTGTAGTTAAACCTGTCATTTATTATTTGAACAACTTGGAGAGGATGAATGTTTTGGTAGCTGCAGATTAATTGCCATTGCCAAAGCTGCTGCATACATGGGTTTACCATTTAATAATGTTTGGTTAATTCTGAGACATGTGTGAATTTTGTTGGGATATTGATTGAGGATTTATTGTTGCATTAAAGCTTGCAATGTGGGACTGGGTCCTGGGAGAGAGACAAGAGTTTTGGAAAGACTCGGTTTTTGAGAGTGAGGAAATGTTTGAGTGGATTTAATTTCAATGCACTACTACGTGTTTTCTAGGAAAAGGACGAGTCTTCTTTACTAGTCCTCCTCCTCTCCATAATTTTTTTGGTTATTTTTTTTTTGTCCCATATAGAGGCCATAAGGCATTAAACAATTAACCTATCCTTTTGTTTTATAAGTACTATTTTTGTAAACAGTACTGTTTAGTATTTACTATTGAGTGCTAAAACGACGCTGTTTTATTGTATATCAACAAAATATTGATCAAAATTTGAACTTACAACAAAAAAATACAAAATGACAGCTATGTGAATATCCCATGCCATTGAAAGCTCATCCAAATCTCAATAGGTTGTCATGACAAGGGACATTCAATTGACCAACAACATCCAATCGATCCTCAATTTTATTGCTCAATTTCCAGTTGCAGTTCATTGTCAATGTCAACTTAAGTGATACATTTATATGAAAATTCTCGTATCTTAATTAAACAAGTTAGAGTTTAACAAAATGTATACTATTTGTGAATTTCAAATATCGAAATTGGATTACCATACATGCATTAATAATACTAGGAAGCTAGAGTATCAAAATGTACATTTACGTATACTTATGAGTTATGACTTTAGCAATAACACATGTTGTGCGCTTGTGCATCTTGATCGTACATAATTATTTTCTTATTCTTTTTCAAAAAAAATACTTTGATATAAAACATCCAAACTTGTATTTTCTTTGAATAGTTTCCTGGTCATTTGATCAAGACTATGACTGATATACCACCACTGATTCTACCTTCCAGAATTTATTCTTTTACATTACCACTGATAAAATAAAAAATTACCAAAACAACAAAGGCACGACTTTCCAACTCTTGCACAATTTTGGAGTCAAAAACGACAGAGAACGGAGAACGACCCAATATTCACATCACTTTGATATAAAACGAAGACCAAATTAAGTGTACCAAACTGAGAATGTAAAAGTAAAAGCACCAGCTGATTTATTTTCAGACTGTCGACAAACAACCCAGCAGCAAACACATAAAACACATTAAAATAAAACAGTAGTAGCGCTTCGGCTATTGATGAATTGGTCACTTGGAAGAGACGAAGGAGTTGTTTGCGGTCTTTTCAGGCGACGAGTCTGATGACCTCTTCATGCGGTGGAATCTGCAGCGGAAGGAGCCTTCGTGTGTGGTGGGCGAGCAGAGACACTGATGACTTTTTTGAGCCTGCTGTCCGGCCGCCGCACCATCATTGCTGCCTTTTGGAGAATTTATTACTGAGACGGTTAAGAAATTCCCTCCTGAAGCCATGTGAATCGAAGAGCAGAGAATGAAGAAGGTTTTCTGAGAATATGATAAGAACTGTGGAGGGATTTTTATTGTCAGCTGATGGAATTATATTATCTAATGATTTATTTAATCTTAATTCCTCTTTTGACAGATTTTTTATTGTTTATATTTTATTTTAGTGATGTTTTCTATTTTATTTAATTTCTACGTACTCCAATCCAAAAATAATGCATGATTTTTTCCTTCTATAGAATTTTTTTTCTTCTTTTTCCAGTATCTATACTTCCGGATATCATTTTTTCTATATATATGGATGGGATTTATTGTGAATGTGAATATGTGATCTTCGAAAAAAGAAAAAATATCTGAAAAAAAATCCAATTGATTTTTCATGTTGATATATACAATTTCAGTTAATATGCATGCCCAAATAGCGACAAAAGAATGAGATAAGAGATGAGGTTATTCATTTCATTCATATATATATATCTGAACAATTTATTTTTTTGATAAACTGCAAAAAAAAAACAGATACAAAGGCGAAAAGGAGGACTTAAAAAGCCGGAAAAATAATCCAGTCCGAACAACAACAACAAAAATTTGGTTGTAAATGAGCAAAAGACATAAAACTGCATGTCACTGAGAATTGTAACATTTAAAAAAAAGTAAAAATAATGAAAGAAGAAAGATTGAGATAACTAATGGACTGCTAGTAGATGACAAAAGAGCTTGACGTGAAAGTTGAATGCATGAAGAGATGAGGATTGGCTCTTCGTTGAATTGGGAACTTCAGCTGGACGTGGCAAACCCTAAACCTAATTACGGTTGTTTAATCGATCAAACCTAGTACGTGTCGGAACCAGCAGACAGTATAGTTCCCTAAAATCTGCAGCTGAAAACCATGCATGAGGATGATGTTAATATTGATTTTATTCGGCCTCTCTGAGACTGGAATTTATTTTTTGATTGGCAATTGGGAGTTGGGGAAAGGAGGAGGAGCACGTTTTATTTATAAAAAAAATTTATAGTGGTTTTCTTAATTTAATTTATTTTAAATTTGTATGACTAGTCGAACACAAAAAACATTGTAAAGCAGCATGAGCAACTTTTATATATAGCCCTTCAAGCATTGAGGGCCGTGATAAATAAGCTAACAAAGTTAACTAAACGAATAAATTGAAAAAAAAAATTTATAGCCTTTAATTGTGAAATTCAGGATTAAAATATTTTGAAATTATCCTTGATTGTCAATTTTCATAGTTTAGACCGTGATTTGTCAATGATCGATAGTCCATACCCCTCTTTGTCATTTTCCTTTTTTTTTGGATGCATGCGACCGCCCAAGTGATAAAACACATTTTAAAACTTAAATATAAAAATTGATGTTTGACACATCCGGCGATATTAAAATGAGCAATTGACAATTTAATAAAATTGTTTGAGCAGGCGCATGTAATTGTAAATACTAAATAGAGATTCGGGCACAGTAATTGCCTTAGAGTTACGTCATTTTAAATAAAATTTAAATTAAAATAAAACAAAAGTTTATTTTATACAGAATGTATGTGTGTATGGAGACTTCTAACTAGATTCGCTCCACCCAAATCTCAGTGTCGTGAACATATCATCTACAAATTTTAATTTGCTTATTTAATATAAGTTAATCGCGTCAGTTAGTTAGTTAGATGGAGAATTGGAGATGCGATAATGATGTTGTGAACATATGTGGTAACTAAGGACTTTTTAAAGAGAGACGTAAATATATAAACATGCCTTCCAATGACTTGGTTTTTTATTTTTCGTAGTGATGATTTAGTTTAGTTTAGTTTTTTTTACAGTACAATAATTAGGAACATTACAATGCATATGAACTTTTATCATCCAGGATACATATATATTGATATCTATAGCTCTTAGCAAGTCATCGTGATCGGATCCGTAACCATCTGGTACATCTCTTCACTTCTAAATCGGGACTCAAACTAAGGACGTAAAGATTCAACCATCTTAAGATGGACTCCTTAACCAACATGCCACCACCCGTGTTGGTTAGTGAGTAACTGTTAAGCAAAATATCACGATTCATTGGTTAGTGCAATTGAATTAGATTCATTTGCATTTTCCTAATAATTAAAATAATAATAATTCATATTTCATTTTTCAACCTCATGTAAGTAAAGCTCTAAAATGACAATCAATCTTTTTAATTATATATAGTAAAATACATGCTTAATTTTTTTTGATAGAAAAATACATGCTTAATTGTTATACGTGGAATTTATACACATCAATGAGTGGAGATACATCATACATGTGGCATTAAAAAATTGTGTAGAGTTGAGAATCAAACTAACTTTTATCTCAAGTATCAAATATATTTGGATACCGATAGCGAGTAATGGTCTAATGGTTTGAATTATTGACTTGATTTTTAAGAATTTGAGTTCTACCGTATCGTATTTATGATATGAGTTTAGGACTGTCCAGTATTTAACAATTTCTTTTCAAAAATGTTTCAATACTATTAGCAGGTCTGGAATAAATTTATCTTGGAGAAGTAAATATAGATGAGACCAAATCAATATCTATTATTTCTTAATATTTTGAGTTGTGAATGGAATTTTTTCCTAAAAAAAGATTCAATGCTACGCATCACATTCTATGGGTGTTAAAAGGGCGTTGTTTCAATAAAAACAACTTTATTTAATATGATATATTTTTAAAAATATAACAAAATGATAGCGTTTCGGTCAAAATTGCATCATTTTAATACTCGTCACATTTATGTTGCGTTGCACCGGATCCAAATCCATTTCTCCTATTTAATACAAGAATTACATTGTAATTGACGAGACATGGACGGTAAGACCATAAGCTATATATAGACCATATGGCGGCTAAGCGACACATGAGACAGAAAACATGAATGCAGTTTTTATCTTCAAACTGCAAATTTAATAAACATATCATTTTGTTTTTTTATGGCATTTTTTTATTGTTATTTCTTATAGCATTGATTGGAGCCATCAAGAACATGCTTGTCTCCACTTTGTGTGCAAAACCCACTTGGAATTTCTTTGTTATTTTGCAACTTATGACAACTGGTTTTTTTGATAAATAACAAAAACCACAACCACCTCAATTATTTATCTCAGAGTGTGTGTGATTACATTTTCACATTCATAGTTTTTCATGAAATTAGGTGTGCTTGTTGAGGCACAAAAGAAGCAAAAAATCGATTTCCAACGCACAAAATGTTGTGGTGGGCATATCGATTAAATAGTGCAAGATTACGAGTTCAAATCTCGTGCTAGACACTTTCTTTATCGAACTTTGTTTGAAAGAAAAAAAAATTGTTGGCAACACATGGAGAGTTGGAGACAAGACATACTTGTTCTTGACCACACACAACTTATCCTCTATGGCAAAACGTTGGCCACTACCACGATTCGCATACTTACGTAAGAGCTAAGTGCCCAATCCTCTTGTATATTTTACTCATTAATTGAAGCACTTAAAACTCTTTGGATGAGCATATCAAAAAAAAAACTCGTTGGATGAGAAAAGGAGAAGTTTTATCCGCCTCGCGATTAGAATTAACCTTGATTCAAACCGTTTTTGTGACTTAATTATTAACTTAATTGGTATTGAAATAATTTTTTTTTAAATATTATTTTATTTGATGAAAATGAAGAACATAAAAAGTATAAAAGGGTCAAGACCAAATATGCTTTTTTTTTATTGAACTTGTTTGGATATTTTAGTATCTGTTCTTTACGACCAAATATGCTTAGTATCTTTCATTTTAACAATATCATTTTCGTTGCTGAATAAATTTGATTGACATCCAAAAATAATTGTACACATGACCAATAATTCACCTGTACTGTGATATCGTACGTTAAAACAAATGATTTAGTGTGTAGGGTCAAGATCAGATACAAAGTTAAATTTTGATACAAAATACAAAAAATTTCAAAATCATTTTATAATTCGCCAGTTTATTTTATAGTTCGTCACTTTTCGAGCCGAAAATGAAAAAGACGAGCCGAAAAATAAAAAGACGACATAATTCGTCAGTTTTATTTTATAATTGTCACCAATAAAAATACCAAAAAATCAAGATTTACTCTCATCTATTTAAATCACAATATCAAGGGTTATGATTAGTTTGTATTTTGTACCGAAAAATTAACTTTGCACCGAATATTTTTTCTTAGTGTGTATATTTTAAAACAAAAACACAAATCAAGAGGCAAAGTACATTTAATTAGCCTGTCAAATTAAGTTTGAAAAAACGGACAGCTTGAAAAGCTAGTTTCAAGTTTCAACCATAATATCAATGAATCGAAAAAAAAACAAACAATAATACAGTATCAAAATAGAAAAATCTTAGATGCCACGGAAGAGGAGCCCTACATATAATACCATTCAATATTTGCTCTTTCTTTTTCACTTCTACATTTTGATAAGTCTACTTTTGAATTCGGAACTGAAAATTTGTTGATAAACATTTCAATCACCATGTCACTATCCTAATAATATAAATTATATTTTACAAAAATAAATAAGATCAAAGAAAAATTGAAAACTCAAAATCAGACTAGAGATTGAAAAGAAAAAGAAGCTAGTTTCAACCTTAATATCAAAATAGAAAAATCTTAGATGCCACGGAAGAGGAGCCCTACATAGTACCATTCAATATTTGCTCTTTCTTTTTCACTTTGATAAGTCTACTTTTGAATTCGGAACTGAAAATTTGTTAGATAAACATTTCAATCACCATTGTCACTTTCCTAATAATATAAATTATATTTTACAAAAATAAATAAGATTGAAAACTCAAAAATCAAATTGAGAAATTCAAAGTCAGCTATTTATTACAACTTCTTAGACCATCTACAATGGAGGTGTTGAAAAAAAAATTAAACTGTTGAATAGGTTTAATGTGGGTGTTGAATTAGGGTGTTGAAGTGAGATGGATTAAATTGTGTTGAATAAATTAAACATGTTGAATAGGTGGTGATGAGGGTGTTTAATGGGTTAATGGGGTGTTGAATTTGGGTGTTGAATGAATAATCTCATTAAACACTCATTCAACACCCAAATTCAATACCCCCATTAAACCCATTAAACACCCTCATCACCACTTATTCAACATGTTTAATTTATTCAACACAATTTAATCCACCTCACTTCAACACCCAATTTCAACACCCACATTAAACCTATTCAACTGTTTAATTTTTTTTTCAACACCTCCATTGTAGCATCTACAATAAACTTAAAATTCAACACCCTCCACCTAATAATTCAACACACAACACACTCCAATGTTAAAGTTTAATCAAATTCAACACCCTACCCCACATCATCTTCTCTCTCCTCTAATTTCATATTCTTATTTACTTTTCTATTTTTATTTTTGTAATTAAATTGAATTATAGTTATCGATTATATTTCATAGAATTTGAAATAAAAATTCAATTTAATCGATAACTATAATTCAATTTAATTACAAAAATAAAAATAGAAAAGTAAATAAGAATATGAAATTATTAGACGGAGGAGAGAGAATATGATGTGGGGTAGGGTGTTGAATTTGATTAAACTTTAACATTGGAGTGTGTAAAATTTGAATGTGTGTTGAATTATTATGTGGAGGAGATAGAAAATGACGTGGAGTAAAAAGGAGGGTGTTGAATATTTTGTACATTGTAGATGGTCTTATATTAACGATGCAGCCAGAAACAACAACGATCTCATCTCTCCATCCAGCTGATTTTCAACTACGTCTTTTCTTCCTCCATTTCCCCAAAACACGTACTGATCTCTAGCAACCATCTCCTTAAATATCCATACCTGAACTGAAAAGCAGAGCAGAGCAGAGCAAGAAGACACAAATGGGGTCAGAGGGAGAGCGTGTCAATGGCAACAAGACGGAGCTCAGACTCCCGACCATAACCTACACCAAGCTCTTCATCAATGGCCAATTCGTCGACGCCGTTTCAGGTATCACTCTCATCTTCATATCAATTTCAAAAGAAGATGAAAAAAACAGAGCACGTGGTCCCCATCTGTCTTATCTTTCCCTAACATGAAACTCAAGGTTTCACTGATTTTAATATCTACCAGAAAAAGTAAGTTATCATAAAAGTTTCATGCTTTATGTCGAAATCGAATCTGCGACGAAAGTCAAAAAGGTTTTCTTTTGTTCAGGTAAAACGTTTGAAACGGTTGATCCAAGAACAGAGCAGATCATAGCCAGAGTTGCAGAAGGCGATAAGGATGACATCGATTTGGCCGTCCAAGCTGCTCGCGCCGCCTTCGATTCCGGTCCTTGGCCTCGTCTTCCCGGATCTGTAATCCACTCAAGATTTTTTTTTATTTTTTATAACTAATTTTTTGCCACAATTTTGTATTTAAAATTAGTGACTCGATTTGCAGGAGAGGGGAAGAGTGATGATGAAGTTCGCGGAGTTGGTGGAGCAGCACGCGGAGGAAATAGCAGAGCTGGACGCTGTGGATGGCGGGAAGCTATTCGAATGGGGGAAGGCGGTGGACGTACCGACCGGGGCGAGCTTGCTGAGATACTACGCTGGAGCTGCGGATAAGATCCATGGAGAAGTGCTGAAGATGTCGAGCCAGCTTCAGGGGTATACTCTGCGTGAACCTGTTGGTGTCGTGGGACACATCATTCCTTGGAACTTTCCTACCATCATGTTCTTCATGAAGGTCAGCCCTGCGTTGGCCGCCGGCTGTACCGTGGTCCTTAAGCCCGCCGAGCAGACTCCGCTCTCCGCCCTCTTATTCGCTCATCTCGCTAAGCAGGTATAATTTAGTAATTAGAGTTAGAGGGACGAGAATCGTTCTACATTTATCTCACTTACATATTCAAATTTGCATTTAATGAAAAGTTATAGTCGTCAAATTTGACTATGCTGGTGTGACATATGTCTGATGAACATCTTAAAATGCATCTTGATCATCTGATGGTCATATTTGAGTTCGTTTTTTCTGTTGGATTAGGCTGGGATACCTGATGGAGTGATCAATGTGGTGAACGGATACGGAGCGACGGCAGGAGCTGCGATCAGCTCTCATATGGACATTGACATGGTGAAACTCTTCTGTCCAACATGATAAGTTTAAATACATTTTGCGCGAATTGGTATGAGATGTGAACTTATTTGAGTGGATGCAGGTCTGTTTCACCGGGTCAACAGAGGTGGGGCGAAAAGTGATGCAGGGAGCGGCTGCTAGCAACTTGAAGCAAGTGTACTTGGAACTTGGAGGGAAGTCGCCTCTTATCATATTTGACGATGCGGATGTTGACGTAGCGGCTAGTCTGGCCTTCCTAGGCATCACTTTCAATAAGGTTGCTCTCATTTTGAAATACAAATCTTGTGTTCTGACTTTCTGTAGCTGAAATTGATGGTCTTGGTTTTTCCAGGGAGAAATATGTGTGGCCGCTTCGCGTGTTTATATTCAGGAAGGAATTTACGACAAGGTAGTTGAAAAACTGGTTGAGAAAACTAAAAGTTGGATCGTTGGAGATCCGTTTGATCCTAATGTTCATCAAGGACCTCAGGTAAATATAAAAAATATGTATTCCGTTTTTATGCGAATAAGGAAATATTTGAAAACTTTTATGGTGAGGTTCTGAGTAGTTGAGATGTTTTTGGACAGGTGAACAAGCAGCAGTTTGATAAAATCCTGTCCTACATCGAGCATGGAAAGCGAGAAGGGGCGACTCTGGTGGTAGGGGGCAACGCTTTGGGCGATGGAAGAGGATACTACGTCGAGCCAACCATATTTACCGATGTCAAGGTGAGAAATCAAAATCATGCAAATTGTAATTCTGATAGTAATTTTAGTATCAATGATGTCTTCTTTTTTTTTCAGGAGGACATGCTGATAGCCAAGGATGAGATATTTGGGCCAGTTCTGAGCGTCATGAAGTTCAAGTAAGTCACTTTTCAATGGTGATAGTCTTAAGTTTTTAAGCGGCTAGAGTTCAGTGAAATTTAACAATGAATTGTGTGCAGGACTGTGGAAGAGGCGATCAAGAAGGCTAACGACACTAAGTATGGCTTGGCGGCTGGTATAGTGACCAAGGATTTGAACACTGCAAACACTGTTTCGCGATCGATTCGTGCTGGGGTTATCTGGATCAACTGCTACTTTGCGTTTGACAAAGACTGTCCTTATGGAGGGTATAAGATGAGTGGATTTGGGAGAGACAATGGGATGGATGCGCTAAACAAGTATCTTCAAGTCAAGTCTGTTGTCACTCCATTGTACAATTCTCCTTGGCTCTGACTCTGAATGTATATATTTTAACTTCGCCTTTGGTTCGGGAAACAGTTGTTGCATGCCATTGATGTAAAAGTTTGTGTTCTGGCTCTTCACATAAATGACATAGTTGGTGTCATACTCATACCATTCTCATCCTCTTGTTTGCTCTTAGATGCAATTTTGAACTGAGATGGTACAATGTGAAGTAGTAGCATCATAACTCATACCTGAAAGCTTATTGTATGAATTGCAAAATGCTTAACAAGAAACTGTGCAAACAAACAAATGAATTACATGGAAAAACCATGTCAAGCTTACAATGATAAGTTTACATGGCACACCAAATAAAATGATTCTGTGTATGTAGAAGACTGTCAAACCTTACACTTGATGTAGAGAACAATGACATCATACCCATTACCTTCCTCGCTTCATTCTCAGTGTGAAGCAATAATCAAATTTTTACCAAGCAAACAAATTTTACAAAGCCAATGTGGACACTTGGGACTATCAGAAGTCACAGTAGATAGCAAGTCCCGCTAAGCTGTGTGCATTTGACTTGATCTACAACAGGACATTTAGATGCCAAGAACTTTGAAGAGACGATTTCCAATGGCCAAGATGTATATGCTACCGAAAAAAAGGACTCTTATGGCTCCTTATGGTAGCTCTTAAGCATTTATCCGAATGGATTCCCCCCTGCAGATGGGTACGAGTCTGGTGCAGCATGGGGTGGATAGCCACCGCCCATCTGTTGATTTGGATTTACAGAGCCAAAGAATGATGAATCCGCGATTCCACCCACTCCTTGTGGTCTACAAAGCAAGTCCAAGAATGATGATCAGTTGCAAAAAAAGAAGAAGGGGAACACAACTACATTAATTGACCACCAATGGATATTGAAAAGATGGCTAAGAGACCTTATAGGTAGCATTCCTGGGGGTACATGTTGGCCGAAGTATGCCCCTGTGGATTTGTGAGTAGATGTCAACAGATATATAGAAAGAATATGTCCTAGGATAGGTTGGACGAGGGCAAACACTGCTTAAAGAAATCATTTACCTGAAGGCATTCCAGCAGCGGATGATGGGGGGACCTGGGATGTGTATGCCATCTGAGACGGAATATATGCCGGGGAAGGAGCACCAACACCAAAAGTGTGGATGCCAGGAGATGGCCGAGACATAGTTGGCAGAGCACCGTGCAACGATGTCATGGAAGGAAACTGCATCATATGGATACATATTGAAATACCACCAGTTAATCAACCAAAGATTCCAAAGGATCAAATGGATCCATTTAACATGTATAATATAGTTGAAACAACAGTAAGCGTGGTTTACAAGATTATATACATAGTTGACAAAATAAATATAAATCTGTGCATGTAAATAGATCACAATACTTGGCTACTATCTTTCTAAGAATTGCCCAACTTTGCTACAACCGTTCGAGAAATTTCTTGCTCACAATGTTCATGCTTTGACATCAATATTTTTGTATTTCAACTATCCCTTACCTTATGCTCAAACACATAATACATGGAATATCATGACAATCACCATGCTTTGCTGATTATGTAAAAATAAATTTATGGACATCTGTCTCCAACATGGGAGTTATATTAAAGCCACATGCCCACATAACTTCAACTTAGATAAAATTATGTTCGCACTTCGCAATACGCATGGGCAAGAAAAATTGCCACATAGAATAGGCATGGAAATATATTGTTTAAAGTACCGATTGTGCTGGGGCAGCAGAGGATTCATTGCCCAAATCAAACGGGTTCGATGACTTTGATGGCTGTTGGAAATGATGTGCGGGCTGAAACATAGACAAGGTTTAGACAACAAATTTGATCATCAAATGGGCAATTCCAGTTAGTTTGAGGGAAAAACATACTATTGGAACATTATAATGCATTGCAAATCCCATGCCAGCAGGTTGACCACTATGCCAGCCGTGTGATGCAGTGAGAGACGGATGGTAGGTTGCAGCAAAGAGATCCTGGAAATAATACGCTAAGTTATTTGTATATTGAATTTAAATTATTCAGGACAGCGCCAAATATTGATCACCTCTGGCAGTGCAATCCTCCCACTTGACTTTGTCTCTGTTTTTTCAGGCTGTGTTTCAAATCCATTAGCCACCTCATGATCAGTCTTTGAAACAGATGGTGGAAGCTGTGCAGCTTGGAAGTTAGAAGGTTGCTGGATAAACGGAGCATGAGGTCCACCAGAGGGGAATGAATGTGACTGTTCCTGATTCGGCATGCCAGACCATGATCCTGACGCATTCATGTTGTTAAAAGTCACACCGGTGCTGATGGGAGCCGCTGGGAACACTGGAACATGAAATGATGGCACTGGTACTGAACCCGCAGATACATCAGGGTTACTTAAACCACCAGGTGCAAGCAATGGAGAACCAAAATCCTGGGGCTGTCTTGATTGTGCAGGAACCGATGAAGATGCTGCCAATGTAAATAGCGAGTCCAAAGTATTGCTTGAAGTAGATTGCACTGGAGGCGCTTCTGCTTCTGTGCTAAAATCAAAAGAGGCCCAGTTGTCATTACTGGTTGAACTAGTTGGTTGAATAGTCTTCAATACGGAATTTGTTTGTTCAATCGGTGGCGTTAAAGCAGCAACAGGAGCAGGTTCAGGATCAGTATCAAAATCGATCAAACTTCCTAAAGTTTCCCTTTTAGGTTCCATTTGAATCCCATCAGAGCTCCCAAAGCTACTAGAAGACGTGGTTCTCTGACATAAAGAACAAGATTACAACATATTAAATACATTAAGTTATAACTAAAAGAACAATTCTAATAACAAGCGTCCATAAGTTTCACAAAATGTAACATTCCAATACAAACGCTGTAGCCATGCACTATCAATTAATAAAATGATTACACAGCCAACTTTTTAAATTAAGGGTATATTTGTCGAATTGCAAGAATGGTGGAAAATTAATTCAGTATTGCCATATGTTACACAACTAAAATCAACTTCAACAATCCATCATTATGAATTGCACTACCAGAGGCTACAATATCCTACATAATTAGCATGTTTAAATTGTCATACGGTCAACTTGGCAACAAATAAACAGTCACCTGAATATGTCAACTCAAAAGAAAAAATGGTGAGACAGATTCAGCATCATTAGTGTACCGATGTTTTTTATACCCAAGAACATGTATCATTTATGCAGATGCAGAATAGGACTTACCATTACATGCACAGGAGCATCAGCTGCTCTGGTGCCATTAGGTTTTGGAGGATCTATCTTTAGTGGAATGACATTATCTCCCAATATATCTCTTACAGGTCGCACAATAGGGGGACTTGACACATTTATATCCTTTTGACGGTCAGGTGACCTGCCATCCGACAAAGAATCCCCATCAGAAGTCCTGCGATCTTCTGGTTTTCTTGCATTGCTAAATCTGTCCTCCCGGCGCCAGTCATTGACTATCTCAGGGTGACTAGGACTTCTTCCTTGGTCGCTAGAATACCTGCTCGCTCTATCATGCTCAGGACTTCTATCGTCATACTTAGAATAGCTATCATCACTTCTTCCACCAGGACTAGGCCTGTCATTACGTCTACGGTTGTATGTGTCTTCATATGGAGGGCTCCGAGATCCACCACGGAACGCATCACTCCTGCTTTCGTAAGAATCTTCATCCTGCAGCAGGAGCACAGATGATTATCAGAAATTTAAAATAAATGACAGTGAATGAGTGCGAGAGAATTTGAGGTGATTATGGAACTTAGATAAATGAAAACAAAAGTTATTGTGACGTGGAGTTAACGGTATCCACAGCTGGCGTATACAATCTGAAGCAAATACTGTAGTGTGAGGATAGCTTACAACTTCCAAGATAAATGAGGCTAATAAAATAACTGACTATAAGAATGGAAAGGTAGATGGCATACCCTTGGAGGCTTCTCAGAACTCTTTCCTCCACTAAATCGTCTATCAACATAGACGTGCCTGATGAAGTCCCTAAGCCTATTAATATTACTGCCCAGCAAATAAAAGATAAAAACCATCAGCAATTACACCAATACTACGATACGAACAAGCTGAGGTATGTACTAACCTGCTATCAGGGTATGAATGACGTTGAGGGTCCCAGTCTTTGAAGTATATACTCTTTGCATGCTGTTGGCATTATATGATTGATTCTTTATGCTCGTGAATAAAATACAAACATATATAAGACAAATAAGAATTCCATACCTCATTTCCCCCGCTTTGAAGACCCGCAACTTCTTGAGAAGTAAATTTTGCCATTGATACTGATTTTACACGGTGTGTGAATTCCCGGCTGAAATTAAAGACATCCAATATTAGTCTCCAGCCAGGCTATTTCGTCATTCGATTTCCATTCCATTTCTTGAAATTTTCTTTAATACACAACAATAGACACTAAATACTGAACTATCCAGAATTATGAGCAGGGTAGAGATGCACAATCACAGAGTGCAAGCAAATAATATAAGCAGAACTCACTGTATTCCACTGCATGTAGTGCAGACAAAAGTCCAAAAATTTGTGCACACATATTGTGGTCCCTGTTTGGGTGGAAACATGTCAGCATCATCATATGCGAAAAGATTAATGCACAACAAATTCACTGTTTTGTTATTACACATTACAATTGCTAAAAAATTCAATATCGAAAAGGCATAATTTATTGCCAACTTTGGGTATGCAAAAACAGACCGCCTACACATCTAACATTTCAAGCTTCTAACTATAATAATCCCTGAGTTGCTAAACGAAACGATTATTCCATCATTTTGATTGGTTAAAAGCAATTTTGTTAGCATTAAGATGGCAGCAACAAGTTAAGTCTATCGATACATGAGTAGGAAATTAAAAACTGTACTTAATTTGGAAATTGGAAGATCCAAAGACTTTTGTAGAAAATAGGTAAGCATCAGACACTTGTGACAAACTAATGCATTAGTAATTATAGTCACAAATTCTCCTGTTACCCATATGAGAATGTTTGTATATTTGACTACATACCAAACTGTTGCAATTGATGCATTTCTTGTTTGCAGGTAGCTTGAGAAGACTCCGAATCGTTCTCTCATTTCTTTCATCTTCCTTTAACCTGCTAGCCATTCCCAGTGGACAACACAGCCTGCCTAAACAACAGCACAAGCATATCAACCAAAACCCAAAGTCAACTCAAAGCACCAGGCCAAAACATTCAACAACTACATCAACGAACACAACAGTTCAAACATCCAAATCCCAAACTAACATTCCCTATAAACCAAGAGGATCATTGACATGCTCAAATCGTGCCTCTTAACCACCACGCATTCTAAGACACAATTAGCAAATAAAAACAATCAGGACCAGCAGATCTGGCATTCAAGCCGACTTTAGCAGAAGCAAAACTCTTATAAACAAAAATCAAACCTCGCAACCAACAGATCGAATCGAACCTCAATTTCAAGCGGCACAGCGAAAGCGGTATCAGAACACTGATTACCGAATTGATGCTTTGCTATGCTATGCGTTGCGGTTGAGATGCGATTGGCGAGATAATGGCGAAGCACGATTCGTTGATGCTTGAGCCAGTCGTCTCGCGCTGATGATGATGGACTGATTGAGACTGAGACCGAGGAGAGGACGACGACGAGTGGATTGGAAAGGAGCCTCTTTTTGCGTTTTGTGGTACTTTACTGTCGTTTTGAGCGCTGCGCAGGCTTGATAGATATCTATTCGACTGGTCAAAGAGTTTAATATTGACCCGAGCGGTCCAATCTGGCCACTTGGTCTAGTCTTAGGGCTACTAAGTTACATAACCACAAACTGTAAGGAACATATTGTAAATAATCAAAACATTTTCAGTTAACGCATTCTAGTTGAGAACTGGTCAACGATTATCACCAGACGTGGTCAAACTCAACCCACACAATTAGACCTTCTTCCCCATATCAATCTTCTCTCTCTTCTTCCACGAAACCCTAAATAGAAATCCAACCATGTCGACCTTCAAAGCTCTGTTTTCTCTGTTGTTATCCACTCTGATCATTCTCCTCGTCATCTCATCCGCAACCGCCGCTGCGGACGTCAAGGCGACCACCGCGCACGACGAGCTGAACAAGCTCGGCTTCCCGAACGGCCTTCTGCCGCCGATCGTCACTTCCTACCACCTCAACCGCACTTCGGGCGACTTCTACGTCTTGCTCGGTGAAAATTGTAAAGTGACGTTACCTCCTGATAATTATCTGGCTACTTATAACAAGAAAATAACCGGGAAGATTGCTGAAAATCGGATTGCCGAGCTTAATGGGATTAGCGTGAGGGCTTTCTTCAAGTGGTGGTCGATCACTGGGATTAAGGCTAGTGGGGACAATTTGGTTTTTGAGGTTGGGGGAATTTCCGCCAAGTATCCGTCCAAGAATTTCGATGAGAGTCCACAGTGCGAAGGCTACAAGGCTTCTTCCTGATTCGGTGTGTCCTGATGGATATGTTCAGGTCTGGATTCGATCATGATGTTTTTTTTTGTGAGCCTTTGATCATATTCTTGTTGCTAGGATTTTCAAATTTGTGCCATCCTTCATGCTCATTCAAAGTTGGATCTTGAAATATAGGTTGTCCAAAATTAATTGGAACTTCTCCGATAAAGTATGTTTTTGATTTCTGTCATATCAAAAGATTATAATCTTGGGCTTTCAAAGATCGCCTGATAACAGTTGGATAGTTGTCAGGAATTCTTCCTTGGCTCATATTGTCATTAGTTCAACCTCGTCCCGGCGGGGCCTGCACATAAGCAAGTACACAATAAACTAAGATTTCCTTTTTAATTAGTTTTAGTATATTAAGTCAACTTGAACTGGTCCTCTAACTGTTAAATAAACACAAACTGATGGATTAGCTGTTTTGCTCATTTGATTGAGTTCCTGCGTCTGATATCATAATGCTTAACCCCATAACATATGATCTTCGTAAATATTATTATTGTACAAATTGGCTTGTGGTGCCCTTGAAATTAGCCACGTGAATACGTGATACATATGCCTGGGAAAGTAATACTATAACAATAGTTATGTCTTATGTTGCTTATGTATGGCATCTTTTGCGTTCGCTTTGGTGATTTTCTAGAACTGTTACCATTCAGATCATATGGTGAAGTTGTAAAGTTGCAAACTGAAGCTATTGTGAGAGGAATTGAGGATTGAATAAGCGCGTTTTAGGCACTCGCATGGATGATAAAATGTTATTTAATAATGTAGAGACTCCTCTGTCTGGTTATCTGTTAGGTAAGAATTGATGTCTAGTTTATGTATAAAACAGTCACTGTACTTTACAGTTTAATAAGTACGTAATAATATAGAAAATATATTGCTTTCTGATTACTTTGGAATTATGTACGACTGACCTTAATTAGAAATATAAATCGTGGATTAAGTAGGAGTGCTCCATCCAAGGTAGAAGATTCCTTATGAATCTTGGGAAGAGACTCTTTTCTGTAAAGCTGTGTTTGCTTATTAGTTAATTCCGACTTGATAGATGTTGGTCACTGAGCTTTCTTTGGCTATTAAACAATTAACTTGGCATGTGTTCTCTTGGTTATCGTCCTGGTTGTCAATGTTTATGGTATACACAATATGTGGATAAGTGCCGGTGTTTCTTGAAACTACCATATCTTGTTTTGGTGCCTGGTTTGGGTACAATTTATCTTGCTTGAAAATGTAAAGTAGTATTTTGATATATTTTCTTGTTGTGTTTTATTTTCTTATTCTTTAACTGATCTTGCAATTTAAAATTACCATAATGCAAGTGTGTCTAATTTGGCCTTGTTTTGTTTTTCTTGCAGGTATATTTGTGTCTAGTCAAAAACTAATGTTGTAATAAAAGCATAATTATCTTCTTTGAACTTTCCACGGCAACTGCTGCCGCTATCATAAAGTGGTATGCAATTGAGACATATATTTGCTACCACGACTTGCACAGTGTCTGGTATGCAAATGCTATATATGATGATATGTAGATGGTTCGACTCTGACTGCTTATCACTCAGCCCTGACGATCGAGGCCTGTCTTCATGTTTGCTGCATGCTAGGAGTATTGGTCCTTTTCATTTGTCCAAAATCCTCTCAGCAGATTGATTGCAAAATTCACTGTTTTTTGGATTGGTATCCAGGTTCATGAACGTTAGAAGATTAGTCTCCAAAACAGAATATCTTATCCTTCCATGTCAAGTTCACACAAATCATCCTTGGTGATTTCAGTTGACAGCAAACTTTTACACACTAAAAACAAAAGTCAAATTACCCATGACCGTATTCTCGGTAGCAATTTCCCATACAACAACAAGTTAGGCCAAGTATCCCTGTGCATCTTATTTTCATGCACTAATCATCATAAACTTCTTCTTTTTTAAATTAAAAAATCTTTTCATTTTTGGACAACTTTTTCTTGAAGAAGTTTGGAAAAAGAGATTTCAGTTGCTAACGGCGCGTGCTGTCAACACTGTTTCGTAAACGGATTCGTACTCTTTCTTTTTTTTTTCTCCTGATACGCTACAACCAATTACGCTTTGAAGTTTCCTCAATGGCGCGTGTAATAAATACCAAATCCTAAGCTCCACCAAAGTGCTAAACAAAGCTACAAAGTCTCCTCCTATTTCGTCGTTTCAGAATCTCTCTCTCTCTCTCTCTCTCTCTAAAACCCTATCAAGGTTTGCCCCGCTTTTCTTCACCGTTCAAAGTAAGTTCTTCTCGTGCCTGATTGCTCCGCTTTCTTCCTTGTTTGATTGAATTGGGTTACGGATTTCTGGGTGTGTTTTTGTCTGATGTTCTGGGAGTTAGTGGGCTGACGAAGCTAGACGTGTGTGTGATTTTTTGAAGTATTTTTCTGTTCAGATCTGGTAGATGTTGATGAATTTTGAGGGTTTGTTGATTTGGGCATTTGGTATGCTATGTGTTGTGTCAGCCAGAGTTAGTTACAATTCCTTATTTTGAGTTTTGGAGTGTTGTTGAATTTTGAGAGGTAGGACTGTAGGAGTAGGAGGTCAACAATAACCACATTAGAACGGAATGGGGATCCGAGGTTGAGTGGTGTCTAGATGGATAAATGAGAAAACTTTTTCTTCATTTTGGTCTGTTTTAGTATGAGCTCTTTAGTGGCGTATTCATGCTTTTATCTCTTAAATCCTTGATTACATGACCCCTGCATTATTGTAAAGGCTGTGAATTAGAAAGCCGGGCAAGATAAATGATGTGAAAGTTATCGCCTTTATGGGGGCTTCAGTGCAAAGTACTAAAGGTCAACTCAACAAGTTGTTCAATGTCTATTAGTGGCCCAGCCAGACCAGAAATTATTGAACTTTACTTTGTGCTCCAGGATTTAATCAGCTATGTTTTTATTAAATGTGTTTCAGTAGCTGTTGTGTATTTCAAGTATGTTTTCCCCATGCCGTCTCTGTCTTGCATAGTAATGCCAGTGAATGCTTCTAATAGCTTACAGGGGTGGTGGCTGGGGAGCTTAGTATGACCAAGTTGAGAAAAATGGACTTGGAAGATAAATTGCCTGCAAAGGGTATTTTTATTTTACCATCGCATGTGTTTATCTTTTATTCAGTTGTTTTTCGTTGAGCTTTTTTTTGTTGGTCAAGAAAATTATTAACCTTTATAAGTACTGGTTCATTGCAGTTGTTAAGGATATTAGTAAATTAAATTCTGATTTCTGATTCAAACCAAACAGATATGCTGTTCAAAGTGTAGTCAACTCCTAAGATGTGATGATGAGAATTGTGTTACTGCAAATGTGAATGATTCAGGTTTTGAACAATATGCTAGTGAACTTGATGATTTGTAGAATTTTTTATTGGACTGTAAAACAAATACAGATGTTAATGTTATACATTACTTTTTTTAATAGCTGTTTGTTGATTTCTTTTCAGCTTCTGGTGTTCGTAGTCTTTCATCCAGTGTCCATAGCACGCCGGAGAAAAATGGTCACTCAGATGATGCCTCAAGAAGTCCTGAACTTCTCCATGAGTTCGTTAAGTGTGGAACAAAAAAGGAGCTTCTTCGAAGTTTTGTTGACCGTGACAAGAAACAATCAGCTTCATCAAAAAGCAAGATGACTGAACAACTCAAGACAAGCAACAAATCATCCAAGAAGCCGGAACAGAAAAAAGCTGCATGTAATTTCCACCACAATTCTTCGGTAAAGAAACAACCTAGGAAAGGAGAAAATCCCACTCGATTCCCAAAACCAGACGAGTCTTCAGATTTTGGATGTTCGAGTTCGTGGATTTGTAAAAATTCTGCCTGCAGAGCCCGTTTGTCCTTAGATGACGCTTTTTGTAAGCGATGTTCATGTTGCATCTGCCATTTGTTTGATGAGAATAAAGACCCCGGCCTTTGGTTGGAATGCACGGATGAATTTGGTGCGGGATATTCTTGCGGGTTATCTTGCCATATAGAGTGTGCGCTTCAACACAAGAAGGTTGGAGTAGTGAACCTTGGACAGTTGATGCAGCTCGATGGAAGTTACTGTTGCACTTGGTGTGGTAAAGTTTCAGGCATAGCAGGGTAAAGTAGCCATCATTTGCGACTCGATAACATCTTCTCTTTCTTTTATCTAACTACATCGTGCAACTTTTGGACTGAAGTAGCACTTTTCCATTTGAATCTTGTAGTTCCTGGAAAAAACAGTTGATTGCTGCGAAGGATGCCCGTCGTGTTGACACCCTTTGTTATCGTGTTTCTATAAGTTATAGGCTTTTAGACGGGACATCCAAGTTTAAAGAAATGCATGAAATTGTAAGAGAAGCAAAAGAGAAACTAGAAACTGAGGTTGGTCCGTTGAATGAGGTTTCAGCCTCGACACATCGAGGCATTGTCAGTCGCCTCTCTGTTGCCAATGATGTACAGAACCTCTGCTTTCTCGCAATTGAGAAAGCAGATGAAGCCCTTGCTATGTTGGCTAACGAAGAAAAAGGTAATGAAGGTTGTAACTTGTGTGATATTTTTTGCTTGTCCTTTTCACAGAGTGCTTCTTGTTATGGCATTTTGTATTGATTTCCTGTTTTAATTTTGTGGCAGGGAATTCACTTCCTGCCGCATGCAGGTTCATTTTCCAAGATGTAACTTATTCATCGGTGGTCATTGTGTTGGTTGAACTATCAAATTCGGCATTAGAGGATATAAAGGGCTACAAGCTTTGGTATTTCAAGAGCAGAGAAGAGAAACAAGCCAGTGAGCCTCTGACTGTACTACCCAGAAGTCAAAGAAGGATTCTGATATCTAATCTTCAGCCCTGTACAGAATATACTTTTAAGGTAGTCTCGTATACGGAGTCCGGTGACTTAGGTCACTCTATGGCGAAGTGCTTCACGAAGAGTAAAGAGATAATCCACAACAATTCCGATTCTTCTCTTATTCCACAAAGTCTGATAGAAAATTACAATGGTGAACGAAGTCTTCATAATAAGGAATCTGAGCCAACAATTGGTGTTAGCTCACCTGAATGTAGGTTCCAAGGTATTGGGAATGTGTTGCAAATGAAGTGGGTTCAAGAGCAAGGCTGCTTGGAGGAGGGAATGTCTCGTGCTGACACACAAAAAAGTGGCAGAGCAAGTTCAGTGACAAGAGAGCAGTTTCCTTGTGGTTCGCGAAGCGACCTTGATTTGAATGTTGTTTCAGTTCCTGATCTAAACGAAGAGCCAATCCCTCCTTTTGAGTTCTCCAGAGATGGTGACAATTATTGTGCGGTTTCCCATGACGTTGAGAAAGACAACGGTCAGACAAGATCTCGAGTTAGCAGTGACTCACAGATCGGGATCCATGGCCTGGCTATTGAATCACAGCCTGAGCCTTGCAGGAAAAGACTTGCAAGCACGAATGAAGAAGCCCTCGACAGTGACAGCACCATGATAGATAATTCACTATCCGGTGTTTCCAATGGATCCGGCAGCTTAGATGATAATTTTGAGTACTGTGTCAAGATGATCAGGTGGCTGGAGTGTGACGGTCACATAAACAAGGAATTCAGATTAAAATTGTTGACATGGTATAGCATGAGATCAACGGAACAAGAGCGCAGAGTAGTCAGCACATTTGTACAAACCCTGATAGATGATCCCAGTAGTTTGGCGGCTCAATTGATCGATTCCTTTTCTGACATCATATCCAGCAAAAAGCCTTGCAATGGCCACGGCATGGGGGAAGGCTGGCCATGAACCAACCAAGGAGGCACATTTCATCCTTTTGAAGTCCTGTGAAATAGCCTGTTCACAGGTCTCTCTCTCTCTCTCATTCTTGGTCAAATTTCTTACCCAACATTCATGTGCACTGCACTGAATTGGGCTCATTCTGAGCAGGGCATTTTAACTGCTCCTAGCCACCATTTTAGTAGACAATTTTACATTCAAGAAAAAACCCATCTGTCATTTATGTAGTTTTTATATATTTTATTTTTTTGATAACGGATTTCATATCTTAGATAAATATTTATGGACAAGGGAAATTCACATATGGTTTTGGGCAGACAAATTTTGATAATAAACTGCAATATAAATAGACTAGGAAAATAAATGCTCAGACGAAAATAAAAAGTTTTGAATTGGAGTGATATCAGCTTCTCCTTTTGAATTGGAGTTATGTCTTCGAGTCTCATCTGGAGTCCCATTGATCGATACAAGTGACTCCATATGCTCGAAAACATATGTATTCAAGCACTCCCAGTTATCAGAAATGACAGGAAGACTAGTGACAGCAGATGATGCACAGTTGTATAAACTGATTCCGGTTCCCTTGCCATATCCCTGTAAGAATATTCCTCCTATACTTTTGCTATAATTCAGTACTGTTGGTCCTGTTGTATATTCATTGCTCCAAGATTCCTTAACACCGTACTCACGCATGACCCAAACATCAATGAACCCATGATAATCTATTGCCTCATGTACTTTCCACATAGCAGCGAAGCATAAAAATTTGTCATCATACAAAGAAAGAAAGAAAGGGACAGTGAAGGACATATCCATTAATTTGCGGAGGATAAGGAACTTCCATTCGGCCAAACACCTCACTACTATAATCAAAAGTGATGATATGAATAAGCTTGGAGTCAAGTCGTGATAAGAGGTGAAGGGTTCCGTTCAAGTTAATTCCATCATGCCGGGGCATCCGACTATATTGAATGTCATCACAAGCCAACACCTTCCAAGAATTACTGCTAGAATCGTATAACTCAAGAGTCTCAAGCTTGAAAAACATGTACTGTAACTTTATAGAAAAGTCTGTCATCCTTATACTCTGCGTGCCCAAATACGATATTATCATAATCTCTTTGTGAGTGATACAAAGGCGCGGGAGGCAACACTTTGATCTCCCTAGTTCCAAGATTCCACAATGCAACTTTCGGTGTCCAGGACTTAACTTATGGACGCAGTACAGTCCCAAACCAATTGAAAACAAGGGTGGAGGCCTCAAGATAATGAAGATATATATGCTCAAGTACTACTGTGCATTCTAGTTGATCAGGAGTGACCGATATGCTAGTCATGAATGTGCCCTGACGAGTATCATCGCGTAGAAGGAGGAAGGATTTAGGGTTTTTGTTACCTGGTGATTGGCTTTTGGCAACTGAATGATAATAATAATAATGCGGTTTGGCGAAGTGATGGCTTGAGATAATGTACAGCCATGTTTTTGAAACTTGCTTGAAATTGATCAATGTCTTGACAGGAAGCTTTATTAGTATCTCTCTGATCAAATCTTCACAAAGTTGTTCAGTTGGATACAATTCTCCTCGATCAGCCACCACATGTGGCGGCCATCCAATTGACTGGACCAGTCCACAAATTATCTGTACACCCACAAAAAACCTAATTTAAAAATAACAGTCACTATCTCGCCGCTCGCCACCATCTCACCAGTGTCACCACTCGATCGATCGGTCAGCGGCTGCTTCCGTCGCTACCTGGCTTGTCAAAACAAAATGCGATTTTGTCATTTATGTAGCTGATTTATACATACATTTGATGATCTGACTAGGGTCAACATTCAGCCCTAGAGCGGCACAAATGCCTATGACCTATGAGTCTTAAGATCGGCCCGTCCCTATGTTAAAGTCGCCGAGTATTAAGCCCTAAAGGTTCAAAATCGAACAAAGGTCGTGATTTCAAAGCCCTGTTCGGCCCTCGAGCCCGACCTAACTATGACCTAATTCAGTCTGATCCTGTCCGCCCTAAAAAAGCTCGCCCTAATTATGACCTAATAATATTCTGTTCGGTTCGACCTAAAAAACCCGATTGTTAAGCCTTCCATATTTTAACTTCTATAAATTAATTTATAATATACTTAGCCAATTGTTTAAAAAAATATACACAAATAACACAGTATTGATACTAGGAGCTCAAGTCCTGAATTTAAGGATTAACAAATGACAAATTGTGCATACAATAAGCTTAGTTATTCAAAGTCTAGAGAATTAACAACTGACAAGTGGTTCATATTTCAGCCCAAAAAAAAGAGAATGAGATGAAATTGTTGCTGCGGATATTTTGCGTCTTTGTAATTATTTTATTGATGTGCTTCATAAAAAATTGTGATTTTTATTGATATTCTTGATAAATAATTATTTTAAGCCCGGCCCTAAGTTAAGCCCTAAATTAAGGGTCGTTCGGTTCGGCCCTAAAAACCCTTTCAATATTCGGCCCTAAGACAGACCCTAGGGTCAAGATTTTGAGTGAAGCCTGACCCGACCCTAATTTTTTTTAAAACCTTCCAAAATTATCATGTGTTCGATCCTAAGCCCTTTCAGTAAGGACATAGCCGATCATGCCCGTCCAATTGTCGACCCCTACATCTGTTAGTGGACATCCATTAGTGGAGATAATAAAAACAGGCAACTGTGAAATGAAACATTTTGGATCAAAATGAACAATATGATAATTTGTTTCCAACCCATGGGGCCCTGGATATGGAATTACTTTATACTTCCAGGAGCAAAATTATATATCATTATTGTTTCTTTTTAATTATATATCCGGTCCTCAATTAATTATTAATATATGATTACACCCCTCATCTTCTAATCTTAACGTTTTCTCACCCCCTTACTATCAACAGATCGACGGAATCTGCATCCAATAAATCCCGCCTCAGATCTACGCGCGATTCATCGTCGCTGGCCTCTCTCGCATGCTGGAATTCCGCCAGGGCTGAAAAGTGAAAATCGCGTTGCGGAAATGAAGTCGGCGCACTCTTCGTACCGCGATCGCACACAGGAGTTTCAGAATGTAGCGGAGAGGTTGAAGAAGTCGATTTCATCTTCTAGCGCTGCAGTTTCGACAAGTAGCGGACAGAAGCCAGAAGGAGGTAGATCGGCTGTCGCGATTCAATCGGAGTTTAATAAACGAGCTTCGAAGATTGGGTATGCGATTCATCAGACTTCGCAGAAGCTGTCCAAGCTTGCTAAATGTAAGTTACTCAGTACATACCTATCGAACGATTTATTCAGTTTTTTCTTATGTCAACTGATGATTTATGATCTAGAAAATATGTTTACATAGCCTGGTTGTGATTGTTTATTTGATTGATTTGAGGAGCTGCGATGTCTGCTGGTGCTGTGAGTTATTTGTAAGAATGTTGTTTTTGGTATATCCAGTCGTATAGATGTTGCCTAAGTTGAGATGTCAAACATATTTCTTTCTTATGCTTTTGGAGTCTTTGCCATTATCTCTGCATGGAGAACGGCTGCAATCCATGTATAGGGTAAGCAGTTGCGCTACAGATCATATAAATGTTGTCAAATTTTATTCATTTGCAGCAAGTACCTAGTTTTCGGTTCGTTTATGGGACATTATAGTAAGCCTTTAGTTAGTTTCATTCCATGGATCAATTTTAGGTTTATTTTTTATGGTTATGGTTTTTTTCCATCAATATGTGATTTAGAAGTGATGCCTGACATTCTGAAGTGTATACATTCTGATTAACTGTAGTGATTTATTCAAGATGCTTCTTTGAAAGATCAGTGTTATAAGTAGTTTCTAGTATGCAGTAGCCAGTAAGTGTACAAAGCAGAAGCGTCTAATTATACGCTTTCTCTGCTGATTGACCAGTGGCAAAGAGGACATCAGTTTTTGACGATCCCACAGTGGAGATCCAAGAGTTGACAGCTTTGATCAAGCAGGACATAACTGCTCTTAATTCAGCTGTAGTAGATTTGCAATTCCTTTGTAATTCTCAAAATGAAAGTGGAAATATTACAAGTGACACCACGACACACTCAACTACTGTGGTGGACAATTTGAAGAACCGTTTGATGAGCACCACAAAGGAGTTCAAAGAAGTTCTTACAATGCGAACTGAGGTACATTCTGATGCACTAAATAATGAAGACTTTCATTGTCTAGGTTGGCAGTTGGATCTAGCATGACTTATTGCTGATTTAGCAGTGTACTGTTTGCAGAACTTAAAAGTCCATGAGGGCAGACGCCAGATGTTTTCTTCTACGACCTCAAAGGAGCCTTCAAACCCATTTATTCGGCAGCGCCCACTTGCTGGTAGATCAAATTCTAGTGCATCAGCGTCACCATCACCTCCTCCGTGGGCCAATGGAGAATCCTCTTCTTCCTCTCGGGGTTTCCCTACGTAAGTGTATGTTAAATTAATTGCTAAATAATAGACAAAATAAACCATGCAGGAAAGTTTTATCATAGCCAAGTTCAGTGTGCTACATGATAGTGCCTGCAATTTCATCTCCTATAGTTTTCTTGGTTTCAAGATTTTATTAAAAGTAATGTAGCAAAACATTATCCTTTGATTTGAAAGCATTTTAATCTGTCATGCCTTTCTTTTCAGGAAGCAAACGAATGTCGAATCACAGCCATTGCTGCAGCAGCAGATGGTCTCATTGCAAGATACATACATGCATAGCAGAATTGAAGCTCTTCAGAGTGTAGAGTCGACCATTCATGAGTTGGGCCATATATTTACTCAGTTAGCTACAATGGTCTCACAGCAAGGAGAACTTGCTATTAGGTTGGTTCCTTTCTCATACTTGCTAGACTCTTCTAAATACATAAATGAAGGCTTCCGGCTTCCCCAATTGATTCAAATAAATGCAAGATTTTGAATCTGTGTGCCAATTCTTTACTGCTCATTCGATGTTCTTAGTGTAGATTGCGACCAGTCTATGGTATCATTCATCTTTCAGTTGTTTCATCTACAAGTGTACCTGCTCTTAGTTTCCAGTCAATATTCCAAAGCTCATCTTTAGTAGGTATTGGGTACGATCATGTACAGGATAGATGAAAACATGGGGGACACACTGGCCAATGTTGAGGGTGCTCAGGGGCAATTGATGCGGTATCTCACGAGCATATCTTCCAACAGATGGCTGATGATCAAAATATTCGCTATATTGGTGGTATTTCTCATGATTTTCTTATTTTTTGTGGCATGAGGTAACCCACTGTATTAAAACTGCCTTGTTTCATATCCAAGTCATTTATAGACACACTGGTCGCTAGAGTTCAGCTCTGTGAAAACTTGTAGTATCAGACATATTGAAATGTGAATACAATGAGATTCAAATTGCAATAATATATACACAGATCACTTCAGAACTCTGGTCACTCTGATAATGTAGATTGGGAATACTTTTTCTATTTTGAATAACAAAAGTCATTAAGTAGCATTATAGCTAGGAGCACCAAATCAGCTGTTAATGATTAACAAATTACTTTTAAACAAAAATAACTGACTAATAAATCGCTATCACCATTAGTCCATTACCACTATGACATTATTGTGAAAAGGAAAAATTGAATTTGTGATTTAAACGACGCAGTTTTCATTCACTCTGACCCTCTATTAGAAGTTAGAACCCAATAACGCCATTAGTGTCAGTCCGTTACCAAACAAAATTCAAAAAATCACAAAGCGGGTATTTTCAAATTCAATCCATCTCTCGTAACGGTCAGTTATCTCATTCTGCTCTATAGCACCACCTCTTCAAAAACCTAGCAACAATTTTCAGATCTGACCTCAAACCTATCAATTCGATGGCGTCCCTCACTCCAGGCATCCTCCTCAAGCTCCTCAACGCCATGAACTCCAACACCAGAGTTACCGGCGACCACCGCTCACCACTCCTCCAAATTATCGGCATCGTCCCTGCCCTCGCCGGCTCAGATCTATGGCCTAATCACGGCTTCTACGTTCAGCTCTCCGACTCCCTTAACTCCACCTACGTCTCCCTCTCCGACCGCGACAACGACCTCATCCTCACCAACCGCCTCCAGCTAGGCCAGTTCGCTTATGTCGACAGGTTCGAGCTCGACTCTCCCGTTCCTCAGGTCTCCGGCCTACGTCCAATTGCGGGGCGTCATCCGTTTGTTGGGAATCCGGAGCCGCTGGTTGCGAGGATTTCGCCGTCTAAGAGGGATTTCGTGATCCAGCCGGTCTCGGATGAGGATCAGCTGATTCATCCGGTATCTGCTTATGTGTCTTCTAGGAAGAAAATGGATTCTGAAGGAAACGAGAAGGAGAGGTTGAACGAGATGAAGAGTGAGCGGAAAGTTGACAAAACTGCCACTGGTAGGAACTCAAGGCTTCCACTGGCGGCCAGAGACGGTAACGAGAATTCCGATGAACGGCAGTTCGATTCGAGCAAAAAGCCTCAGAGATTCTCGTCTCCTGCGAGCTCTAAGAGATCTGCTTCTGTAGGGAGGAAGATTTTGAATTCTGGTGAGAGAGATCCCTCGCCTGCTGTTGGTAGAACCACCAAGAGATCTGCCTCTCCAGTTCCATCAAAGTGCGTGGTTCCGAGCTTAGCAGCGGCTAAGGAAGAGGGCAGAAGGAATTCACATTCGAAGGAGCCCGCTATTGTAGTTCCATCCAGATACAGGCAGCCTTCTCCCAATGGGAGACGCTTGGTTTCGCCTGCAGGTAGGAGAACTTCGTTATCTCCTGGGCGAAGACTGTCAATAGGAATGAAGGCTTCACCTTGTATTGGAGTTGGATCTGATTCTGGTAGTAGGAAGAAAATGGCCACCATTGTTGCTGAGATTTCTAGGGTGTCTGAAGCTCTTGTTGGTTCTGGAAAAGCTAGTAGGAAGAGCTGGGATGAACCTTCTGCGGAGATAACAGCTTCAATTGAGCAGAAAGAGAAGTGTGTTTCAAGAAACAAGCCTGACATGCAATCCTTGATTAGGACTCAGGTAACTATTTGAGTGCTTAGCTGTTCTGCATTTCTTGATTGCTGCATATATCTTGCTTCAGGATGACTATCATATTAATACTTGCATTTGCCAAGTGTGTTATTTTAGAGTGAAAACCTATCAAGTGTCCTCCACTCAATGCACTTTTACTAATGGCTGGTGTGATTTTGCAGGCTGCTATGTCAAGGCGTCTTAGTGATGTGCATAGTGTACATTTGAGTGAGGATGAGGCTTCAAGTGATGATAAAACAATGACGAGTGGTGCTGGAACCACTCCTGGGCCAAGCAAGAAACCGCATGCTGCTTCAGAAATTATTGTACATGATAAGAAATGGAGTGATGGAAGTGTTCCTCTTGATGCTGTCTCTGCAGACCTAGCTAATCTTGGAAAGGTAATGTTATGCTTTTTATGATTAGAACTCATTATTTAACACATTCTGCTATAGGTTGATGCCTTTCAAGACTGAATGTAAACTATTTCTTGTAGGCTGCACTACAGAGAAAAAATATTGCCTCTAAAGCTGCAGCTGCAGCTCTTACAGAGGCCATGGCCACTGATTCTATTTTAAGAAGTTTGAGGTACAATTATTGCTCTCTGGAACCAGCCTTAATAACTTTGGAATTGGGATGATGGATTTTATTCTTCGTTATGTTATTGTGGATAATTGGGGTTAACAATGTTATCGTTATGTTTTCGTGTGCAGCATGTTCTCGGATTTATGCTCATCATCCAAAGCTGGAAATCCTTTGCCAACTATTGATCGATTTTTTTCACTGTATAATGATGTCATTCGATCTACTCTGGCTATTGAATCTGCTGCGGTTGATTATAACTGTGATGCCTCTCCTGAAAGTGAGCAATCAAAACTGGTACATCTATGGGTTGAAGCAGCTTTGGCCACCGATCTTCAGATCGTATCCCTTATTTCAAATCAGCTTACTGAGCAACCAGCAACTTCAAAGAAGAACCTTCCTAAAGGGAATTCTTTAATTTCATATGCGAAAAAGGATAACTCTACCAGTTCCTATAGCCCATCTGATGATGTTGCAGTTGGATACTGGAGTAAAGGCAATGGAATGAAAGAGACGATGGAATTAGCTGCAAAACTTAAATCTGAAATGCAGACATGGTTTCTCAAGTTTGTTGAAGAGTCGTTGGATGCTGGCTTTCGTGTATTTGGAGGGTGCAAAAGTAATGGTGGGAATGGAAAATTACCTCTTGATAATGGCTCCATCGCAGCAGTACTGTCTCACTTGAAAAGAGTCAACGATTGGTTAGATCGCGTTGTTTCGAAACAAGATGAGTTGCTAGCTGGAAAAATAGAGCGCCTAAAGCGAAAAATATATGGATTTGTCATTCAACATGGAAAATAACAATTAGCTCTCATATGTTATGAGGGAACTATTTCAACGCCTTTAGAGAAAACTCCTATGCAGTAATTTGCATCAGAGCCATCTGCATTAAGGTATGTATTTCATTACAGTCATATGAACAATGCTTATCAATGTATGATTCAATATTGTTTCCTGTCAAAATAATATAGTTTGAGTTCTACTTGCCTTTCAGTTCCACAAGTTCTTCCGAAAAAAGTCCAGTACTTATGTTCATCGTAAACTAGGCTATGGCACATGATCTGAATTTAAATCCTATATTATCGTAAACTAGTAAAGTTCTAATGTGAAAGATCATCCACTTAATCTAATTGTCATTTTCAAAGATGTGAGAAATTTCTTCAGGGGGTTGGGGGCAGATTGATATCAAAATCCAAGTAATTATGAATGGGTTAGTTCCCACAGGGGCGGAAAACAGCTACTTGTCATAGTTAACAACCCTCACTTTCATGCACGCCTTGGATTAGGTTGATTAAGTAGGTGAAGTTATTAAAGCCCTTACTTTACTTCCTTAGATTATATCCACCTGCTTATGTGGTGTGGGATACAATAGTAATCTAGATCTTGCCATTACTCGCAGCATTGACTTTCATCTTAGCCTGTCCTAAGAAGTTTTCTACACATTTATCATCCGACTACGTCTTGATGGACATCAAATATGATATATATTTTTTTCGATTTTGGAGGGTCTTGAACCTATGGCGCTTGGTATCTGGGCGGAGTGCTCTCTACTTAGCCACTCACTTGCGCCCTCAAATATGATTTTGGATGTGATCTGAATTCAACAACAATAAGCTTGATAGTTTGACCAGCCATATAAATGAATACACATGTTGGTGCAGCAGCCGGCTTGGTTTCTTAACTGGCCATAACGCAACACATAACTATGATGGAAGAAGTGGACCAGGTTGTCTACCTCGAATTGAAGTAGAACGTACTAGGAAGTAGTAGTAGTAGCAGCAGTGTATTGATCAAAAACCTTAAATGCAGTTGCTGTTCAACTAACCATAACCTAACCCTATCTATCAAGCAACACTCCATCATTGATTGCGCATTACAACGTGGCATCAAGTTTTTTTCAATCAAATTTTAACGAAGGCCATAAGTAAAGACTAGTAGCATCCAATAATGAATCTGTCATTAGTTGGTGCATCCATGAATTATATTATGCACATTCAAATCAAATGACCTCAAAATTTAAAAAAGAGTTTTACTCGTTTGATGACTGATGTTCTATCTAAAAAAAAAGTGAAAAAGTATCATTCTTTTTGCTTATCTTAAAATATAAAAAAGTATAAATCCCCAATCTACTTTTGCACAACTTTTTTTGTTTGATTGGGGTAATGGGTTAGAATTAGTTTGTTAGAGGGACTTATCAAATCTGGACACTCTTGTGCCGAATGTGGCGCCTTTCCACCAGGCTATCACTTGCGCCCTACTTTTGCACAACTTTAAACCTTATATATTTGATCCAATAGTGAAGTATAGAAAATTAGAAATCATGAATTCATTAAATAGTGATGCATCTGATCGGCGTGTGATATGATATATGATTGATAGATGAGCGCTCAAACGTTATAAGCTTCTTAGAGTGTTATGTGTTACAAAGCTTCTGATTGGTTGATGAAAATCAAGGAACCAATCAGAAGCGAGGAACACGGGCACTACGGTGCACCCTCACCCACACAACCCACGTGCTTTGAGGGTGCACTGTAAACCCGTGTTCCTCGCTTCTGATTGGTTCCTTGATTTTCATCAACCAATCAGAAGCTCATAACACATAACACTCTAAGAAGCTATAACATTTGAGCGCCCCCTATGATTGATATATCCATATTTATTTATTTTCATACTCAATATCAAAATTTTGGAATGTTAATTCTATATGATATAATTATCAAAAAAAATTCTATATGATATGTTTAGTTATAATACTATTAAATTGAGGTACCGTTTGACTTACACATCATTTCATATATGATGTCTTATCCAGTACTAAAAATTTATAACCCTTTATAAAAAATAAATTTTTTTCATAACCAAACTTTATGGTTTAATAGCAGCCACATGTATGCGAATACATAAATCATGTGGCATAGATTTGTTCAGGCCTATTATATAATTTTCATTATCATGGAACAAAGAGGAAACCTCTACATGAACCAGACGACTATGACTTTTCTTAATTTACTTTTTTAGTAATTTAAAATGAGTGAAATGGATGCTGCGAAAAATGGATGAAATGGATTGTTTACAAAATTGAGAATCAGGGAGGCCTTTTCTGTAAAAGCTTAAAAGAACAAAGAAATGAAACACCAACCCTACTTTTGTAGAAGTATACAGTTTACACTTGTTGGGAGCGCTCGGTTCACAACCTTGTAAATTCGACAGTTTGAAAATTCAAATCTCACTATTAGATCATGATACATCTTTAAATCTGTTTGGACACATGTCCAAAAAATAAAATCAAAGTTGGCGGCTTTAACTTTGCATTAAATGCATATTGGAAAATACACATGGAACATGTGTCGCCATCAAAATAATTTGATGATGCATTTTCAAAGATAAAATTTGAGTTTTCAAGTTCTCGAAAAAAAAGAAATTCTTATCTGAGCGCTCATCTACAGTTGTTTATATATTCTTATTTCGTGTAAGACACTTGTTTATATATTCGTGTTGATTTTGTTTTCACTTGACAAATAAATATTATAATATCTGAAGCGAATTATGCATTTAAAAAATAAAAAAAAGACTAATAAATATCTATATCATTTTAATTGTGGGTGAATGTTACATACAAGAGAAAATAAAAAAATAATGTTAAAATAAATTAATTGTATAAATAGTGTTATTTTTTATAATAAATGTTTTTAACATTTAAACATAGAGAATAATTACTCGAGTGAGTCTGAGTAGAAAACATTTAGATTTGCTTGTGCAGTCTGAAAATTTCAATTTTTTTTTGATAAACAGCAAATTTCAATTTTGTCATACTATATAGTTACAGGTTGTAACGGGGTCCCGCATAAAGTGGATATATATCATGTGTCCATGTGACTACAGAGCTTCCAATTTCCATGCACCAATGAACGACTTCATCAAAATTTAACATCATACACGTGTCACTATGTGTGTCTTCATATTTTTTCTATTACGATATTGCCCTCAAGGCTTCTCGGAACAACAACAACAAAAAAAGAGGGCAAATAGGTAATTTGAACTAAAATGACAACAACAAAAACAAAATCGTTAATTTAAACATAGTTTTAAAGAAAAATATACTAAAAATTAAAAAAGCGAAAGCCAGGTGGAGGAGAGATAAAATGAAGAGCAAAGAAAGGTACTCCCTCCGTCTCCATTTGTTTGTCCAAAAGGACAATGGACAAAGGAATTAAGAAAAGCAAATAAAGGATAATGATAGAGAAAAAGTGGAGGAGAATGTATGTAAATGTGGGTCCCGTATAGTAAATAAATGATAATAAGAGAGAGAAAGTGGAGAAAAGTACAATTTTCTTAATTAAAATAATTTTTTTTTGGTAGGAAATAGAAGATTGATTTGATTATTGAGTTATGTATATAAAAGGAAAGTGGATAAACATTAGGGGACGCTCAAAAAGGAAAGTGGACAAACGACAGAGGAGTAGGGTGCTATAAGAAGCGGATGGGACTACGAGCTGGCTAGCGATTCCAATTTCCAACTCATCGCCACCACCACTTTTTTCAAATCCCTAATTCCGGAAAATACACAACGACCTCACCATCCATCCATCCATCTATCGCCTTCTTCATCGCCCGCCTCGTCGTGATCGTAAACCCTAGCTGCCTCCTAGCTAGCAACCATCACCGGCCGGTTTCCAAGGGTTTGCAGATCCACTACCAAAATGCTGCATCCTTCGTCTCTCCACGCTCTCTGCTGATTCGACTCTCCATTTATCAGGTGCACCACATCGCCGATTTCGTTCTCTCTGTTGTTTTGGTTTTTGACCATTTACATTTTACAGTGATGCATGCCTTTTTTTTATATCTGCTTTTATCTACGTGAGTGAGATGCGAGATGAGATTTTTGTTGAGTCTTTTTCATCGGATACTCAGATCTGAATCTGATTGTTTTCGAAATTCGATTGCGCCAGCCAGACTGGTTTCTTCGATGTATGTGGATTTGTCATTTTCTCTGTGGTCCCGAGTATCATAATTTAATTGCATTTTTCCGAACTTTGTTCCAGGTTTTGTATTTTCCTTTGTCTGAATTTTGTTTGTTCATAATTAAAATCGCTCATATCTTGAGATGATTCATATCGATTTTTTTTTAATTTGTAGTCCATATAATCAAGAACCTATTCCCGATGTATGTTGTTGTTCTGAAGGCTAACAAAGTTCTTGTGATGTATGGTTCAGGAGACTTGCAATTATTAGACAATCAAGACGGGTAGTTTTCACCTTGTTAACGTGTTTGTGTAGCCTCCTCATTGAATCATGGTTGCTACTGCTGCCACTGCGTCCATCTTTCCGTTGCCTTCCCCCATTCCCGAGTCAAACTCAAACAACTCAGGCAAGCTTGTAGGAGGGTCTGTCAACTTTAAGCTGAATCCTAATTCATCAAGCAATTTGCAAGTTAAGGCTAACGCACAAGCACCTCACAAGATCAACGGTACCTCTGTTGGTTTGACATCACCGGCGGAAAGAACACGGGATGAGTATACATCGCATCAGCAACCGAGAACTTTCATCAACCAGTTGCCTGACTGGAGCATGCTTCTTGCTGCTATTACTACTATCTTTTTAGCAGCTGAGAAACAATGGATGATGCTGGATTGGAAACCTAAACGGCCTGACATGCTTGTTGACCCTTTTGGGTTGGGGAGAATAGTTCAGGATGGCCTGGTCTTCAGTCAGAATTTCTCGATCCGGTCATATGAAATTGGTGCTGACCGCACGGCATCCATTGAGACATTAATGAATCATTTGCAGGTATTGTGTGTTCATCATTTTTCTTTTACATTGAAGTATTGAACTGCATAGTTTATTTGGATGCATGATTTAATTTATCTTCTTCATTTTCATTATTAGGAAACAGCTCTTAATCATGTCAAAACTGCTGGGCTTTTAGTTGATGGCTTTGGCTCAACACCAGAGATGAGTAAACGGAATCTTATATGGGTAGTCACCAAAATGCAAGTTCTGGTTGATCGGTATCCCACATGGTAAGCAGTTCATGTATTCAGTCTTGCTAGAGAATAACGTGGTGTGCTTTTGTGTTTTCGTTAGATATAATTTTATTTTGTGTGGTTTTGGTTGCGTAAGTGCGTGTTTTGACTCAAATCAGTCTCTTATGTGGTGTGTTCCAGTTACTTTAATCTCTGTCAGTCGGCCCTTTTCTGATGATTAGTATCTTGCTCCTCTTTCTAGCTCCCTTAGTAATGTATTACAACATTAGAAATCAGATTTGTATCCTTAAATATGTCTGAACGGTACCCGTGTCACAGGGGTGATGTTGTTCAAGTGGACTCTTGGGTAGCTCCATCTGGAAAGAATGGAATGCGGCGAGATTGGCTTATCCGAGATAGCAACACTGGTGAAACTCTCACGAGGGCATCCAGGTAGTTTGGATATATTCCGTTAGACTTGTGCATTTCTAGCATGTGTTCAGTCACAACTTTTAGACCAGAGGCATGCCACAGATAACGATTTTATCATCTCACTCATCATGTTCCATATTTGGGTCGATTGAATTCTCTGTGTTGAAACATCAACACGTCAGTCAGTGAAGTGTTTTTTTCTCGAGTACTCAATCACTTGGTCCAAGGTCATAGTAACTGATGCAAATCCTCTATCTCTGGACTTCGCAGTGTATGGGTGATGATGAATAAGCAGACAAGGAGATTGTCCAAGATGCCTGATGAGGTACGAGCAGAAATACAGCCATACTTTATTGATTCTGCTCCGATTGTTGATGAGGACAGTCGAAAGCTGCCAAAACTGGATGAGGTCACTGCGGATTATGTCCGCAAAGGATTAACTGTGAGCTACTCGTATTGAAAACACGTCACTTATGTAATTCTATCTATGACAATCTTCCTCATAGTTTTTCGTAATATATCCAGCCTAGATGGAGTGATCTTGATGTGAACCAGCATGTGAACAATGTGAAATACATTGGCTGGATTCTGGAGGTAATTTGTTCTTTGAAGGACAAGAAAACTATTTGCATAATTTGTCCATAATTAATGCTTGAAAAGAAAATACTTAACATGTTAAGAAAACCCCTCCAACCAACAGTGAAGCAAAATAGTATGAATCTAAGTTGTGAAATAAGGTATATAAAGGGCCATATTTTTGATTACGTAGGGGGGTTCTTGATAAACACTTTTCAATGGATATGGATCGCTGAGGCAGATGAAATTGCATGGAAAGTGTTTATTTCTAGCAATTGTTCTGTTTCTAAATATATCTCATTTGACTTGTGCAGAGTGCTCCTCTGCCAATTATGGAGAGTCATGAACTTGCTTCCATCACTTTAGAGTACAGGAGGGAATGTGGTAAGGACAGTGTGCTGCAATCCCTTACTGCTGTTTCTGGGGATCAGAAATCTGATTTCTTAGACTCGGGTGAAGTGGAGTGCCAGCATATGCTTCAGCTTAACGATGGGGCAGAGATTGTGAGGGGTCGAACCAAGTGGAGGCCTAAAAAGGTGAACAGCTTTGGTGGCATGAGCCAAATACCAGCTGAAATGAGCCAAATACCAGCTGAAAGCACATAGACATTCAAATTCTCTACATGACCGGGGGATGCTGGGCATGGTGTGATATTCCCTGTTGCTATGTGGCTACGTCCCAGTCTTGTTCGCCTATGTATGATGTCTGCTCTTCGTAATGGAAAATGATATATGCCTTATGTACCTCTTGCTATGACACTTTCTTTCGCCCCTCAAGTGTGATCCTTTCTTCATATGCGACTCATTTTCCTCTACTCCCTCCCTAGTTTCTCTGTAGCTGTTCTGTGAGGTTGGTTGATGTCAACAGAAAATTGTACAGTGAGGAATGTTTCTCTTTTCTTATGTCTGTCACTAGCAATATATGTATTCTTTCTTTTGAATGCCGGTCGCCTTTGTTAATATTTTCAAATCGTTCTTTTTTTTCATTATAAACTGCTGTTTATATCTGCAGTTTGTTCGGTAAATTGAAAGGTCAGTGTCAGACATCAGCTCAAACTGCATATTTTAGAAAATATTCTCCGGTTAAAATATGACAGGGCATTTTCATGCACGACCAAACTGGCATCCCTTCACATGGGGACGGACTTTCATTTATCTAGTTCATGATAACTCTCTCATCTTATTCGGTAGTTGGAAGACATCCGCACCCATGAGTAAGAAAATGCTAGGAGAGGACTTCATCACATATCATTTCTTTCAAACAGAGCACAAAATGAAACTTTCTACTTAATTTTGTGCTTTATTTGGAAGAAATGATAGGTGAGGAAATCATTTCTTAACATTTCTCACGTGTTTCAAGTAAGTACTCTTCTAAGGGCATCCGTAGTAAGGGAGCTATGAGCAATGAGCAATAATAAGCAAATATAGCATTTTCTCGTAAAAGTCATGTAGCAAAGTAAAACTACAAGCAATGAGCAAAAATGGCTCTCTGCACTATATATTTTAACGCAACAAGAGAGCAAAGAGCAAAAAGCTATACTCATAACCATTTAATTATCCGAAATTATCACTTCTATTATTTCATTTTTTTTATTTTGTCCCAAGATTTTTTATTTTTTAATTTTTAATTTTTAATTTTTAATTTTTAATTTTTAATTTTTAATTTTTAATTTTTAATTTTTAATTTTTAATTTTTAATTTTTAATTTTTAATTTTCAATTTTTAATTTTTAGTTTTCAATTTTTAATTTTTAATTTTTAATTTTTAATTTTTAATTTTTAATTTTTAATTTTTAATTTTTAATTTTTAATTTTTTGTTTTTTGTTTTGTCCATCTAACGTTCATTTTATGACATTTCTGATTTTTAGTTATTTCAAAACCAACAAAATGTAATTTTCTTTTGTTTTTCTCTCATAAATATATGTGGGCTCCACTTATTGTTTTCCTATCCCACACCCTCTCCATTATTGCTCACCTATCAAGCATTACTTTTTGCTCTTTTTTTGCTCTCTTGCTACATGAGAGCAATAAACAATAAAATCTCTCTATTATTGTTTATTGCTCCCCTTGCTATGGATGCCCTAACAATTCATCTCTCGTGGTGCATTCAACCCGGTGAAAACACTAACGAATAGTAAAGCCCAACACATTAGGGTCAAGTACCGAAGCCCAATATGTAACGCCCGAATTGAAAGCCAAAAACTAATAACGAACCCTAGCACATGATGCCCAAATACTGAAGACCCAACACACGAGGCCCAAACACTCAATTTCAAACATAAATGAGACAAAATAAATCATTTTTTTGTTAAAATAATTATTTCTATTATCTTTTACTAGTTGTTTTAAATCTCAATCGCCACGAACCACAAAGTGTACGGTTGGTTATTTGTCGGCCCAGATGAGCAATGTTCAAATTTGAATTCTGTCTCGCTCAACAAAAAATAAAAATTGAATTCTGTCTCCACAGATTGGTCGATAAAAGGGAGTAAAATTAATCTAACTGTTTGACTTGTGTGCATTCATAAATATGTTCAGCACGGGTGACATTTGCAGGGTCACTTAAACTGCTGCCTAGCCTGCGCATTCATTGACATTAGTTGTCATTCAATAATTAATCAAATCCTAATAATAATAATAATATATGTGGAGTGGAACATTCACATTCATTATCTTCACTATTTGAATTAAAGCATTGGTTATTAACGTTACATTACACCGCCAAATGTTTTGAAAAAAACCCACTCTTTGTTGTTGACATAATAATATTGCAAAGTCTACTTTTGCAAGTTGAAATGAAAATTTATGTACGAAATTGATACTTAACTTATACACAAAAGCTAACTCATATTCTCCCTAAGGTAAAAATTCCTAACTACATTTATACAATAGCGTATTAACTATTGAATTTAAACATAATGTTTAGTTTATATGTTGGTAAAAATAATTAAATACATAATGAAAAAGCATGAAACGCAAAAAGTATCACACATGCTCTGCGTTTCAAATCGAGACAGCATCGCAATTTTTCATAGATAACCCGAAACGACAACTTATCTCCATCGTTGTTCCGCCTCTTTCAGCTTTCTCTCTCTCTCTCTCTACCTTTTTTTTATTTTTGTTTCTTTTTATCTCTCCCTCCATGATTTCACCACTCGCTGCTGATCTCTTCTCCATCTGCTAACAATCTCAAACCCTAACTAACTTCAGCAATGGCGACGACGCTCTCGCACTCCGACAAGTCATTCATGCTCGCGTTAACATCCATCGTCGTCGTGGCTGTGTTGATGTGTGCCGGAGTCGATTCGGAACCGACGCAGGACAAGCAAGCGCTCTTATCCTTCCTCTCGCAAATCCCTCACGAAGCGCGTCTCAAATGGGACGCTAATGACTCCGCCTGCAACTGGCTCGGCGTCGAATGCGACTCCACTTCCTCTTTCGTATACGCCCTCCGTCTCCCCGGGGTCGGCCTCATCGGTCAGATTCCGGCCAACACGCTCGGCAAGTTGACTCAGCTTCGTGTTCTCAGTCTCCGATCGAACAGACTCACCGGAGAGATTCCGTCCGACTTCGCGAATCTGACTTCTGTTAGGAACATTTATCTCCAGTCTAATGAACTCTCTGGTGAGTTTCCGAACAGCTTGACGAAGCTGCCGAGGCTGGTCAGGCTGGATCTGTCGGCTAATAAATTTTCAGGAAGCATTCCGTTCGCGGTCAACAATCTGACCAAGCTGACTGGTCTGTTTTTACAGAACAATGGATTTTCTGGTCAGCTTCCGAGCATCGATCCGCCGAGTTTGGTTGATTTCAGTGTCGCTAACAACAGCTTGAATGGATCCATCCCTACCAGTCTCGCCAAGTTTCCTCAATCTGCCTTCGCTGGGAATTTAGAGCTCTGCGGCGAGCCGTTGGGAAAGTCGTGTAATGACTTCTTCCCCTCGCCGGCACCGTCGCCGGGGATTCCTTTGAATCCGGTGAAGAAAAGTTCGAAAAAGCTTTCCACCGGCGCCATCATCGCGATTGCTGTCGGCTGCGGAGTCATCTTCCTCCTCCTGCTGCTCTGCTTGTTTCTGTTTCTACGAAGACGGCGAGAGCGGCAGCCAGCGAAGGCACCCAAACCATCTGTAGCGACGAGATCGGCGGTGTTGGAGGCCGGAACGTCGTCGAGCAAGGATGATGTGACCGGCGGATCCATGGATGCAGAGAGGAACAAACTCGTCTTCTTCGAAGACGGAGTTTACAGCTTCGATCTGGAGGATCTGCTGAGAGCGTCGGCGGAGGTGTTGGGGAAGGGTAGCGTTGGGACGTCGTACAAAGCGGTGCTGGAAGAAGGAACGACTGTGGTTGTCAAGCGGCTGAAGGACGTTGTTGTGTCGAAGAAGGAATTTGAGATGCAGTTGGGCGTGCTTGGGAAGGTGAAGCATGAGAATGTGGTGCCGCTTCGAGCTTTCTACTTCTCCAAAGATGAGAAGCTGCTCGTGTCGGATTTCATGGCCGCCGGCAGCCTTTCCGCTCTGCTTCACGGTAAATCATTTCTCATTTTTCTTTAATTTGATTGTTATTAAATTATGGATTTATGGGGAAGACTCAGTTGCAGAATCTGACATACATTTTCGATGACAACAATAATGGAGGTGTTGAAGAGTGTTCAGACAGTGATCTGAGCTTGCTTGTGTCTGCAATTTCTTGATATGCAGTAAAATACAGATGACCGCCATTTGCGCAATGTGTCTAAAAGTAAACATTAATGGCAGCATTGTTCAACTTAGTTGACTAATGTCAGGAAATTGAGATTTTATTCTATTTTGTTTTTCAGGTAGTAGAGGATCCGGGAGAACGCCGCTAGACTGGGATCATAGAGTAAGGATTGCGCTAGGAGCAGGAAGAGGCATAGCTTATCTGCATTCATCTTCGAAAGTGATTCATGGTAATATCAAAGCTTCAAATGTTCTGCTCCATTCGGATCAAGATGCTGCAGTCTCTGACTTTGGTCTCAACCCCTTGTTCGGTACCTCAACCCCTCCCAATCGAGTGGCTGGGTACCGTGCACCTGAAGTGGTGGAAACTCGTAAAGCTACGTTCAAGTCAGATGTGTATAGCTTTGGGGTATTGCTGTTAGAGCTCTTGACTGGCAAAGCGCCGAATCAGGCCTCGTTGGGAGAGGAAGGAATAGATTTGCCGAGATGGGTGCAGTCCGTAGTGCGCGAGGAGTGGACGGCTGAAGTTTTTGATGTGGAACTGATGAGGTATCCTAACATTGAGGAAGAAATGGTGCAGTTGCTGCAGATTGCTATGGCCTGTGTTTCTACCGTGCCGGATCAGAGGCCATCAATGCCGGAAGTGGTGAGGATGATGGAGGATATTAGTAGGGGTGAAACGGCCGAGGAGGGCTTAAGACAGTCATCAGACGATCCATCCAAGGGGTCTACCCCTACTGCTGAGATCAGGACAACTCCTTAAAAAGTTGAAACGAAACAATCATAAGATTAAAGTCGATGCATGAGAAAGATTAGGTCCTGGGAATCTGAGAAGGACTGATTTAGAAGCAAATTTGTTGTGGTGGTGGGGGGGTGGTGGTGGTTCGGGTTGTTATGTGTGGTGTACAGCCGGAAAGGAAGGCGGCTGGCAACCACATGTTGGGTGGTTGGCAGATTTCAATTTCATTTTTATTTTGATTTGATATTTTAGGTGTTGAAAAATTTAAAGGGTGTTTAATTGTAATTGAGATGAAGGTTTTCCATGGCCTCAAATTGGAATCTGATCTCCTGTCTTTTTCTTCTCTTTTACAGTAATTGATTGTTGAAAAATATAAATTTATTGGGTTTGCAGGTATATGTGTGACTGAGTTGTGCTTGTCATGTCTGTTGTTTTGTTAAATGGAGTTGGAGGTGTGAGTGTGAGGAGTTGAGAAATTGTTTTTACATAAAATCCAGCCCACCATTTGTAGCTCTTGTTTCATGGCATTAGAAGTTTCTCAAAAATAGAAAGTATCATTAAAATCCTACAGTATTCATTATATCGATACATCTTTGAGCTAGCTGATCTATGACATGTTCTTCAACCTAGGGTTTCTATGTAAGACTAAAAATGAAGGTCACAAGTCCTACAACTCAGAATCACAAGGAAGAAGAGAGTAGTGTGGGAGAGTGACAAAATATAAAGTAAAGTTTGGAGATAGGGGCATGTGGGGGTGGTCCATTCCCCCCCCCACCCCCCCCCCCCCCCTTGTAGCCATTTGTTAAAGGATTTATATAGTAGGCAAATGAAGAAAAAAAGAAAAGTAAACTAAAATAATACTTATAGTCTTAATTACAAAGCTACCTCCATTTCAACTTATAATTTATGTTTGTCGTAGCATATGACTTGAACAAGAGAATGATTTAGGTACCTTTTCATCTAGCAAGGGAAGCCCTTTCACATTTAAATGTGATTTGTTTCAACCTTATTTGTCATTTATTGAAAGCATTTTATCTAAGGGAAAGAATAGGATCCTAAGGAAGGCATGGCCAGATATTAATGACACGATGCATAACATGGGAGAAGATGTAAAAAGAGAGGTAAAAGCAATAAAGAAAAGGAAAAAGGTCATGAAGCAAATGCCTCATCCTTATATGCATGTGGATGGTTGTAGGCTTTATTATGAGTTTCCCCACTTTTTCTTTACAACAAGCCACCAATTTAGGGTTTATTATGAGCTCACCAGCACCTGCAGCACAGTCTGGCTTTTCTTTTGTTTCCATGCTCCCTCAAATGTTGAGTGCTGCCTGTGCCCTGGCATTAGCACATTCCTTTCCTTATCTTACACAACAAGCATATACAATTACAACTTGGGTCAACAACCAAGATTTTCACCACTCTTCACTATCTTTATTCAACAATTATAATATTAGATTAGATTACTACATTTTCGTTTGTGAGTCATTATCATCAGATTTGGGAATAATCAATCATTTTTTTTAATTACTCAACTAAACATACCTTAATATTCCCTTTTTGGATTACTCAACTCAACATGGCTTCATCTTGTCCTTGACTTGTGCCCACTTGAAAATGAATTCTCTCTCGCTTTTTGCAATGCCAAAACTCTGATATCATCAAGTAGGAGTAGGACACACTCAAATATCAGAGGCTTGAACCAGTAAAACCTATAACAAGGAATGCTAATTCTGGCCGGCTGGGCGGTCTGAACCTGCACAGGGAACTAAATATCAAACTTGGTCCAAGAATTTCAATTTTGAAACATTTGATGCTTACTGGAGCTCTCATGCTGGTGGCTTCCCACAGAAAGGCATCTAGTGTTACAATTACAATCTAAATCACCAGCGGCTCCCACTGGTTAGTATTCTTCTTTTTCTTCTTCTTCTTTTTTTTTTAATATGCAAGACACTATCACACAAAACGTAAAGCGTAACACAGCAATTCAGCAAGGCATGGTGAAAAGAGAGACAAAATGATAGGTGAGAGATGAAGCTACGTGATGATTTGTTTTAAGAGTAGAGTTGAAGACAAGCTGGTTATTGTATTGGGACCAGAGTGAGTCTTCATGTTAATACTTTAAGATGCTTCATAACATGCAGAAAATTAAACTCAAAGAGTAGAAGAAACCAAATTCTGAACCAGGCATGGGTCATGACAGCTTGTCAAAAAATTTGGAAATTGGTCATGGTTACAACTTACAAAATTACAATACAACTGTGAAGAAATTTACTTAAACAATTAGAATGGAAAACTCATTCACAATGCTACGCTGTACAATAATCAATCAGGTATTGCCAATCTGAAAGAAAGGTGAGAAGCTGCTGTTAAATAAAGCCACAGCATAAGGAAACAAACTGCAATTGAGCAGTGACTAACCAGTAATGAAAGATGGCCTTTGCCGTATATAAAGATAGTCTAAACTGACAATAATGAGCACAAACAAACAGGTAAATATGGAGGCTAACCTGTGTTATTCCATTGATTGAGATGATAAATAAATACCAAAACGTGGGAGAAGTGCACAAAATGCTGGGCCAAACAGCGAACGAAACCTTAACAATCTTCACACCCAACGGCTTTACTGAATCATTTGCTCTAAATGTGGGTCTCTATTGTCATAGAAGTACATACATATAAACATGTCATTCCTCATAGCGTTCATAACAATTGGAGCGTTGAAGACTCAGAACGTGACACGTCAGGTGCAATTTCCTGACTTCATATGTGGTGTTGATGGTCTGGCCATAGACTTCTACTAGTCTTGGGATTTTGTGGGTGTTACAGTCTCGAGTGAGAATCCTGATGCAAACTGGTATCTCTCAGAGCAGCAGAAGTAACATGAAGGTGACTACTAGTTGATACTGTTTTCTTCGTCAATACTCAGCTTCCCATCCTTCTGTAAGAACACTGCTTTTTTACATCTTATGAATCATTATGTAAAGTGCTAGCCTGATATACTCATATTTTTCTTCAAAATTCCATGGCGCTTATGTTCATATTTTCCTTTGATCGTGTAATGACACTTGTCTTCCAGAGCTCCCTATCATCCAAAAACCTGTTATAAAATTTGTAAAATAATCAAGCATAGAACGTCTCCGTGTCACAAGTCATGGAAGCATGTCTCTGTGGTTTCATTTCTATTAGCAGCAAACCTAATGTGAGTTGTATCACATAAATTTCTGAGTGTGATGAATCAGAAGCTGCAAATGTGTGAATTTCATCACCTATCTGAATCCAGCTGCGTCCAGGAATTTTTCTCAGGCCCTTGTCTTTCATCTTGTCCCTCAAAGTCGATGCTTCACTCCACCACTCAGCTGATGCATACGCATTCGCTAGCGCTACATAATTTCCACTGTTATCTGATTCCAGTTTCAATAAAGTCTGTGATAAAATTTCTGTGAGTTCGATGGTTCCATGTAGCTGGGAAGCCGCAAGCAAAGAGCCTACTATATGGCCATCAGGCTCAAAAGGCATTTTCGACAAAATCTTCAAAGCCTCGTCTAGTTGGCCACAGCGAGACAAAAGACTGACCACACAACCATAGTGCTCTAAACTTGGCTTCAAACTGCATTTTGTTATCATATCAACAAAGAGCTCCAAGCCCTCGTCAACAAGTCCAGCATGACAACATGCTGACAAGATACTCGTCAAAGTTGAACCGTCCACTTTTACATCTTCCTCCTGAAGATGTTTAAAAAGTTCCAGAGCCTTAGCTGCTTCACCATGCAAAGCATAACACGAAATCATTGCATTGTACAAGGACAGCTGTGGTTCCGCAATCAACCGAAAGACTCTCTCTGCGTGTGTAAGACATCCACATTTAGCGTACATATCCACTAAGGAAGTAGCGATCTGATTAGATTGGCATAGTCTGTTCCTCATTATGTGACCATGAACTGCTCTTCCATACCACAATGAAGTTACCAAGGTACACGCAGAGAGCACACTTGTGATGGTTATGATATTTGGTCTGATACCTAGTTCCTGCATTCTTTGGAAATGAAAGATAGCATCGTACCCCAATCCATTCTGAACCAGCCCTGATATCAAAGTAGTCCATGTAATCAGGTTCGGATCAATTCCAGAGGATTGCATCTGCATGAACATGTCTTTTGCTTCACTCACCAAGCCGTTTCTCATATATCCTAAGATCACAGTATTCCACGATCTATTGTTCGGCGGTATGCCTTCTAATTGCATTTGGTAAAACAGTTTTAAGGCTTCGCCGCTAAGACCAATTTCTGCACATGCTGCTAGCATAGTGTTCCATAGTACAATATCTCTATGAGTTGCAGACTCAAAAACTCTTCTCGCATACTCAATCTTACCACACTTTCCATAGGTATCAACAATACTACTCGCCACAACTGCATCACAATCAAGGTTGTTCCTTATACAGTAACAATGTCCTTCTAATCCTAGTCTCAAGTTGCTGGTGCCAGCAGAGGCTGACATTATGGAAGCTAAAGTCACAGAGTCAAATCGCAATCCCTCGAGCCTCATCATACGACATGTATTAACAGCCTTCTCAACCGCCCCACATTGCACATAACAAGAAACCAGCAAATTCCAGTTAACTATGTCTTTATTAAGACTCTTACTGAAAACTATCTCAGCATCATCAACCAGACCAACCTTGCCATAAAAATTAATCAGTGAACTGCTCAAAATGTAGTCCAAATCTAAGCCGCAAAGAACTGCAAGAGCATGCCCTTGCTTACCCTCTTTAACAAGATCTAAACTGGCCGAAGCAGATAGGAAGCTTGAAACAGTTACTCTCGTGGGTTCTACATCTTGCATTCTCATATCAATAAGAAGCTTAACAGCATCTTCATTCAAACCATTCTGCGCATACCCCACAATCATAGAATTCCAGACGATCACATTTCTCTCAGACATTTCATCAAACACCTTTCTCGCATCCCCCAACAATCCACATTTCCCATACATATCCACAAGGCTACTTGCAACATACACACAATCTCCATATCCCAATTTCATCGCAAATCCATGAACTCCTCTCCCAACATTAACAACTCCTAAACCTCCACAAGCCTTCAGAGCATTAGGGATCACAAAATTATCGGGCATAAATCCATCATCCAGCATCTCACAAAACCCCGTCAAAGCGGCATTGCAATCACCCATTCTACAGTACAATCCAATCACAGCAGCCCACGAAAACACATTTATACAACCAAGCCTATCAAACAGGCGCTTCGCAACGTCCAAGACATCACATTTCGCATAGAAAATCACTAGCTTGGTCTCAATGTATTCATTCTTGGAGAAAAACTCACCGTTTTTGAAAATCCTACCGTGAATCTGCTGCCCGGTAAACAAAGCTCGCTCGTAGACGCATCCCTGAAGCAACTCCCCGTAAAATTCAGGCCCGATTATATGATCCTTCAGCTCCAATTCCGTCACAAGGTCGACCGCGCCCTTGATTTTGGAGTCCTTGCATAGAGCTGAAACGCGGTGAAAGTAGTCCAAGTAGAGATTTTGATTACTACCCTTGTCATTAGCTGGCAGTTCCTTCAAACGCGTCAGCTTTAGATTCACTGAATTTCTTGGTTTGTGATGAGATGAGTGGAAGACTGCAGTGGGAAGTTGTGGAAGAGAAGCCATGCATGACTATTGGAGCAAGATGATGAAGCTGAGGATCAAAAAATGGATAAAGTCAGAGACCAGGTCATTACCTCGGCAACGGAAGTCCGGCCCATGAGGCAAATCCAAGCCCAATATCAGGCCCAAACACGGACAGCTCGCAATGAAATCCAAGATACACTTTCAAGAAAGTGAAAAATGTGAGGAAGCCAAGTATCAAGAAATTCCAATCTTGAACAACACTCTCAATTCAAAAAAGGGAACTTTTGAAATGGATTTTTGAGCTGTAGAGGCAGACCAGTCGATTCTGATTCCTTTTCTTCCCACTCCCTCATGTTTCAGATCCTAAGTCGTGTGCTTCTTTGCTCCTCTGAGGTATATATGCCTGCTTCCACCATGGTCTCTGAGCCATTCATTAATAATGTAGCATGAAAGTGGTCACAGCAATTTAATTATATTTCTGAAGACACTAGTTGTCTGTAATCAAAATGTCGAGAATTGAGACTTGATGAATCGTTGATCGTCTACATGGTCTGCATTCAGTCATAGGAAAAGATCTTGACTTATAAAGTTTCAATAAGTCGATAAAGATGCAGGAAAAACTAGCAGTACAAAAATATTGTACTTACACAGCTTTTGCCTTTTGTTAACCCACAAGGAAAAAGAAGGCTAGCTCATGCAAGCATATATGCACTGTAAAATCAGTAGAAGGTATGTGAAACTCTCTGATGCTAAAGCTCTTCCATCTTTTGCCGAGACCCTGTTTTTGGCATTAAAAAGGTTTGATTTTTGTAAGACTTTGTTAAAGTTAATATGAGCATCCAAGACCCAATATTCATATACTAATACCCCTTCGGCTACTCTAAAGATACGAATAATCGCATAATTGTTGTAGTTGATGTTTTTAAAAGATGAATAAGTTATCTTCCTCCCACAAGAATGAATAAATCCATAATTCGAAAGAGATATACACTTATGTACACTTACTAGAATGATTCGGTTATATATTTTAAATGTTGCTATCCTTTATCTTTCCGTAAAAATTGAAAAATATGTAAGTGCAAGGAATAATTCAAATATTATGCAAATGGCAGAAGAATATTTGCTTCGGTCTTGTATATGTATGCGTTGAAAGATACTGTAATCGAACATTATGTGATCAATAAGTTGGGTATCTATTAATAAAAGTAATAGACGAAAGAATGCTTTCGTGCTGCCGGATAGCAATGTTTGGGATGAAGGAGAATAGAATCACACATTTCTTATTATCTTGTATTTGGTCATTGTTAGTTGTTTAAAAACAACCTTTAATTATTCCAGGTATCTTAAACCCTTTCACAAAGCCATACACTTTCACACATGCACCTATAGCTTCACCTTTAAAACTTCCGTTTGCCAAGATATCTTAATTCTTAATATTCTTATAGCTAACATTAACTCCAGCAAGGCAGTAACTATATATGCTCAGATTTTCTAACACAGTAGTTATATATTAAATATCCTAGCCTCATGTCATGATAGAGTGTAGTATATAAAATCTGTACAAACAAGCACATAAAAAACTTACAGTACTGGGGATCAGTTGAACCTTAGAGCACAATAGTTGCATTCTTGAAAAGGTTAGTTGGGAAGCAAAAGGTTGAGCAAAATCACTAGTTCCTTTGGATTTTGTCATTTAGAAACCTGCCAGGCTAAAAACCTGTTAAAAATTTGTAGCCCATTTATTGTAATAAGCCCATTGAAATTTGTTGTAAATAAAATTAAATAAAAACATAAATGTTATATTATTATTGAAAGAGAGTACACAATTGGAGGGAGGGTGCCTTGGTAGCTTTTAGCTGGTCCATATGGTCATGTTAATATTTAGAGATTCCCCTAAATTTCCACAATCAGACAAAAAGGATATTCAGAAAAAGACATTAATATCACAAAGCAACACGTGTCAGCACATGACCCTATCTATCCTAGCGCTGTCTCTGTGAAGATTGAGAGAGAATGGACACACAGAACAAAAGAAAAAGAAAGGAAAGGAAAAGAAGAATCTGCAGGAAAAGATGTGAATTGGATGCAGGCAAGAAACAAGAATCAATCAAGGCTTTCTTTGGCTTGTACTAGAAGACTACTGCACTGCACAATAGACTACTCCTTTCATTTTCCAGAAAGCGACCCACCATCCTTGCTCTCTCCCAGCTCCCCTCCATTGCTCTTTACATACTTTTGCAGAGCTTTAGGCCCTAATTGATCATATACCCTCTTGTTAGATGATCCATACCATTCATAAACACTTGCCCTTGTACACCCTAACATCATATATTATGGTCCAAATTGATGTTTGAATTTTGTCCCATATTTGAAAACACTAAAGACACATATGAAAAACCCAAGTCTATAAAAAAAAGTGCAATCCAAGGTCACATTTGTTTGATAATGAACTTGATCCCTAGTTTTTCTAAGTATCATATATTCTGCCTCTATATGTTCACACAAGTTCTGCCAAAAGATAACACCTGCATAAACATTTATGAAATGAAGTCTCCCAACTTCCATGTACATTTATCCTCTTTCTCTTTTGCTCACTTTTTCTCCTTTGTTTTCTCTGTGGAAATATTTTTCTTCTTCACAATGTACATGGTCCGAAAGAAATTTGCTACAATTTGCTACTCACATTTAGAGAACCAAATCACCCGAATTATGTATACATTATACACATGGTCCGAAAGAAACTCAAAACTTCTAGATCAATATACACTGCAAACATTGTATCATATCACATACCAATCATATGGAAAATTTGGAGTTCCAGTTAATATAATGTCATATTTGACATTGAATGACTTTTATACCTACTAGAAAACTAGTGAAGCTTAGAATCTTTGCTTGCCTCTCGGCCACTTCACTAACAGTGTTATTAATGTACCAGGGTCGTCGTAGCAAGGAGGACATACAAAGGGATTCCCAAACTCATATTAGGGTTCTCTACTTTTCCAATATTTCTTTAGTGATGAGAATTATTAGCACTAGTTAGATAGCTTTATTTGAAAAGCACTCTGGTGTCCTTAATTACATGTCGTAGAATGGGAATTGAGATATTCTTTCCTTACGCCAAAATATTTTATTCCTCTCACACACATGGTGAATAATTTTTCCGTTTAGATTACATATTCTGTTATACCCTCCTTTTCTTTTAATTGTCAAATGCACTAAAACTTAGACGAACAATTATGCAACTTTTGACACAATAAAGAAAGTTTTTTTTGATCCTAAAATGCATCAGACTATACCATTTATATACCTATATATAGATATAGAGCGCTCAAATGTGAATCCCTTTAAATTTCGAGAACTTAAAACCCCAATCTTCATCTTTCAAAATGCAAGATGAATTTTGATGGTGACACTTGTCCCATGTGCATTTTCCAAGATGTATTTAATGCAAAGTCAAAACCACATTTTTTGACTTTGCTTTTTGGACATGTGTCACATGCAGATTCAAAGATGCATCATGATCTAATGGTGAGATTTGGATTCTCAAGTTCTTGAATTTTTAAGGGATCGAGCGCTCCCTGATATATATATATATATTGGGTCTCAGGTTCTCGAATTATATATATATGCATTCAAATGAGAACCCCTTATTTTTTCGAGAACTTGAGACCCTAATCTTCACCTCCCAAAATGCAAGCTGCATTTTCCAAGATGCATTTTGATTGTGACATGTGTCCTATGTGAATTTTTCGAGATGCATTTAATGCAAAGTCAAAGCCACATTTTTTGACTTTGCTTTTTGGACATGTGTCACATGCAGATTCAAAGATGCATCAAGATCTAATGATGAGATTTGGATTCTCAAGTTCTCGAACTTTAAGGATTTTCAATCGATCACTCCCCTATAATTAGATCATGATGCATCTTTAAATCTGCATGTGACACATGTCAAAAAAGCAAAGTCTAAAAGTGGCTTTGACTTTGCATTAAATGCATTTTAGAAAATTCACATGGGACATGTGTCACCACAAAAATGTATCTTGAAAAATGCATCTTGCATTTTGGAGGGTGAAGATTGAGGTCTCAAGTTTTCGAAATTTAAAGGGGTTCTCATTTGAGTGCTCCTCTATATATATATATATATAGGGGAGCGCTCGGTTGAGAACCCCTAAAAATTCGAGAACCTGAGACCTCAAATCTCACCATTGGATCAAGTTGCATCTTTGAATGTGGAGGTGACAAGTGATTGGATCAAGTTGCATCTTTGAATGTGGAGGTGACAAGTGTCCCACTCACTTTTTTTCCTTCATTGTGCGGTTTCGAGCATTATTTTTGCCTAAATGCATTTCAAGTTTCAGAAAGTGCACTTAGGCAAAAATAAAAATGCATAAAGAAGGTTCTCAAGGTTCTCGAAAAAAGAGGAGTTCTCGTTTGAGCGCTCCTCTATATATATATAGAGAGAAAGATATAGGGGAGCATTCGACGACATCACCCTTGGTAGAATGAGGCAAGTGAGGCACGATCTCGTCCACCCATCTTGGCCGTCAAACACACGTCCACGTGTCCCGCTCACCCCATATGCGTTCACACTACTGTTGGTAGTGGGTTTTACTATTTGCCACGTGGTGCGCCCACAATGCACGGGGGTTGATGGATGGCTGAGATCGTGCCTCACTTGCCTCATTCTACCAAGCCTTGCCTCATTTGATCGCTTCTCTAGAGATATATATATATATATATATACGGGCGCGCTAAAAAATTACCCCTTTTTAGAGTGTTACCCTATTACTCGCTTGTGATTGGTTGAGGGGAGGTGCCACCTCACAAAGCACGGGGCCCATTGGACATGTGAGTGGATTGTGAGGTGGCATTGGTAGTGGATTGTGACGTGGCACCTCCCTTCAACCAATCACAAGCGAGTAATAGGTAACACTCTAAGAAGAGGGTTACATTTGAACGTTCTTATATATATATATTGCCTATTGGTGGGTAACTGTTATTTTTCAATACCATTTTGTAATTTATTAAGTAACAGTATATGCAGTACGCATAAAGGGTTGTGGTCTAGCGGTCATAGTCTTGGTCGAATGACTAAGAGGTCGACGGTTCAAACTTTTCTGAGTGCACCTAATGACATGAGTTTGGGGCTTGTCCATTCCTTGTCCAGCGTAGTGAAATTAATTTAAAAAACATTAAAAAAAACAGTATATGCAGTACACAGCATATTACTCTCTTTGTCTATTAATTTTAATCATCTTGGAATCATTGAACTGGTATATTGTCAAGGAAGGAAATAACAGAATGCAGGCAGAATGATGTTCTGGAAAAAACAAATACAATCAAGGACATTTATGTAGGACAACTTACCCCATACACATGCCTGAGACGCCCACTGCTAGCTAGAAGGTCCGATCCTGCAGGGCCTTGTTGGGAGGATGTCCTTCCTCCTCTGTTCACTCTGTGCTTGTGCCCTGTGCCACTATTTCTTATCATGTATTTTGATTCCTAAAATATTCAATTACTTAGATTCATATTTACACAGTTTAGAATGGGCAAGCTCATGTAAAATGAGGTTTCTAGTATAATACATTGCATGCAATTGAGTGCAAATAAAGCCCTGATGGATTTATGAAGTGCAGATATGTAAGCAGTGTTTGGTAGATGCTATCCAAAAGCAACATGTAAAAAGTTATCTACCATTGCATTTCTTAGCATAGCATTTGGAATATTTCCACATTTATTTCACCTTTATTTAAGTTCAATAAAGTGAATTTGTGTTTTTGGTTACAAAAGTATATATGTTCAGTATATTTCATACTCACATTCCCCTATATCTCCTCTGGATATGCATACCACCATTCTTACACATCTCCCCATAATTCACATATCCCAACTTTTTCATAAAAATATTCAATAAGTTATCCATCATTTACATTTTATTAACATTTCATGAATAAGCATCTGATCAAAATAAATAGGCCGATGTTTACATTCCCACGGGAACAAGTAAAGATAATTTAAAAAAGAGATGAGAAAATCAAAGGGCGTTAAAGGAGAAAAAGGGTGAAAGAAAGAGAGAAAATGAAGAGAATGAGAAGAATCATCTTTTTCACTGAGAAGAAGATTTTTTAACTTCTAATACAAAACATATAACAAATGAAAATGGCACAAAGGGTCCTAAACAAGCACATGACACTGAGAGCCAGCCCCCTGTAGTAGCATCTTTTGATTCTTCAAATTTTTGTTTAGCTTTTCTTTCTTTGCAACAAGTTAACATCTTTCTTTATTAATTATCAGCCCCTTTTCTTTTCCTCTCTTTCACATAACACCCTTAAACTCCACTTTATTCTATCCAGAAACCCTCTCTTTCTCTCTTTCTGTGCCTCTCTGTATCTGAGCCCTAAAAAAGACATCTAGCTGATCCTCCCTTGTCTTCATAAACCCATTCATATGTTCTTCATCTATATCTCTCTTGTCTAGCCTCCTCAAAAACAGTCCAACCATTCTCTTTTTTCCATTCTCCCTCCCCTTTTCTCCTAATTATTATATCTAAAATCTATATTGAGTTTGGTATAGCTGTTTCAGAATAAAGTTGAAAGCTTTGAAAACCCTATTTTGGATACTTACTTTGAAGGGCAGCCATGGCATCTCCTTCTGAGCTTAGCTTGGACTTCAAGCCTCATAGCTACTCCATGCTTCTCAAATCATTTGCTTCTGGAGAGAATCAGCAGCCGGAGCCGAAACAGCTAGAAGAGTTCCTTGCCTGTCTTGAAGATGAACGTCTCAAGATTGAGGCTTTCAAGCGTGAGCTCCCACTCTGCATGCAGCTCCTCTCCAATGGTATGTAACAGATCATGATCTCCCTGTCTTGTGATTCTTTTCTTCTGCATCAGTCATAAAAATCAAAATGGTTATTATTTGTTCAATAATAAAAGTGATATGGGTATGATGAAGATGTTATTTTTATGGGCTAACATGTCTGCATGGTAACACACAGCTGTGGAGGCTTCAAGACAGAAGCTTCAGGCTGTCAAATCATCCAACAAAGGCTCAAGGCCATTCCTTGAAGAGTTCATACCCCTCAAGAGCCCAACTGCAGATGGAGAAGCAGACGTCCATACTGCATCCAAGAACATGGCAGATAAGTCTAACTGGATGGTATCAGCACAACTCTGGAGCCAAACACCAAACATAGACAACAGTAACCTAACCAAGCAACATGAATCACCTAGCCAAACAGATATGGGACTGAACATCGCTTCATCCAATCTGGCCTTACAGAAAAACCCAGGAGCCTTCATTCCCTTCAAAAAAGATAGGATCACAACTGGCCCAACCCTCTCTATTCCTAGCCTAGCCTTAGCTCACAATAATGAGCATCATCTGCTGGAAGACAAGAAACTAGGGTCTGTGCTGATATCAGATTGTCCAACTAGGGAGACCATCATCAGTCCTGGCAATATAAATGGAGGAATGGTGGATAATGAAACCATAAGAGGAACAAATAACTCTGCAGACACTCTGACAACATCAAATACTACTCATACTAACAGTAACAATACAAACAACAACAACAGCAGCAGCAACCAACCCCATAGAAAGGCCAGAAGATGTTGGTCACCAGACCTTCACAGGAGATTTGTTAATGCTCTTCAGATGCTTGGTGGCTCCCAAGGTATGTAGAATAAATTACATACATTCTCTGATATTCTCTTATTCATATTTATCTTCAACAAATAGCTAATCATTGCTTGATTAAAGTTTATTAAAAAATGTGTCAAACAGTGGCAACACCAAAGCAAATTAGGGAGCTAATGAAGGTTGATGGCCTAACAAATGATGAAGTTAAAAGTCATCTGCAGGTATTGTATCAGTACCTTTTTCATATTCTCACTCCACACTATTCCTGATTTGAATCATCTGAGTATATGCAACAACATAGTACTGGTACAGCAAGTGTTACCTGCACTGCACAGTCAAACAAATAAAATCAGAGCATGCCAGGTATCACAAATGCATGAAACACCAACAACAAAAGCAGCAACAACAGTGCTGCGCGCACCGAGCCACTATAAAACAAAATTCTGATCTGATCTCCATCATTTTGTTTGTTTCTACTTTATCGACAGAAATACAGACTACACACCAGACGTCCCAGCCCTAGCCCACAGCCTCCAGCAGGCGGCCCAGCAGCACAGCTGGTCGTCCTAGGTGGAATCTGGGTCCCACCCGAGTACGCAGCTCATCACAACGGAGCTATCTACGGCGCTCAGCCGCATCAGCCAGTCGGTCCAGAGTTCTACTCCGCCGGCCCGCATCACCGGCAGCTGTTCCACATCCATCAACAACAACAGCAGCAGATGCAGATGCAAATCCAACTGCAGCATGAGGCGGTTCAGGTTTATCACAAGGCGTCTTCGCGGACGCACAACTCGCCGGAGTCGGATGCGAGGGGAGTCGGGGAACGGTCGGAGAGTATTGATGATGGGAAGTCGGAGAGCGGAAGCTGGAAAGGCGGTGTCGGTGCGACGCGAGATGGTGGAGAGGAGAGCATTAACGGGAGTGAGATCACGTTGAAATTCTGACGGTGGAGATATTAGGGTTTTGGGTTTTGGATTATTGGAGAGGTGTTTGGTGTTTTTTTTTTTAATTTGCCAATTTTATTTAATTATGAATATTAGGATTAATGGGATTTTTACATGATGAATATTATGTGTAGAGAGAGAAATTTGTGTATGAGCACTAGTTAGGGTTTGTGTCTACTTGTTAACTGTGTGTTGACAACGTCCTTATGCGCGACGGTGGTGGTTTTCTATTACGATTCGGTGCAATGGAGTAAAATATAGCAAGAGTCAAAAGAATGTCATTTCGTTCATGCAGATCATATTGTTATATTTATAAAAGAGAATATCAATTCAAATATCTCAATTTTTTTTAAAACGATGTTGTTTTAACATTCACAATATTTTCATATATTTTCATATAGGTTGCGTAAAAACTGCTTCCGTTTTTATATCAACGATATTTATCATGACTTTTCTTTACGGTATTAGAGTAATACTTTTTTATGTGTAATCCACACTGCAAAAGGCATATATGAGTGGCTTAAGAGCATCTCCAATGGTGCCCACTTGACGCTTATGGACGCGTGCAAGTGTCCATCATTTTGAGCATCCACAATGGTTGGACATCCACAATGATTGTGCAAGTGCCCACTTGACGCTTTGGGAAGCGTGAAATGTCCATGTCCACCATTTAGAGCATCTTCAATGGTGCCCACTTGACACTTGCACGCGCCCCAAAGTGTGGATGTCCACAACCATTGTGGATGCTCAAAATAATGGACACTTACACGCGTCCCAAAGCGTCAAGTGGACACCATTGGAGATGCTCTAATTGATTTAGCATTGAGTGTCGTCATGTTGCATATGATTCATTAAAGGCATTTGCATATCATCTCAAAAGAAGAGATCTTTGTTTCTGTTCATGATCTTTGTTTATTATTTAATTTACTATAATACGAACTGCGACCAATTTTCTGGTAAATTCTACGCGTTCGTCCCACCAGGCTTTGGTGCTTTTCGTTACTATCGAAATGGTATCTGGATCTCTCCTATGCTCCAAGTTATCGATAAATGTTCTCCTTTCCTCGTGATCACTTTTTTGCTAAGTATGAAAAATTAAACGACACAATACGTAAATTTGATTAAAATTACTTTCATAAATATATTGTATTTATTTGGTTAGACGACGTCGTTACGTTGTGTCGTGACTTGTCCGAAGTATTTAAATCTACGAGAATCTGGCGCTGAGTTGGACTCGAATGAAACAAATGCGGGAAATTCATTCGCTGAAATCAAGCTTGCTGACTGCGATTGGCTATTCTAAATCAGCCCTTGTGACCAGACCCACCAAGAAAGCATGCATCTTTCATCTCAAGAACTGCAAATCGATGAAGCGCGCGAAGGAAGTGCACACGCAAATGTTGAGAAATGGGTTCGAGCAGGACAGGGATACAGTCAGCAAGTTGATGGTTTTCGTCACAGACTTGATTTTAGGAGATTTGCCTTACGCGGAAAAGGTGTTTGATTCGGTCGAAGATCCTTGCTTGCTCGTGTACAATGTGATGTTGAAAGCGTATGTGAAAAATGATAGGTTTGGAAAAGCAGTTGGGCTGTTTGGGAAATTGAGAGCTGAGGGGTGGTGGCCTGACGATTACACGTACCCTTTTGTTCTTAAGGCGGTTGGGAAGTTAGGAGAGGTTAGAGAGGGTTTGAAGATTCATGGGTTGGCGGCGAAGACGTGGTTAGGGTTTGATGTTTAGGAAAAAACACCAATCTACCCCCATTTCAAACTCAAATCACCCATATACACCAACTCAAACTCAAATCACCAATCTACCCCACTTTTTAATGATTCCGGTTTGTGTCGTACCGGAATTAGGGTTTTTGGCTAATTCCGGTTTATTTCCAACCGGGACTCTTCGGAAAACGGAGACGTGGCGTACCGGAATCGTTCCACATCAGACATTTCTACGAATTCCGGTATAGGACATACCGGAATTATCCAAAACCCTAATTCCGGTTTGTGTCGTACCGGAATCATTAAAAAGTGGGGTAGATTGGTGATTTGAGTTTGAGTTGGTGTATATGGGTGATTTGAGTTTGGATTGGGGGTAGATTGGTGTTTTTTCCTGATGTTTACGTGTGTAACTCTTTGATGGATATGTATGCTGGATTGGGTCAAGTTGAGGTTGCGCGGGAGGTGTTCGATGAAATGTCTGCCAGAGATTTGGTTTCTTGGAATGTTTTGATTTCTGGATATGTACGGTGTAGGAGATTCCAAGAGGCTGTTTTTGTTTTTCGGAGGATGAGGCGTGAGGTGGATGTGAAGCCTGATGAACCTACCGTAGTGAGTACTCTGTCAGCGTGCTTAGCGTTAAATGATTTGGAGCTTGGTAAAGAGATTCATGATTACATTAAAAGGGAAATGCAGGTCACTACTCGAATAGGGAATGCTTTGGTAGACATGTATGCCAAAGGTGGATGTGTGAGTACTTCCAAGGAAATTTTTGATAGCATGAGGTTGAAAAATGTCATTTGTTGGACTAGTATGGTGACAGCGTATGTGAATTGTGGTCAGCTGGATGAGGCCAAGGTCTTATTTGACCGGAGTCCTGAGAGAGATCTTATTCTGTGGACAGCTATGATAAACGGATATGTACAGTTTAACCGATTTAGTGAAGCACTAGATTTATTCCGTGAGATGCATGTGAAGCGAGTAAAACCAGATAAATTCACACTGGTTACTCTTCTCACCGGCTGTGCGCATTTGGGAGCTCTGGAGCAAGGTCAGTGGTTACATGGATATATAAACGAGCATGGAATTCCCATGGATGTCGTCGTCAGCACAGCTCTCATAGAAATGTATGCAAAGTGTGGGTGCATAGAGAAATCCGTAAGCATTTTCGATGGAATAAGAGAGAATAAAGACACTGCCTCATGGACATCCATTATATGCGGTCTCGCAGCAAATGGCAAGACGACCCAAGCGTTACATTATTTCTCTAGAATGACCCAGACTGGGGCAAAGCCTGATGATGTAACATTCATTGGTGTTCTTAGTGCTTGTAGCCACGGTGGCTTGGTGGAACAAGGTCGCCAATATTTTGCATTGATGAAGAACAAATACGATATTGAGCCAAAAGCTGAACATTACGGTTGCCTCATTGACCTTCTTGGTCGGGCTGGTCAGTTAGACAAAGCTGAGGAGTTGATCAAAACGATACCTGATGAAAACAACAGTCTCATTGCTCCAGTTTATGGTGCTCTACTCAGTGCATGCAGAATTCATGGTAATGTTGAATTGGGCGAGCAGTTGGCTGAAAGGCTAGCGCACATTGAATCGAATGATTCGGGGATTCAGTCACTTGTTGCAAACATGTATGCATCTGCTAATAGATGGGAAGATGCAGTAAAAGTGAGGAAGAGAATGAAAGCTGAAGGAGTTGTAAAGGTTCCTGGTTGTAGCTCCATTGAAGTTGACGGTGTCATTCATGAGTTCCTTGTTGGAGATTGCAGCCATATGGAGTTTGTAGAAGTAAAATACATGTTGGATCAAATGATCAATCCACTGTTATCAGTGGTGGAAGGCCAGCAAACAGTGATATGTAGCTAAACACTACCAATTTTTACCTTTTGTAATCAAAACACAGTGTATTGTATGTAACACTAACAAATAACCCCATTAGAGGGGTTTGTCATTTTTCATTTTTCCCAACATTTTTTGTCAACTGCTGTGAGCTCCAAAAATTACAAAGTTCTAAAGGAGGAACCATTTGAGAAACATTGCTGAGCCGATCTGTAATCTATCCATGTTGGAGAAAAGAGTCTTTCTTATTTAAACGACCCTAATTACGCATTCCCAGTTTCTTCCTACTCGTTTGCCTTTCCGTTCCCATCATCTGCGACCAGCAACCCTTCCATCTTGCGAGAAACCTCATCAGCATTTGTGTTAGTCTTTCCAACTGGTCCGCTCGAGATAAATGCATCACTTTCTTCCTCCGTGCGTGGCCCTGTTTGCCATATCCTGATGGTACCATCCTCAGATCCAGATGCATATGATTCTCCTCCTGGGGAAAACCTAACGCAGTGTACTGGGCCGTGGTGACCCTTGTTGCATCCTGTAATTTGAGAATATTAAGTGAAATCAGAATTTAAAATGTTTAGTGAATTTAAACACAAACCAGTATAGTGCGGCTGACTCACCAATTTCTTCACCGGTATGGAAATCAAAGACGTGAACCCACATATCTTCGCCTCCAGCAATGAACTTGTTTCCATATTTCGGCTCCAAAGAAGCAGACTCTACGGTGCAAGGCATTTTGTAGCTCTTAACCAGCCCATAACTGCAACCAAAATATACATTTACATCAAAATCAACTCCGCATGCCAGGAGAAAAACTCGACTAAACGGGCTAGTAGTCAGAAGTTTACTGATTTGCATCCCAAAACTTCACAGTGGATCCATCCGTAGTAGTGATGTAACGGCCATCTTGACTAACTTCAGCACTGGTCACAGATGACTCAGTCTCAAGTGTTTGGACAACTTTTCCACTTCTCACATCCCATAGCCTGCACACGATAGTTAACTGGTAGTGAAAACATTCTTTAGGATGGTCGTCAAGTTACGACCAAATATCCAGAATATGTGGAGAACAGTAAAAGACGCCAGCTAACCTAACTCCGCCGATATCAGTGCAAGAACTTAATATTGTTTGGTCACTATGGAGCCAAGCAACAGTTCTGATCGATCCAGGAGACTTGTCCACTTCTCTTGGAGGTGCATCTGGCCGGTTTAAATCATATATGCGCAGAATTTTCTCAATCCCCCCTGTTAGCAGCATGTGTGTATCCTATAACCAAACAGGAAACATGCAGAGACAGTTAAGGAACTTACTTAATATACAATAAGAATGCATGGCTGCTTCAAGACCTAATCACCCACGAAAAAAACATGGGATCAACACGACCATAAGAGAAAACAAAATCTGATTCCATTTCTTTTGAACCACTCAATCAAATCAACATGGTTATAACCAATATATTCATAGAGCCTTAAAATTATGTAATTTTTTTTATGACCATTGACATGTATGTATAGAGTGGTCTATGACTTGTTACTGCTTGACTATTTATACAGTTAACACTGGTGCATAAACGGGAACAAATTTACCTCTGAAAAAGCACAAGCACGGACAATATGCTTATGTTCAAAAGAGTGCAGTTCATCCCCAGTCAAAGCATCCCACACTTTCCTGCATAAATACACCAAATAATCACCAAGATGAGTGTTCAGATTCATCGCGAACAATCCTATTCTTTAATGTGGACAAATCATAATGTTGCAATTCTAGAACAAGAGGTAATACTAACAGTAGTTTGGTAGCTCCACTTTGCAAGAGCTTAATTATTAAATTTTTACAGAGAAGTTTATGAGTATACATTTAGGTCAAAATGAAAGTTTGTGTGTGCTTATGAACAGTGCAGAACACAACCAGTTAATCAATGTTTATGGCAGTGTAAGCTGCACCTATCCCTTACAATTTTTCTCATAAGACAAAAAAGAAAGCAAAACCAAATAATGGAAGCAAAATCTCATTTCAGATACAGTTCACCTGAGTATATGTCAGCATTCACTTGCCATTCACTAGTGAACTGAGAAATACTACCCTTTGAATGCCCAAGTGGTCACAGCTACATCTAAGGTGGCAAATGGCGCAGCCCATAACGAATAAAAGATGTCATCTTACAGTACTTAAGAAATCTAGCATTGTCTGCTTTCCCTAACCGTCACCGCTCGCAGGCCCCTATACCAGATCTTTGACAGAACTCCAGTAACCAAATCAACAAATCTATTGAATACGCCTTCAACAGTCATGATTTGTTTCACATTGTGCATACTAACTAACAAAAATCACATGACCCAATGAACCTCTTGAACGAGCGAGTTACTTACGCTGAAAAGTCAGCAGAGCCAGATGCAGCACGCAGTGCGTCATTATCCAAGCAGCAGCTCCACACTGCACCTTTATGCCCTTCGAATGTTCCTATCCAATCTCCAGTCTCCCCATTTCTTAGCATGGGACTCGAATCTGAATCAAATAAACTAGTCCTTCAGCAATAAAATCATGTATATAAATTGTACAATACACAATATGGAAAGAATAGAGATCGATCTGGCCAGAATCCTATACATTTAGGACATAACGTTAAGGATCAGCAGATGGAAATTCTTTAACACTAATGAACAAAATAAAATCAAACAAACAAACTTTGGCAAACAAACTCCATTCAGTACATCAACTCATAGTAAACAAAATCAAGATTTTAAGGAAATTACGCACAAGGAGCTGCAAGCTCTAAATTTTGTCTAAACTCAAATTTAGCTCGCTTCTGTTTATCACACTTCCATATTTCCATATAAGTAGGATTTATTTTACAAGAAAAACTCGAATGGCATAGCAGTAGTCATCCTCTTGAAATTAAGTTTTATTTCTGTCTATCACAAATAAGTTATACTACAAAACAAATTCAAATCTGTCCTTGTAGCGCAGATCAGTTGGTGACCTATCACATTATAAAACCTGTGACTTCAGACACAATCCCAAATCAAGCATATTACAACTGAAATATAAACATATAACACGATACCCTTGCTTGCACTGATCAAGAAGAACCCATCCGGCGTAATCGGACTGTAGAACAAATCAACCACCGGCCGGGAATGGCCATGGCAAACCAGCGGCACAGCCAATCTTTTCCTATCCATTTCTCCTCCAGAACTCAACAAACAAAATCAAGAAACAGTCTTTCGGGTTTCAATTTGTACGGACACTAATATAAATGGCAGATTTTCAATCTTTTTTAAAAACAAAAATCGAAAAGTGAGAATGAGGGTAATCTCGGATCGACGGAGCGGAGAGGAGAGATATATATCGAGATCAAACAGGCAAATGGAGCATCGGAGATTTCTAGAGCTGCGAAGAGCTCTGCGATTTCAATTAGGTGCCGAAGCGAAAGAGGGCAGAAAGGCAAAACTATAACGACCAGGACGAAGAAGATGATCGAGCGAGAGGAGAGGAGAGGAGAGAGACTCTCTGCTGATTGAAGCTATTGGGCCTATGGGCCAACATCAGCTTTATCGGAGGCCAAAGTATCTCGATGCCTAAAACTTATTGGGCCGTGTCTTTCAGATGGGTTTTTGAATCCACGTGAGTATTAATAAATAAATAAAGAGAACTCGTGATTAGCCGTCGATCAAAGTTCATCAACGGCTGAATGCTATTTTTGTTACTTCACGCGGATCACCATCTGTAACCGTTCAATTCGATATAATCGAAAGGCTCACATTTTACTCGAGGCTTAAAGATCTGCTTATAAATGCAATTAGACTAGAAAGAAAACCAAACATCATTCTCGAATTGAAGTCTTCAACAAAACCTTAGAAATCAAAATCGAAGCGAAAATGTCAGGACGCGGAAAGGGAGGCAAGGGACTTGGGAAAGGCGGTGCGAAGCGGCACAGGAAGGTGTTACGTGACAACATCCAGGGAATCACCAAGCCGGCGATCAGACGTCTGGCTAGGAGAGGAGGCGTGAAGCGTATAAGCGGGCTGATCTACGAGGAGACCCGCGGAGTATTGAAGATATTTTTGGAGAACGTTATTCGAGATGCTGTGACCTACACCGAGCACGCTAGGAGGAAGACCGTGACTGCTATGGATGTTGTGTATGCGTTGAAGAGACAAGGCAGAACATTGTATGGTTTTGGTGGTTAGGGTTTGTAATTCATCGTAGGTAGTGTTGATCTTTAATAGCTGCTCTTACTGGCTTGTAGCTTTCAGTCATGGCTTGATTGCATTTTGTGTCCTACCTGTTGGCATTTTCTAAACCAATTGAATCTTTTGCTGTTCTAATTTAATTAAAATCCGGCAATCGATTTTGTCATTAAAAATTTATGGCTTTCATGTTTGGGTCCTACCAGTTGGCTTTTAATTTTAGCCATCTTATTTTATTATTTTAAAATTTTGATGTTTTACATAAATAATACTAGTTCTAGTTCTGAAATAATAATAAATAAATATGGCTTCCATCTTGATTATCCAAACGTCACCGTTTTGTTAAAACGCAATTTATACGCGGAGCCTTGAGTTAAAATTGATCCCTTAGATTGTGTAAAATTGAATGGCTAGAGATGGCGATCCGCATGAAGTCACAAAAATAGGTGTCTGCCGTTGATGAACTTTGATCGACGGCTGTTCACTAGTTCTCTTTTTTATTAATGCTATAGTGGATTCAAATCCCATCTTTTTATTAGCTTTTTTTTGTTTACTTTCAAAAAAAAAAATCCCATCTCGATGATTCGACCCAAGAAGTCTGACGCACCGACTTAGTTTGGGCCTCCTATAAAGCTTATGGTGGCACTTCGCCCATTCAAAGGCCCAATATTCTTCAAGCAGCAGAGAGTCTCTTCTATCTCGGTCGATCCTCCTCATCGGCCTGGTCTTACGCTTCGGCACCTAATTGAAATCGCAGAGCCTCTTTCACGAGGTTTCTTCTCTAGAGATTTCTGATGCTCCCCTTTCCTGTTTTATCTCGATACATATCTCTCCTCTTCGTCGATCCGGGATTAACCTCATTCGCACTTTTCGAATCTTCCTTTTCTGCTCTCTTTTTGTAGAGTTAAATTAGGGTTCGTACAACATGAAACAGAAGGACTGTTTCTTGTTATTGTTTGTTGAGTTTTGGAGGAGAAGTGGATAGGAAAAGATTCGATGTGCCGCTGGTTTGCCATGGCCATTCCCGGCTGGTGGTTGATTTCTTCTGCAGCCCGATTACGCCGGATAGGTTCTTCTTGATCAGTGCAAGAAAAGGTATCGTGTTTGTTCATTATTATATTTCTTGAGGTTTTGAGTTTTTTTTTGTTTCTGTTGTGTAATATGCTTGATTTGGGATCCTGACTCGCAGTGACTTCTTACGTTGAAATAAGTGTTTGTGTTCCAAGCGAGAGGTTTTATAATGTGTTAAGGTCACCAACTGATGGTGTGACAGGACAGATTTGACTTTGTTTTGTGGTATACTTGTCCAGATTTTCGTTTATTTATTTGTGATAGACTATAATTTAATTTCAAGAGGCTGACTACTGGTAGGGCAGTCGGTTTCTTGTAAACTAAATCGTAGTTATATGGAAATACTGAAGTGTGATACAGAGGACAGAAGCAAGCTAAATTCGAGTTCAGACAGGATTAAGAGCTTGCAGCTCCTTGTGCATAATTTTCTTTAAATCTTGATTTTGATTACCAACAATTGGTGTACTAAATGGAGTTTGTTTGCAAAAGTTTGGTTGTTTGATTTTATTTTGGTCATTACAATGTTAAACAATATTGATCTGCCAATCTTTATCGTTAGTCCTAAATGTAGAGGGTTCTGGCCAGAATGGTCTATATTCTTTCCAATTTGTATTGTTCAATTTATATACATGTTTTCATTGCTGAAGGACTAGTTTATATGCTTCAGATTCAAGTCTTATGCTAAGAGTTGGGGAGACTGGAGACTTGATATGAACATTCGAAGGGCATAAAGGCGCCGTGTGGAGCTGCTGCTTGAATAACGACGCACTGCGAGCTGAATATGGTCTGCTGACTTTTCAGCGTAAGTTAAAGAGCTTTCAAATCTTTTTATGAGCTATCAAATCTTTTTCAATAATCTGCAAGTGATTAAATAAAATGTCTTTCATGTTTCTGCAAGCATTTTATTTAGTTTCTAGACGCTGTGAGATGTTTGCATCCAATATTAAAGTTGCCTTCCTATTTCCGCAAGCAACTCATATTCGATCTTATTCAATCTCCTGCAAAGATTAAAGAGCTTTAAATTCTTTTATAAGCTATCAACTCATTTCCAATCTTCTGCAAGTGATTAAATAAAATGTCTTTCATGTTTCTGCAAGCATTTTATTTAGTTTCTAGACGCTGTGAGATGCTTGCATCCGATATTAAAGTTGCCTTCCTATTTCCGCAAGCAACTCATATTCGATCTTATTCAATCTTCTGCAAAAGTTAAAGTGCTTTCAAATCTTTTTATAAGCTATCAAATCTTTTTCAATCATCTGCAAGGGATTAAATAAAATGTCTTTCTTGTATCTGCAAGCATTTTATTTAGTTTCTGGACGCTGTGAGATGTTTGCATCCGATATTAAAGTTGCCTTCCTATATCTGCAAGCAACTCATATTCGTTTTTATTCAATCTTCTGCAAAGATTAAATAGCTTTCAATTCTTTTATAAGCTATCAACTCATTTCCAATCTTCTGCAAATGATTAAATAAAATGTCTTTCATGTTTCTGCAAGCACTTTATTTAGTTTCTAGACGATATGAGATGCTTGCATCCGATATTAAAGTTCCCTTCCTATTTCTGCAAGCAACTCATATTCGATCTTATTCAATTTTCTGCAAAAGTTAAAGTGCTTTCAAATCTGTTTATAAACTATCAAATCATCTGCAAGTGATTAAATAAAATGTCTTTCATGTGTCTGCAATCATTTTATTTAGTTTCTAGACGCTGTGAGATGTTTGCATCCGATATTAAAGTTGCCTTCCTATTTCTGCAAGCAACTTATATTCGATCTTATTCAATCTTGTGCAAAGATTAAAGAGCTTTAAATTTTTTTATAAGCTATCAACTCATTTCCAATCTTCTGCAAGTGATTAAATAAAATGTCTTTCATATTTCTGCAAGCATTTTATTTAGTTTCTAGACGCTGTGAGATCTTCCATCCGATATTAAAGTTGCCTTCCTATTTCTGCAGGCAACTCATGTTCAATCTTATTCAATCTTCTGCAAAAGTTTTAAAGTGCTTTGAAATATTTTTATAAGCTATCAAATCCTTTTCAATCTTCTCCAAGTGATTAAATAAAATGTCTTTCATGTGTCTGCAAGCATTTTATTTAGTTTCTAGACACTGAGATGTTTACTTCCGATATTAAAGTTGCCTTCCTATTTCTGCAAGCAACTCATATTTGATCTTATTCAATCTTCTGCAAAGATCAATGAGCTTTAAATTCTTTTATAAGCTATCAACTCATTTCCAATCTTGTGCAAGTGATTAAATAAAATGTCGTTCATGTTTCTGCAAGCATTTTATTTAGTTTCTAGACTCTGTGAGATGTTTGCATCCGATATTAAAGTTGCCTTCCTATTTCTGCAAGCAACTCATAGTCGATCTTTTTCAATCTTCTACAAAGATTAAAGAGCAATAATATGGTCATAAGCACCATAAAAATGTCGCTGAAGTGATATGCCCGTAGACCCCCTTTTGTACTCATGAAAATCTGAAAGAGCTTTCAATGTTTCTGTAAGCTTTTCATTGTTCTTCCTATATTGAAGCTCAAATCTTATTCAATCTTCTGCAATGATTAAAGTGCTTTCAATTCTTTTTTTAAGCTGTAAAAACTCTTTCAATCATCTGCAATGGATTATAATGTGGGAAAACAAAATGACTTTCATGTTTCTGCAAGCATTTTATATGGTTTCTAGACATCGTGAGATGTTTGCATCCGATATTAAAGTTGCCTTCCTATTTCTGCAAGCAACTCATATGGTCATATTAGATCTTCTTCAATCTTCTGCAAAGATGAAAGATCCATCAGATCTTTAATAAACTATCAGCCCACGTTCAATCATATGCGTTGAGAAAATACAATGCTTTCATGTTTCTGCAAGCATATTATTTCGTCTCTTGACGCTGTTAGATGCTTTCATCTGATATTAAGTTGCCTTCCTATTTCTGTGAGCAATAATATGGTCATAAGCACCATAAAAATGTCGCTGAAGTGATTTGCCCGTAGTCCCCCTTTTGTGCTCATGAAAAATCTGAAAAAGCTTTCAATGTCTCTGTAAGCTTTTCATTGTTCTTCCTATATTGAAGCTCAAATCTTATTCAATCTTCTGCAAAGATTTAAGTGTTTCTGCAAGCAACACATATGGTCATAGACACCATAAAAAAGTCGCTTAAGTTATGTGACCATAGGCGCATTTGTGTGCTTATGAAATTATGAAATAGCTTTCAATATTTCTGCAAGCTATTCATCGTCCATTTAGTATCGAAGCTCAAATCTTATTCAATCTTCTGCAAAGATTAAACAGCTTTCAAGTCTTTTTATAGGCTATCGAATCTCTTTCAATCATCTGCAAGTGCTTATAATCTGAGAAGATAAAATGCATTTCATGTTTCTGCAAGCATTTTATTTTGTTTCTAGACACTGGAAGTCTTTTTTCGTTACTCTGCCAGAAGCTCAATTCCTATTCAAGTATCTCTAAATATTAAAGAGCTTTCAAGTCTTTTATAGGCTATCAAATAACTTTCAATCATCTGCAAGTGATTATAAATTTATAATCTGAGAAAATAAAATGTCATTCATGTTTCTGCAAGCATTTTATTTCAGGTTATAGACGATGTTAGATGCTTTCATTCGATATTAGTGTTGCCTTCCTATTTTGCAAGCAACACATATGGTCATATTAGATCTTATTCAATCTTCTGCAAAGATGAAAGATCTATCAGTATCAGATTTTTAATAAACTATCAGCCCACGTTCAATCATCTGCGCTGAGAAAATAAAATGCTTTCATGTTTCTGCAAGCATATTATTTCGTCTCTTGACGCTGTTAGATGCTTTCATCCGATATTAAGTTGCCTTCCTATTTCTGCAAGCAATAATATGATCATAAGCACCATAAAAATGTCGCTGAAGTGATATGCCCGTAGACCCCCTTTTGTGCTCATGAAAATCTGAAAAAGCTTTCAATGTGTCTGTAAGCTTTTTTTATTGTTCTTCCTATATTGAAGCTCAAATCTTATTCAATTTTCTGCAAAGATTTAAGTGTTGCCTTCCTATTCTGCAAGCAACACATATGGTTATAGACACCATAAAAAAGTCGCTTAAGTTATGTGACCATAGGCGCCTTTGTGTGCTTATGAAATTATGAAATAGCTTTCAATATTTCTGCAAGCTATTCTTCGTCCATTTAGCATCGAAGCTCAAATCTTATTCAATCTTCTGGAAAGATTAAAGAGCTTTCAAGTCTTTTTATAGGCTATCGAATCTCTTTCAATCATCTGCAAGTGCTTATAATCTGAGAAGATAAAATGCATTTCATGTTTCTGCAAGCATTTTATTTTGTTTCTAGACACTGGAAGTCTCTTTTCGTTACTCTGCCAGAAGCTCAAATCCTATTCAAGTATCTGCAAATATTAAAGAGCTTTCAAGTCTTTTATCCGCTATCAAATCACTTTCAATCATCTGCAAGTGATTATAAATTTATAATCTGAGAAAATAAAATGTCATTCATGTTTCTGCAAGCATTTTATTTCAGGTTATAGACGATGTTAGATGCTTTCATTCGATATTAGTGTTGCCTTCCTATTCTGCAAGCAACACATATGGTCATATTAGATCTTATTCAATCTTCTGCAAAGATGAAAGATCTATCAGATCTTTAATAAACTATCAGCCCACGTTCAATCATCTGCGCTAAGAAAATAAAATGCTTTCATGTTTGTGCAAGTATATTATTTCATCTCTTGACGCTGATAGATGCTTTCATTCGATATTAAGTTACCTTCCTATTTCTGCAAGCAATAATATGGTCATAAGCACCATAAAAATGTCGCTGAAGTGATATGCCCGTAGACCCCCTTTTGTGCTCATGAAAATCTGAAAAAGCTTTCAATGTTTCTGTAAGCTTTTCATTGTTCTTCCTATATTGAAGCTCAAATCTTATTCAATCTTCTGCAAAGATTTAAGTGCTTTCAATTCTTTTCATATGCTGTAAAAACACTTTCAATCATCTGCAATGGATTATAATGTGGGAAAATAAAATGACTTTCATGTTTCTGCAAGCATTTTATATGGTTTCTAGACGCCGTGAGATGTTTGCATCCGATATTAAAGTTGCCTTCCTATTTCTGCATACAACTCATATGGTCATATTAGATCTTATTCTATCTTCTGCAATGGTGAAAGATCTATCAGATCTTTAATAAACTATCAGCCCACGTTCAATCATCTGCGCTGAGAAAATAAAATGCTTTCATGTTTCTGCAAGCATATTATTTCGTCTCTTGACGCTGTTAGATGCTTTCATCCAATATTAAGTTGCCTTCCTATTTCTGCGAGCAATAATATGGTCATAAGCACCATAAAAATGTCGCTAAAGTGATATGCCCGTAGACCCCCTGTTGTGCTCATGAAAATCTGAAAAAGCTTTCAATGTTTCTGCAAGCTTTTCGTTGTTCTTCCAGTATTGAAGCTCAAATTTTCTTCAATCTTCTGCAAAGAATTTAATTCTTTTTATAAGCTATAAACACTTTCAATCATCTGCAATGGATTATAATGTGGGAAAATAAAATGAATATCATGTTCTGCAAGCATTTTATATGGTTTCTAGATGCCGTGAAATGTTTGCATCCGATATTAAAGTTGCCTTCCTATTTCTGCAAGCAACTCATATGGTCATATTAGATCTTATTCAATCCTTCTGCAAAGGAAGATCTTTCAGATCTTTATTAAACTATCAGCACACTTTCAATCTTCTGCGCTGAGAAAATAAATTGGCTTTCATGTGTCTGCAAGCATATAATTTCGTCTCTTGACGCTGTTAGATGCTTTAATCGATATTAAGTTGCCTTCCTATTTCTGCGAGCAATAATATGGTCATAGACACCATAAAAATGTCGTTAAAGTGATACGACTGTAGATCCTTGTTGTGCCCATGAAAATCTGAAAAATCTTTCAATGTTCTGCAAGCTACTCATTGTTCTTCAGTATTGAAGCTCAAACTTCTGCAAAGAATAAAGAGCTTTCAATTTTTTATAAGCTATAAAAACACTTTCAATCATCTGCAAGTGATTATAATCTGGGAAAAGAAAATGACTTTCATGTTTCTGCAATCATTTTATTTAGTTTCTAGACACTGAGAAATGTTTGCATCCGATATTAAAGTTGCCTTCCTGTTTCAGCAAGCAACTCATATGGTCATATTTGATCTTATTCAATCTTCTGCAAAGGTGAAAGATCTTTCAGATCTTTAAGAAACTACAGTCCAGTTTCAATAATCTGCGCTAAGAAATTAAAATGACTTTCATGTTTCTGGAAGCATTTGATTTCATCTCTTGGATGCTTTCATTTGATGTTAAAGTTGCCTTCGTATTTCTTCAAGCAATTATATGGTCAAAGACACCTAAAACATGTTTTGGAATTACATGAAGTCCCTTTTTATTACTTTGCAAGATTATAATCTGAGAAAATAAGTTGTGTAGTTGGCTTTCATTACTGTGGACCAAGGGCAAAATTTTATTTGATGGATTGTGGAGTGTTCAGCAGCATCTCTCTGCTACAAAATACTTCTGGTGTTGTAAATTTGATGCCTTTCATAGTAGTGGACAATGGTTGTGTCCTAAATTTGATTTGACGTATTGTGGAATGGTTCACAGTTTCTCTTAACTTCAGCAATTGTTTGCTTTACTTTTGATCTTTAAAATCACCTTGTTGCCTAAATATGCTTGCATCCAATGTAAAAGTTGCCTTTTATTTCTGCAAGCAAGTCATATGGTCATATTCAATCTTCTGGAATGATGAAAGAGCTTTTCATTTCTTTCATGAATTGTCAGTTTACTGCCAATCGTCTGCGCTGAGAAAATATAATGGCTTTCATGTTTCTGCGAGCTTATCATTTCATTATTAGATGCAGTAAGACGCTTTTGTAGTTTCATTCGATATTAAAGTTGCTTTCCTATTTCTGCAAGCAACTCGTATGGTCATACACACCTAAAAAATATGTTTTGCAATTACATGAAGTCCCTTCTTATTACTTTGCAAGCCTTATTCAATCTTCTGCAAGATTATAATCTGAGAAAATAAATTGCTTAGATGGCTTCATTGCAGTGGACAAAGGTTGTGTTCTAAATTTGATTTGGGGGATTGTGGAGCGCGAGACAGAATCTCTATGCCTTAAAATATTTTATCTTACATTTCTGGTAATGTAAGTTTGATGGCTTTTATGGTACTGGACAACGGTAGTGTCCTAAATTTGATTTGATGGATTTTGGAATGGTTCACGATTTCTCTTGCAAATCATTGTTTGCTTAACTTTTGATCTTCAAAATCAGGTTGTTGCCCATATATTTTATCGTACATTCTGGTGGCTTATAAAGAATTTGCGTGAAGGCTTATTACTTCTGTTACTTGTCTGATTGAGACCCGAGTTTAGTCACTGAATTATGATGAGGCCAGAATTGTGGATGGAATTCTATGTTTGAATTCTTAGATGGCTTCCTTGCAGTGGACAAAGGTTGTATTCTAAATTTGATTTGATAGATTGTAAGCGTTCAGCAGCAGCTCTATGTCCCAAATACTTTATCTTACATTTCTTGTGATGTAAATTTGATGGCTTTCATGACAGTGGACAACGGTTGTGTCCTAAATTTGACTTGATGGATCGTGGAATGGTTCACAGTTTCTGTTACCTTCAGCAATTGTTTGCTTTACTCTTGATCTTTAAAATCATGTTGTTGCCTAAATATGCTTGCATCCGATATTAAAGTTGCCTTCCTATTTCTTCAAGCAACTTAATTGGTCATATTCAATCTTCTGCAAATGTGAAAGAGCTTTCAATTCTTTACTAAACTATCAGTCCACTTTCAAGTATCTGCGTTGAGAAAATATAATGGCTTTGATGTTTCTGCAAGCATATCATTTTGTTTTTTAGATGCAGTAAGATGCTTTCGTAGTTTCGTCGATATTAAAGTTGCTATCTCTTTTCTGCAAGCAATTCGGATGGTCATTGACACCTAAAATGGAATTACATGAAGTCCCTTTTTATTACTTTGCAAGTCTTATTCAATATTCTGCGAGATTATAATCTTTTGAAAATAAATTGCGTAGATGGCTTTCATTGCGACGGACCTAGGTTGTATTCAAAATTTTATTTGATGGATTGTGGAGTCTTCAGCAGCATCTCTATGCTACAAAGTACTTATCTTACATTTCTGGTGTTGTAAATTTGATGGCTTTCATGGCAGTGGACAACAGTTGTGTCCTAAATGTGATTTCACGGATTGTGGAATGGTTCAATGTTTCTCTTAACTTCAGCGATTGGTTGCCTTACTTTTGACCATCAAAATCACGTTGTTTCCTAAATGTTTTATCTTACATTCTGGTGTCTTAAGAAGAATTTGCGTGAAGGCTTATTACTTCTTTTTCAAGGCCAATTGAGACCAGAGTTTTGTCACTGACTTAATATGGCGGGGATTTAGACCAGAATTGTGGATGGGGATTCTATGTTTGAATTCTTATCTTTTATTGGCATATGGTGGGCACACCTGTGTCTGTGTTAAGGAAAAGTCGATCGGCTGTTTGGTTCTTTCATGGTAACGTGTTGGTCAGTGTGCTTAATGCAAAGCTTATGGAGATTTTCATGATTTATACTTGGTTGGACATCTACGGTTTTAACAATTTGAAATGGTTTTCATGTTTCTGCAACCATTTATTTGGCTAGTAGTGTGGGCTATAAGCAGGTTTTCATTTGGTGATTCAAACTTGGTTTCATATTTTTGCCACCAACTCAAGCACTATAAAAACATGTTCTGCAATAAATCAAGAACTTGGTGAAACATGAAAAGCTGTTTTCATTTGAAGTCAGCTTTTCATTACTCTCTGCAAGCGATTTGGACATGGATGTCTGTCATCACATGCTCCTGAGAATTTGAGAAAGCTTTCATGTTTTGCAAGTTCTTGTTTTCATCATATGCAAGTGGTCTTCAAGAACTGAAAAGGTTTCATTGTTCAATATTCTGCAAGGATTGATTTGGTCATATAGACGAAACAAAATTCCCTTTACGAATTTGAATAGCTTTAAATTCTCTTAATCATTTGCATCACTGTTAATGGTCTGTAAGTGATGATGATCTGGGAATAGATTCTGGAAAAATGGGTTGACCATATAGTTTTCATGGCACTGGATGACTGGACACAATTATGAATAATCTTTTGTTCATAAGCTTCATAACTTGAATGTTTTATGGTTTCTCTCCTAACTTCGATAACTTATCTTTTGGCTAAACTTTAATCTTCAAAATTGTGATGCTTCCAAAATGTTGTCTTAAAATTTCTGGACTTTTTTTATATATCTCTATGTGATGTATATAAAAGCTAAACTTTTGAGTAACTGCAAGCGATATGGACACATGTGTCTGTCACTACATGCTCTTGTGATTTTGAGAAAGCTTTCATGTTTCTGCAAGTTCTTGTTTTCTTCATATGCAAGTGGTCTTCAAGTAAGAATTGATAACATGTAACAAAATCTAAGAATTGATTCAAATAATCTGAGTTCATGACTTGTTAAGACCTCAAATATTTTGGTTGCAAAAATCTGCAATGCATGAGGGAATTGAGTTTTATGAAATTATTGCTTTTAAATGAGTTGGGAACAGTTAATAGCATTTGAATTTTGAGCTAAGTCTCTTTCTCAAGGTCAATTGCATACTGGATTGAGATACTCATCTTAGCAGAGAGACTATACTGGATCGTATAAAGGTTTTCAAGATATGGTTTAAGTTTGGAGCGAAAAATCAGCAGGCTTACATTTAACGCTAACTGTTAGTAGCCGTTAGAGTTGATTGTATTTATAGAGTCAAAACGCCACCGTTCGGGGTGATGGCATTTTCGTAATTAACGGCAAGTTGGTGTTCTGTATTTAAGCTAGTATTCGTTGACTGAATCACATGTGAGAAATCAAGTTTTGCTGGGAAATTAGGGTTCTTGCTGGGAAAAGGAGCGAGATGGGAAATCCCGAGTGTCGGAGGAGTTTTGGGGAATTAGGGTTCTTTCTGGGAAAAGGAGCGAGAGGGGAAATCCTGAGTGTCGGAGTGAGAGGGGATTAGGGTTCTTGCTGGAAATTAGTTTTGGGAAATTAGGGTTCTTGCTGGGAAAAGGAGCGAGAGGAAAAAAAAAGTTTTGGGCAATTAGGTTTTTGCTGGGAAAAGGAGCGAGAGGGGAAAAAAAGTTTTGGGGAATTAGGGTTCTTGCTGGGGAAAAGAGCGAGAGGGGAAATCCCGAGTGTCGGAGTTTTGGGGAATTAGGGTTCTTGCTGGGAAAAGGAGCGAGAGGGAAATCCCGAGTGTCGGAGTGATTCAATCTTTGCCGGTGAGTCGCCAGGGTGTTGTAAGCTTGTTTCGCTTTCGCTCAATAAATTGGAACGATTTGATGGTGGACGGAGGATTGTGAAACCAGTCCAGACATAGGTAATTGTTTGCGTCCTTGTTTCAATTCAGTTTTTATTTCGTCCAGTTTATTCGATCAACTCGCTATGCACAACTCTGAATGTGAAAACTGAAATCGTGCTGGGTATGTGTTCACATGGGTTAAAGATTCAAAACATGGGTTATGATCTGATTGTTTTCCATCTTGGCAATTTGGTTAACGAAATGATGTTCTTGGAGATTTCGAGTATGGTAATTTTTATTTGGCAGGGCTTTGATGCTCCTGCCAAATTAAAACGGCTTTCTTGTTTGGGCAAGGATTTTAGGTGGTTATGATTTATGAGTTTCCATAGGATGCTTTTATTCTGCATTAAAGATGCTATTATTTGATATGAAAGTTGCTTTCCTATTGCTGCAAGCTACTGATATGGTCAATGACACCATAAAAACATGTTTTGGATTGCGATGAAGTTGATTTTCAATACTCTGTAAGAAGCTCAAATCTTATTCAATTATCTGCAAATATTAAAGAGCTTTCAAGTCTTTTTATAGGCTATCAAATCACTTTCAATTATCTGCAAGTGCTTATAATCTGAGAAGATAAAATGCATTTCATGTTTCTGCAAGCATTTTATTTAGTATCTAGATTCTAGACGCTGTGAGATGTTTGCATCCGATATTAAAGTTGCCTTCCTATTTCCGCAAGCAACTCATATTCGATCTTATTCAATCTTCTGCAAAGATTAAAGAGCTTTAAATTCTTTTATAGGCTATCAACTCATTTCCAATCTTCTGCAAGTGATTAAATAAAATGTCTTTCATGTTTCTGCAAGCATTTTATTTAGTTTCTAGATGCTGTGAGATGCTTGCATCTGATATTAAAGTTGCCTTCCTATTTCCGCAAGCAACTCATATTCGATCTTATTCAATCTTCTGCAAAAGTTAAAGTGCTTTCAAATCTTTTTATAAGCTATCAAATCTTTTTCAATCATCTGCAAGTGATTAAATAAAATGTCTTTCTTGTATCTGCAAGCATTTTATTTAGTTTCTAGACGCTGTGAGATGTTTCCATCCGATATTAAACTATTAAAGTTGCCTTCCTATTTCCGCAAGCAACTCGGATTGGATCTTATTCAATCTTCTGCCAAGATTAAGGAGCTTTAAATTCTTTTATAGGCTATCAACTCATTTCCAATCTTCTGCAAGTGATTAAATAAAATGTCTTTCATGTTTCTGCAAGCATTTTATTTAGTTTCTAGACGCTGTGAGATGTTTGCATCCGATATTAAAGTTGCCTTCCTATTTCCGCAAGCAACTCATATTCGATCTTATTCAATCTTCTGCAAAGATTAAAGAGCTTTAAATTCTTTTATAAGCTATCAACTCATTTCCAATCTTCTGCAAGTGATTAAATAAAATGTCTTTCATGTTTCTGCTAGCATTTTATTTAGTTTCTAGACGCTGTGAGATGTTTGCATCCAATATTAAAGTTGCCTTCCTATTTCTGCAAGCAACTCATATTTGATCTTATTCAATCTTCTGCAAAGATTAAAGTGCAATAATATGGTCATATGCACCATAAAAATGTCGCTGAAGTGATATGACCGTAGACCCCCTTTTGTGCTCATGAAAATCTGAAAAAGCTTTCAATGTTTCTGTAAGCTTTTCATTGTTCTTCCTATATTGAAGCTTAAATCTTATTCAATCATCTGCAAAGATTTAAGTGATTTCAATTCTTTTTATAAGCTGTAAAAACACTTTCAATCATCTGCAATGGATTATAATGTGGGACAATAAATGACTTTCATGTTTCTGCAAGCATTTTATATGGTTTCTAGACGCCGTGAGTTGTTTGCATCCGATATTAAAGTTGCCTTCCTATTTCTGCAAGCAACTCATATGGTCATATTAGATCTTATTCAATCTTCTGCAAAGATTAAAGAGCTTTAAATTCTTTTATAAGCTATCAACTAATTTCCAATCTTCAGCAAGTGATTAAATAAAATGCTTTCATGTTTCTGCAAGCATATTATTTCGTCTCTTGACGCTGTTAGATGCTTTCATCTGATAGTAAGTTGCCTTCCTATTTCTGCGAGCAATAATAAGGTCATAAGCACCATAAAAATGTCGCTGAAGTGATATGCCCGTAGACCCCCTTTTGTGCTCATGAAAATCTGAAAAAGCTTTCAATGTTTCTGTAAGCTTTTCATTGTTCTTCCTATATTGATGCTCAAATCTCTTATTCAATCTTCTGCAAAGATTAAAGAGCGTTCAATTTTTTTTATGAGCTGTAAAATCACTTTCAATCATCTGCAATGGATTATAATGTGGGAAAATAAAATGAAATTCATGTTCTCCAAGCATTTTATATGGTTTCTAGACGCCGTGAAATGTTTGCATCCGATATTAAAGTTGCCTTCCTATTTCAGCAAGCAACTCATATGGTCATATTAGATCTTATTCAATCTTCTGCAAAGGAAGATCTTTCAGATCTTTATTAAACTATATCAGCCCACTTTCTATCTTCTGCGCTGAGAAAATAAAATGGCTTTCAAGTTTCATGTGTCTGCAAGCATATTATTTCGTCTCTTGACGCTGTTAGATGCTTTAATCGATATTAAGTTGCCTTCCTATTTCTGCGAGCAATAATATGGTCATAGACACCATAAAAATGTCGCTAAAGTGATATGCCCGAAGACCCCTTTTTGTGCTCATGAAAATCTGAAAAAGCTTTCACTGTTTCTGCAACTTTTTCATTGTTCTTCCAGTATTAAAGCTCAAATCTTATTCAATCTTCTGCAAAGATTAAAGAGCGTTCAATTCTTTTTATAAGCTGTAAAAACACTTTCAATCATCTGCAAGTGATTATAATGTGGGAAAATAAAATGAAGTTCATGTTCTGCAAGCAATTTATATGGTTTCTAGACGCCGTGAAATGTTTGCATCCGATATTAAAGTTGCCTTCCTATTTCGGCAAGCAACTCATATGGTCATATTAGATCTTATTCAATCTTCTGCAAAGGAAGATCTTTTAGATCTTTATTAAACTATATCAGCCCACTTTCTATCTTCTGCGCTGAGAAAATAAAATGGGTTTCATGTGTCTGCAAGCATATTATTTCGTCTCTTGACGCTGTTTGATGCTTTTGTTCGATATTAAGCTGCCTTCCTATTTCTGCGAGCAATAATATTGTCATAGACACCATAAAAATGTCGTTAAAGTGATACAACTGTAGATCCCTTTTTGTGCTCATGAAAATCTGAAAAATCTTTCAATGTTCTGCAATCTATTCATTATTCTTCCAGTATTGAAGCTCAAATCTTATTCAATCTTCTGCAAAGATTAAAGGCCTTGCAATCCTTTTTATAAGCTATAAAAATAATTTCAATCGTTTGCAAATGATTATAATCTGGGAAAATAAAATGACTTTCATGTTTCTATAAGCATTTTATATGGTTTCTAGACGCCGCGAAATGTTTGCATCCGATATTAAAGTTGCCTTCCTATTTCTGCAAGAAACTCATATGGTCATATTAGATCTTATTCATTCTTCTGCAAAGGTGAAAGATCTTTCAGAGCTTTAATAAACTACAGTCCAGTTTCAGTCATCTGCGCTAAGAAATTAAAATGGCTTTTATGTTTCTGGAAGCATTTGATTTCATCTCTTGACGCTGTTAGATGCTTTCATTTGATGTTAAAGTTGCCTTCGTATTTCTTCAAGCAATTATATGGTCAAAGACACCATAAAAATGTCGCTCAAGTGATATGACCGTAGATCCCTTTTGTGCTCATGAAAATCTGAAAAAGCTTTCTATGTTCTGCCAGCTGTTCATTTTTCTTCCAGTATTTAAGCTCATATATTATTCAATCTTCTGCAAAGATTGAAGAGCTTTCAATTCTTTTTATATCCTATCAAATCACTTTCCGTCATCTGCTAGTGATTAAAATTTGGGAAGATTAAATGGCATTCATGTTTCTGCAAGCAATTTATTTTGTTTATAGAGGCTGTGAGATGTTTGCATCCGATAATAAAGTTGCCTTCCTTGTTCTGCAAGCAACTCATATGGTCATATTCGATCTTATTCAATCTTCTGCAAAGGTGAAAGTGCTTTCAATTTTATTACCAAACTATCAGTCTACTTTCAATCATCTGCGCTTAGAAAGTAAAATGGTTTTAATGTTTCCGAAAGCATTTTATTTCATATCTTGACACTGTTAGATGCTTTCATTTCATATTGAAGTTGCCTTCTTATTCTTTCAAGAAATTATATGGTCAGAGACACTATAAAAAATGTCGCTTAAGTGATATTACCGTAGATGCCTTTTGTGCTATCTAAAATAGCTTTCAATGTTTCTGTAAGCTATTCATCATCATTCCGGTGTTGAAGCTCCGATCTTATTCAATCTTCTGCAAAGATTAAAGAGCTTTCAATTCTTTTTGTACGCTTCAAATTACTTTCAATCATCCGCAAGTGGTTATAATCTGGGAAAATAAAATGGCTTTCGTGTTTGTACATGCATTTTATCTAGTCTCTAAACGCTGTGAGATGTTTGCATCCAATATTAAAGTTGCCTTCCTGTTTCTGCAAGCAACTCATATGGTCAGATTCGATCATATTCAATCTTCTGCAAAGGTGAAAGAGCTTTCAATTCTTTAATAAACTATCTGTCCGCTTTCAATCATCTGCGCCGAGAAAATAAAATGGCCTTCATGTTTCTGCAAGCATTTCATTTCGTTTTTAGATGCAGTAAGATGCTTTCGTAGTTTCGTTCGATATTGAAGTTTCTTTCTCGTGTCTGCAAGCAGCTAGTATGTTCATAGACACCTAAAAACATGTTTTGGAATTACATGAAGTCCCTTTTTATTACTTTGCAAGTCTTATTCAATCTTCTGCAAGATTATAATCTGAGAAAATAAATTGTGTAGTTGGCTTTCCTTACTGTGGACCAAGGTCAAAATTTTATTTGATGGATTGTGGAGTGTTCAGCAGCATCTCTCTGCTACAAAATACTTCTGGTTTTGTAAATTTGATGCCTTTCATAGTAGTGGACAATGGTTGTGTCCTAAATTTGATTTGACGTATTGTGGAATGGTTCACAGTTTCTCTTAACTTCAGCAATTGTTTGCTTTACTTTTGATCTTTAAAATCACATTGTTGCCTAAATATGCTTGCATCCAATGTTAAAGTTGCCTTTTATTTCTGCAAGCAAGTCATATGGTCATATTCAATCTTCTGCAATGATGAAAGAGCTTTAATTTCTTTTATGAATTGTCAGTTTACTGCCAATCGTCTGCGCTGAGAAAATATAATGGCTTTCATGTTTCTGCAAGCTTATTATTTCGTTATTAGATGCAGTAAGACGCTTTTGTAGTTTCATTCGATATTAAAGTTGCTTTCCTATTTCTGCAAGCAACTCGTATGGTCATACACACACACCTAAAAAATATGTTTTGGAATTCCATGAAGTCCCTTCTTATTACTTTGCAAGCCTTATTCAATCTTCTGCAAGATTATAATCTGAGAAAATAAATTGCTTAGATGGCTTCATTGCAGTGGACAAAGGTTGTGTTCTAAATTTGATTTGGGGGATTGTGGAGCGTGAGACAGAATCTCTATGCCTTGAAATATTTTATCTTACATTTCTGGTGATGTAAGTTTGATGGCTTTTATGGTAGTGGACAACGGTAGTGTCCTAAATTTGATTTGATGGATTTTGGAATGGTTCACAATTTCTCTTTGCTTCAGCAAATCATTGTTTGCTTAACTTTTGATCTTCAAAATCACGTTGTTGCCCATATATTTTATCGTACATTCTAGTGGCTTATAAAGAATTTGTGTGAAGGCTTATTACTTATGTTACTTGTCTGATTGAGACCCGAGTTTAGTCACTGAATTATGAGGAGACCAGAATTGTGGATGGGATTCTATGTTTGAATTCTTAGCTTTTAATGGCATATGGTGGGCACACCTGTGTTAAGGAAAAGTCGATCGGCTGTTTGGTTCTTTCATGGTACCGTGTTGGTCAGTGTTCCTAACGCAAAGCTTATGGAGATTTTCATGATTTATACTTGGTTGGGCATCGATGGTTTTAACAATTTGAAATGGTTTTCATGTTTCTGCAACCATCGATGGCTTGGCTATGAGCAATTTTCATTTGGTGATTCAAACTTGCTTTCATATTTTTGCCACCAACTCTTCCTGTCATAAGCACTATAAAAATATGCTCTGCAATAAATCAAGAGCTTGGTGAAACATGAAAATCTGTTTTCATTTGAAGTCAGCTTTTCGTTACTCTCTGCAAGCGATTTGGACATGGATGTCTGTCATTACATGTGTTGGAAATGAGCACGAGCCCTCAAAGGACCCGACGAGCGCCCGGGAACAAGTGGCAATCATACCCACCGAGCAGCAGGGACCTGGGGTTTTCCGCACACCCGCGCCCGAGGACCTGAACGCGAAGGCCCCGGCACGCCCAGCCCCCTTGGCCGAAGCCCCTTCGAGCCATATGCATGTGACTGCCCAACGGTGACCAAGTCAGCGCGGATCTTCCTCCATAAATGAAGTAGCACTCCATCTCGACTTCATTGAAGGACAGGCGTTAGCGTTTGACCACTTTGAAGAACGGCTAGCCGTTGCAAGGACTCAACGGCCACATAGTCAAACGAGATCCTCTTCCATTAATGCATTGGCGTTACCATTTGACTACATCAAGGAGCAACAAGCCGTTGGAGAGCTGAAGAACTCAAGCTTGGTCAAGGGAGCCATTGGAGAGGCGTTACTCTTTGACCCCAAAGAGTAACGCATGGGCCATGGGCATTAACGGGCAAACGGCTAGTATTTCCATTACTTCTCAACCTAAGGCGCATCACTATAAAAGGAGAGCAAGAGCAACTTCATTCGGCATCAATCATCAACCTAAAGAACTCCTCTTTGGTTGGTTGATCCCTCAAGCTTTCGACGAGAGTTCCCTCATTAGTCTAGATTATCCTCCCTACAAGGGATAGTTTAGTTATTGCCTGACTATTGTAGCGATCACGCCATTTGTACTCGACCATCTTTTCCATTTTATCAATAAAGCCAAGTACTTTGTCCTCAATTCTCATTTTGCTTGAGCCAATTACCCCATATCCCACTTTCCGCTGCATTCGAGATATTTGCCAAGACCATCGATCGGTAAATATCTAATAGTTGGTATCAGAGCATTATGATCCTGGAGCAAGTGATGGGTACCAACACACGCCTAGCCATTATGGCTGAACTGGAAACCAGAACCGCCGCCCTCGAGACGGGGCTGGAAAGCCTCACTCAAAGAGTCGACCACAACCATAACGAAACAAAACAATCCATCGACGAGCTGCGCAAAGAGCTGCGTGAGTCCTTTGATCGGCTCGCGGCTATGATGAATCCGCCAGTAGATCGAGGGAAAGGCCCCATGGTCAAAGAAACACCGCACTGGAAGACCCAAAGATGGGGCCTCAATTTCCGTAACTACCGATCAATGAGCGCGCGGCCATCACCAATGAAACACTCGGGGCATACAACCATCCGCGCGACGGAATGACACGAATCCCACCCTGAAGAAATCCATACATCGACCCTTACTTGGGCGAGCCGATGGACACGGAGGACGCCTGGCGCAGACCCACACACCGGAGGCTCGAGCTACCCATTTTTTAGGGGGACGATATACATGGTTGGCTCCATAGAGCCGAGAGGTACTTTCAGATCAACGGGCTTACTGATTATGATAAGTTAGATGCGGCAAATGTTTGTTTTGACGGTAAAGCCTTGCATTGGTACCGGTGGCGGGAAGGACTTCAACCTTTCCGAGGATGGGAGGAACTGAAGGCGGAAATGAACAAGCGTTTCCGGGGCCAGCCGGGGCGTGTCCACGAAGAGTTCTTCGCACTGGTACAAGACTCGACAGTTGAGGCCTACTGCGAGAACTTTGAACGACTGTCGGCGGGACTGAGAGACATGCCACCCGAAGCACTAGTAGGATCATTTATGAAGGGCCTGAAGGCCTCAATACGAGAAGGGGTACGAGTGCACCGCCCAAGAACTCTAGACGAGGCCATGCACTTGGCACAGCTGGTGGAGGAGGAGAAATAGGCGGATCGAGCGGCCAGGGACCCAACACACTTCAGTCGTGCGCCTGTCGGAAACCATAGGGCAATCGAGGCACGCGACGGGCCTAGAGCGCCCACGATAGTCACGCCTGGGGCGAGACGGCTGACTGAAGCAGACATCGCAACACTAAGGGCCCAGGGGCTGTGCCTACGATGCGACGAGCGGTGGTACCCAGGACACAAATGTCGAGCCTCGAAGCTTCAGATTTTACTAGTGGACGAGTATGACGAAGACACCAACGAGGAATCCTCGGATCAGGACGTGATCGAGGTTTCTCTCAACAGCTTAGCAGGGCTGACTGGGCCAAGATCAATGAAGTTAAGTGGGAGGATCGGCGACCGTGAGGTCCTCATTTTGGTAGATAGTGGGGCCTCCCATAACTTTATATCAAGAACACTAATTGAAGAAGAGTCCATTCCCACCAACGGCCGAGGAAAATTCCGAGTCGTACTAGGCAACGGGGAGGCGGAGGAGAGTCAAGGCCGCTGTGATGGAGTTCGCATAGACCTTCCAGGTTACTCGGTCCAAGAGGATTTCTTACCTCTTTAAATGGGAGGCACGGACGTCATTCTAGTTTGGCCTTAGTTACAGTCCTTAGGAGATGTCAAGACCAATTGGAACTATTGAGAATGAAGTTCCATGAAGGGGATCAAAGAGTGGAATTACTGGGCGAGGCAAATCTCTGTAAGCCGAAGCCTCGTTCGACTCATTGGTGCAAGGGCGAAAGACTAACCAAGCTTGCTACCTGGTGTCCTTACAAGTGGAGCCAGTGGCCGAAGAAGAGGCCATTCCAGCCGAGGTCACTCAACTCCTGGCCAAGTATGAAGACGTCTTCCATGAGCCAAAGGGTTTACCTCCGTTACGGGGGCACGAGCACGCCATAATACTCAAGGAAGGAGCAGGCTCCATAAGTGTAAGGCCCTACAGGTACCCCTTGTCGCAGAAGGGCGAGATCGAACGAATGGTCCAAGAGATGATGGCAGCCCGAGTCATCCAGCCAAGTACCAGTCCCTTCTCCAGCCCGGTACTCCTCGTCAAGAAGAAAGATGGCAGCTGGCGCTTCTGTGTCGATTATCGGGCCCTAAACAAGCAGACCATAGCGGACAAGTTCCCCATTCCAATCATAGACGAGCTGCTCGACGAGCTGCATGGGGCGGCCTATTTTTTGAAGATAGACTTAAAATCGGGCTACCACCAAACATGCATGGCCAAGGGAGACGAAGTGAAGACAGCATTCCGCACACATGAGGGCCAATACGAGTTTTTGGTCATACCCTTTGGCCTCACCAACGCCCCGACTACATTCCAAGCCCTCATGAACCAGGTACTCAAACCATTTTGAGAAAATTTGTATTAGTTTTCTTTGATGATATTCTGGTTTATAGCCGAGATCTTGAAGAGCACACCCAGCACTTGGAGCAAGTCCTTGAGGAGCTTCGAAGGAACCAACTCGTAGTCAACCAAAAGAAGAGCACCTTTGGCCGGCAACGGGTCGAGTACCTGGGCACATAGTATCCAAGGAGGGAGTATCAGCCGACAAACTCAAGATCCAAGCTATGCTCGAGTGGCCGGAGCCTAGGACCCTAAAAGAGTTGAGAGGATTCCTGGGCTTGACGGGGTACTATAGGAAGTTTGTCAAGGACTATGGAAAGAAGGCGGCCCCGCTCACCAAACAACTCAAAAAGGACGCATTTAACTGGGGGGAGGAAGCACACAAGGCCTTTGTCGCACTCAAGACAGCTATGACGGAAGTACCAGTCCTTGCCATACCAAACTTCCAGGAGACTTTCATTATTGAGACCGATGCATCCGAACATGGCCTGGGCGCAGTCCTTATGCAGAAGAAGCAACCCGTGGCGTACTTCATCCAGGTCCTCTCCGCCCGGACACGCCTCAAGGGCACGTACGAGAAGGAGCTGATGACAATTGTGCTGGCCATAAACAAATGGAGGATTTATCTGCTGGGGATGCACTTCATAGTGAGGACTGACCAAAAGAGCTTTAAGTACTTGTTGGAACAACGACTAGTGGCCGAGGAGCATCAACGGTGGTTGACCAAGCTGTTGGGCTATGATTTTGAAATTCACTACAAGGCCGGGAAAGAGAATCATGCGGCAGATGCACTTTCACACAAAATAGAAGGCAAGTACTCCGACCTTGAGGACAACGTCGCACTTAAAGGGGCGGGCAATGTTGGAAATGCGCACGAGCCCTCAAAGGACCCGACGAGCGCTCAGGAACAAGTGGCAATCATACCTGCCGAGCAGCAAGGACCTGGGGTTTTCCGCACACCCGCACCCGAGGACCTGAATGCAAAGGCCCCGGCACGCCCAGCCCCCTTGGCTGAAGCCCCTTCGAGCCATATGCATGTGATTGCCCAACGATCACCAAGCCAGCGCGGATCTTCCTCCATAAATGAAGTAGCACTCCATCTCGACTTCATTGAAGGACATGCATTACCGTTTGACCACTTTGAAGAGCGGCTAGCCGTTGCAAGGACTCAACGGCCACATAGTCAAACGAGATCCTCTTTCATTAATGCATTGGCGTTACCATTTGACTACATCAAGGAGCAACAAGCCGTTGGAGAGCTGAAGAACTCGAGCTTGGTCAAGGGAGCCGTTGGAGAGGCGTTACTCTTTGACCCCAAAGAGTAATGCATGGGCATTAAAGGGCAAACGGCTAGTATTTCCATTACTTCTCAACCTAAGGCGCATCACTATAAAAGGAGAGCAAGAGCAACTTCATTCGGCATCAATCATCAACCTAAAGAACTCCTCTTTGGTTGGTTGATCCCTCAAGCTTTCGACGAGAGTTCACTCATTAGTCTAGATTATCCTCCCTACAAGGGATAGTTTAGATATTGCCCAACTATTGTAGCGATCACGCCATTTGTACTCGACCATCTTTTCCATTTTATCTATAAAGCCAAGTACTTTGCCCTCAATTCTCACTTTGCTCGAGCCAATTACCCCATATCCCACTTTCTGCTGCATTCGAGATATTTGCCAAGACCACCGGTCGACAAATATCTAACAACATGCTCCTGAGAATTTGAGAAAGCTTTCATGTTTTGCAAGTTCTTGTTTTCTTCATATGCAAGTGGTCTTCAAGAACTGAAAAGGTTTCATTGTTCAATATTCTGCAAGGATTGATTTGGTCATATAGACGAAACAAAATTCCCTTTACGAATTTGAATAGCTTTAAATTCTCTTAATCATTTGCATCACTGTTAATGGTCTGTAAGTGATGATGATCTGGGAATAGATTCTGGAAAAATGGATTGACCTTATAGTTTTCATGGCACTGGATGACTGGACACAATTATGAATAATCTTTTGTTCATAAGCTTCATAACTTGAATATTTTATGGTTTCTCTCCTAACTTCGATAACTTATCTTTTGGCTAAACTTTAATCTTCAAAATTGTGATGCTTCCAAAATGTTGTCTTAAAATTTCTGAACTTTTTTTATATCTCTATGTGATGTATATAAAGGCTTTAACTTTTGACTCATTGCAAGCGATATGGACACATGTGTCTGTCACTACATGCTCGTGTTTTTGAAAAGGTTTTCATGTTTATGCAAGCTCTTGATTACATCATATGCAAGTGGTCTTCAAGAAGTGAAAAGGTTTTCATTGTCTGTCACTACATGCTGGAATATGTTGCATGTGAACATGGATGAATGGTTGAGAAGAAAGTAGAGATGAGGAGTGTTAAAATCATCACAATCACTTTATTGGTTGTTTGTGCAAATTCAAAATTGAAATATATACAAAAAAATTTATGTAAATATGGACGTTGGAGAGAACAGTCCGGTCACATCTATCAATGGTGTAGAACAAACGAGCCACATCTTCATTTATATACATTTTCGGTATGCGAGGAACCAGGAATAATGGTACTGTTGTAACTCATACCGGGAATATAAAAAAATGAAGAGTACCGATTAAGGAATTGAAATTCTAAAAAATGGGATAATCTAATTGTTTGAGTTTCAACTGATGCAATTGGCCAATTTGAATTTGGAATTGGACTACTTTGGTGAGAAACTCCAATCCCAGTGCTGTCCGCGCCATACCATACATATATGATTAGAATTGTTTTGTGTATGTAAAGTATTTACAAAATATTCAAATTTCATAATTTCAAATAACATAACAATCCCTTCTCTCTTCCCAAGAAACCTCAGAAGAAGAGTCGACAACTTCCAGAAGCTACAAGTGAGCTCGCCACCGTTTGCCTCCACTCCTCCTCGTCGCCAATCATCGACCTTCTGTCAGTTGGTTCTGGTCGGCTGGCGTTGTTGATTCTGTTTCAGCGATGGGTCCGATTGCGGGGGGAGGCGGTGCACGGTGGGAGGTGCCGGTGGTGAGTGCTTCTTTTTTGTTTTCCTAGTTGTTGCCGGGATGGATCGCGTGGATATTTAGCTGCCGGGATGGACGGGCGCGATTGGTTTGCTCCTTTGGCTGTAGTTGTCCGGTGAGGTGGACGGTCACTTCTCTTCTTTTGATCGGCTGTCTTCACGGTGGAGTCTATGGCCGGATTTTGGTGTTAGAGCATCTTTGACGGCGGTGGCGATCACGCGAATCGAGGCAGGGTTGATAGTTTAGCATTAGTTTTCTTTAGTTTATTTAGGTTAGTTTGTAGTTTTCGTCTTAGTTGTGCTTGAATAAGTGACTATTCTCAGCCGGTCTCCGGACTGAGTGAGTTGATCTTCCTCAGCCGCTTGCGGACTGAGTGATAGTCGCATTAGTGGTCTTAGTTGCCCTAATTACCCGGTTCTGGCTTGAGGATGTTAGTGGATTTGATGAATTCCTGACGAAGGTGGGTTGGCCGTTTCGAGGCCTGTACGACAATTTGAGTTCATGTACTGATTTGAGTCATTGAGTCATCAATGTCTAATATATGTACAACTTTTCCCATAAAAAAAGGGATAATTACAAAAAGACTACCTGGACTACCACAACATTTCAAATCGCGGCCTGGACTATTTCAATTTTCAATTTAGTGTATTTGGACTTAATTGAACACAATAAACTATCGCCTTTTTGGACTAAATTACACACAATAAACTAACATTGTTAATGAATACCGTTTACAGTTATTATTCTTTAATAAAAAATATTTAATCTAATTGTAAACACACTGCCCTAATGTAATATAAACTTTTTCTTCACGATTCAATCAAATTACAATCACACCATAGATCGCTTCTTCTCAAGACTCTTCATGAAAGCATGCTCACTCGATCAGATATTCCTCATCACTCCACTTCCGATTTCAAATCGATTTGATTCTGGTGATGGCGGCTTTGGGAGAATTCTTCAGATATCTGATGGACGGATGCCTTACTGGCTGCGATGACGTGATCGACTAGAGGACGTACCACCGCAACTGTAAGTACGAGCTTCACAAATCCCGCAAGCATAACTACCCTACAAGAAGCAACGCTAAGATTACATCCGTTCATATCTAATCTAGCTCTTTCTAGATTTTCCTCTCCCGCATCGTCGCCTTGATGCGTCTCTTCTTCCGCTGATGATGCTCCAATCGAGCTCTTTTGAGTGATGATGACGATCTGTACCCACGGATCATTTCGCTCGATAGGCAAAATAGCGGTTAATTTTTTTGGAACAGGTGTGAGGAGGAAATTCGTATTGTAATTTGATTGAATCGTGAATAGATTTTTTTTAAATTAGGGCGTGTTCACAGTTAAATTAAATAATTTTGAGTAAATAATAATAATTAATTAATATTATTATTTAATTGTGTGCAATTTAGTTTCCAAAAACACTAAATTGAAAATTGAAATAGTTCAGCCACCATTTGAAATGATGTGATCCAGTTACTCTTTTTGTAATTTTTCGAAAAAAAAAACACAACAGTCCGCAACAGGCCACACCTTTCATGTCTGCTTTTGGTGATTTTCACCATTTTCACCCAACACGAAACCCTAATCCTCCACAGTTCGATCCTAATCCGCTCACGTAGTAAAATTAGGTGAAAATCTATCCGCATTTTGATCCTTTTTCATCTTTTTTGGGCGAGGATGGGTAGCTGTTCGGAGCGGATCGACGTCAACGAAGGCGAGGAATCGGACTACTCTGTTCATCAGTTGGTATGGTATCTGAGAGGCTCATACAAGGATCAGGAGTATGAGATGGTTGAGAGGCTGTTGTTGAAGCGGGAAGAGACGATTAGGGCTGAAATGGAGGAGGAGGTGGCGAAGTGGAAGCTCGTTGGTAAAACTGAGGAGGAGATAGAGAAGGATGTCGAAAAGGTGAAGCGAGAAGCGCGGGTGGAGATTAGGGAGCTGAGGAAGGACGTTGAGTTGTTTGAGTTGAAGAATAGTGAGGCTGAGGAGAGCTTGAAGAAGATGGAGAAGGAGTGTGCTGATTTGAGACAGCAGAATATGCATTTGAGGGATGAAGAGAAGAAGCTGAAGCAGCAGATGATGGTGATTGAAGAGAATGCCAAGGAAAGAGTAAAGAAGCTAGAAAAAGAATGTGAGGATTTGAGAAACCATAATATGAATTTGAGGGATGAAAAGAAGCGAGATACTGAGCTTTTTAAGAAGCTGGAGCAGCAGCTGATGGTGATTGAAGAGGACGTGAATGAAAGAGTGAAGAAGCGAGATGCTGAGATTTTTGAGAAGCTGAAGCAGCAGATGATGGTGATTAAAGAGGATGCGAAGGAAAGAGTGAAGAAGCTGCAAATGGAGTGTGAGGATTTGAGAAACGAGAATATGACTTTAAGGGATGGAAAGAAGCGAGATGCTGAGATTTTTGAGAAGCTGAAGCAGCAGATGATGGTGATTGAAGAGGATGCGAAGGAGAGAGTGAAGAAGTTGGAAAGGGAGTGTGAGGATTTGAGAGAACAAAATTTGCATTTGAGGGATGGAAAGAAGCGAGATGCTGAGATGATTGAGAAGCTGAAACAAAGTATGATGGAGGTTGAATATAATGTGAATGTAAGGGTGAAGAAGCTAGAAAAGGAGTGTGAGGATTTGAGAAACCAGAATATGAATTTGAGGGACGGAAAGAAGCAAGCTGTTGAGATGTTTGAGAATCTGAAGGAACGGATGAAGGAGACTGAAGATGATGCCAAGGAAAAAGTGAAGAAGCTGGAGTTGGAGGTTGAATTAAAGGATGAATTGAGGAAGAAGGCTGAAGAGGACTTAAAGGTTTCGGAGATGAAGTTTAAGGAGCTGGAGCTGAAGGTTTTAGATATGCAGAAAGATATTGATTTGCTGAGGAGTTTGAAGGCAGGGGATCATGGAACAGGAATGGAGGTTGAGAACAATCATCCCGCTGAGGCTGAGGTTGAAGTGCAAGCTTCTGTTAGAGCCTCGAGTGATCAGTTTCAAGGAGGAAGTGAGGGTTGTTCTGTTGAAACCGTTGAGAAGACAATAATGGAAGGTATAACAAATTAATATTTTTCTCCTGTTAGATATATTTGTTAGTTTTCTGGTTTTATTTGCATCTTTCGGCATGAGACTAATATGTCGGCGTGCGGATATAGTATTGTTTAGAAACAATTTATCTTTAAATTCCTGATTCCGCCGTCACTTATTTGTTATCGTTTCTAAGATATGCGTGTTTTATAAGTTGAATGTTTTAAGGTACTTTTGTCTCAAAGCATAGGGAACAAAGGTGATGTTCATCATAGCTTAAACTATTTATTTCTTAATCTCTTTGTGGATTTGACTGTTTCTTATGCTATTCAAGTATGTGGTATCTGAGAATACAAATTAAATATGCTAGCATATGTTGTCGTTTCTTGTTTAAGAGCATATTTAGTTGGGATATTGTATTATTAGCACACTCTATTGTAAATATCTATCATGACTGTGCTTCATTGGGGACTTTCTGATTACATTTGCTCTTAATGGAGATCTACTGGATTTCATCCAAACTACATCCTGTAGTCCCACTGTTGATCGATCTCTTGATGGTTTTTGCTGATCCCTTTGCAGGAGTAAATCCTGTCAGCTTCGTATCCACTGCGAATGTGAAACAAAGTGATCCCTTGGTTACTATCTCAAAAGACATAAGCGTACTGGGGAAACCTCGTGCGAAACATGGACTTGGAAACTACATAGAGATCATTAGTAGTGATGATGACGATCCATCTGAGCAACAGTCAAGATCCAAAGATAATGCTGATTTCAGTCCGGACCGACTTAAAGTTGAAAATAAATTTCCTTCTGAAAGTGATCATGATTCACCTGAAGCGTCGGTGGGACTTAAAAGGAAATGCACGTCATGTATCAATGAAGACGTAACTGAAGCTTTATCAAGTCCACCAATTGGTAAAGACTCTTCACCTCATTTGTTGACTCAAGAAGGTAAAAAAGTGCGACCAAATAATGAACACTCAACTCCTCCTTCAGTTGCTGGTATTCCAGATTCTGTGAATTCCAGTCAACCAAAAGAAGTAACCAGGAGTCAGGGAATCTGTGATGATGATGACCCATGGAAAAAGTCTTTACTTGAAAAGGTTCGCAAGGTCTTGGATGAAGATTCAAGCGGTTCATCATCTGAGAACAGTGATGATTGAGAACAGCATAGGGTTTAAGGCAAATATTGAATTTCGGCTATCTGATATTCTGGCTTAATGGTCAGTGATTTTGGTTATCTCCTTATGGAAAGCATATTCTGAAGAATGCTGAGGAACCAAGTATATCAAATATCTGATTCTCTCAGGTCAGTTTGTCTGTATTTTTTTTTGATATATTAAAAGGACCTTCAAGGTCAGGCGATAGCCAAAAACCGCAAAAAAACACTTAAGAGTATTCCGAGCAACAACAGAACTGATTACTCCTCCCTATGTTGAATACTCTGATATCACATAGGTATTTCAAGTGTTCCTCTGAATTGGTTAAGGTCTTGTAGCTTCAGCATCCACTTCTGGCCCCCTTCTCTTTGCGCCCTTATGACATTCCCTATTGATTGCGTCTTACTTCTTCAATGCATCTCCTTGTAGTTGTTAATGAATAAGGACTCCCAGCGTTACTGAACTTTATCCACCAAGCTAACCTTGTTTTCACCAACTCCTTTGCCTCCTCTACTGTACGGCGTTTGTTGGAGAAACACCTCTTGTTTCGTTCTTCCCATATCGTCCAAATGATTGCATAACTCAGCGTTTTCCAGAACTTCTTGTATGTCTTAGTTGTTCTCGGAATGACCCACCCTTGGAGTAGCTCTCTCATTGTGTGTGGTGCTACCCAATAACTTCCCCACCACCGAATACACCACGTCCACAGACCCCTACTCCAGCGGCATTGCAACAACAGATGATCCGCCGACTCTACTTGTTGATCGCATAGGTCGCAATTCAGGTTGTGGCTAGCATTTAGCACTCCCTTTCTGGCCAATGTTTCTTTCGTTGGTAGACTCTCATGATATAGCCGCCATACTAGCAGTTCCGCTTTGGGAGGGGCAAGGCCCGACCATACTTGAAACGATAATGTGTCCCATTTATTTTTTGTTCTTTTGATCTCAATCGCAGCCCGCATCAATGAGTTTACTTTGAATCTCCCATCCACTGTATGGGTCCAAACTATCTGGTCCATCTCCTCACTTTTCAGTTGTACATGACATAGGCTTCTCAGTTTGTCTGTATTGTGTGTAGCTTCACGACTGCCTGATTGTTGAACATGTGACCCAAATGTCTACATACTATGTTGTTTGCTTGAACATGATGATTTTAAACTGATTTGTTAAAAATGTTTCAAAGGTTTAGTTATCAATCAGGGCTTATCTGCTACTGTAGTTTCTTGTGATTAGGTTGCTAATAGTAAAATCAGTGCTCGCTAACGTAAAAGGATGACATTACATGATGACGTAATGGCTACGCAATGTTGAACGACGCCTTTGCTTACATCAAAGGCATTGTTCTTGTTCCCCTGTATTTGTTTCTCGTGAGACGTCCATGACTATCAAACAGGCCACTACAGACAGCGTTGTATTGTTTCTGAGTATTTTATCGTGAATTTTGTATAGTTGATATCAGACAACTGTGTTATCTCGCAGTAGCCACATAAATCCAGAGCCCCACACCAGACACGAGTAGACACTTCTCATCCACCAATCTGACAGTCTCATAAATAATAAATAAATAGATTCCCCAAGTTTTTTAGGTCTCTATGATCATACTAGTTGCTTGCAGATATAGGAAGGAAGGCAACTTTAAAATGGAATGAAAGCATCTAACGACGTCAAGAAACGAAGCAAGATGCCTGCAGAAAAATGAAAGCCGTTGTATTTCCCAGCACAGATTTTCATTGTCTGTCACTACATGCTGGAATATGTTGCAGGTGAACATGGATGAATGGTTGAGAAGAAAGTAGAGAAGAGGGGAAAATTTCCCAATTTACTCAAATTTCGAATTTGAGTTCCAATTTTACACAATCTGCAGATTGATTTTTCAATTTACACTAATTTTCTAAAACGCTCCTGCCAACAACAGTTTAAACCTCGTGGCATTTTTGCACCAAAATATGTGAGTCAGCAGCTGATGTGGATCGTTTAAATCTATTTTTTTTATTAAAACGCCGTCCTTAACAGCGGCTTAAGTTTCGAGCCCAATTTTTCTTTTCATCGTTCTATTAGAACGCTCTTACCAGCAGCGTTTTAAGGTAAGACGTTGTCCCCAACAGCGTCTTACGCTTGTTTGGTAATATCATGGCACATGACTGCATATTTTGGCACAAAAACGCCACGAGGCTTAAGTCGCTGTTGGCAGGAGCGTCTTAATGTTAAGACGTCGTTGCCAACGGCGTCTTCGAAAATTAGTGTAAATTGAGAAATCAATCTGCAGATTGTGTAAAATTGGAACTCAAATTCCAAATTTGAATAAACTGGAAAATTATCCGAGAAGAAGAGTGTTAAAATCATGACAATCACTTTATTGGTTGTTTGTGGTTTTTCTGCAAATTCAAATTTGAAATATATACAAAAACTTTTATGAAAATAGGGACGTTGGAGAGAACAGTCCGATCGCATCAATGGTGTAGAACAAACGAAATGGTATGAGTTCATGGTTGTTGACCGGCGTTTGGTAACATTCAAGTAAGAATTAATAACATGTAACAAAATCTAAGAATTGATTCAAATAATCTGAGTTCATAACTTGTTAAGACCTCAAATCTTTTGTTTGCAAAAATCTGCCATGCATGAGGCAATTGAGTTTTATGAAATTATTGCTTTTAAATGATTTGGGAACAGTTAATAACATTTGAATTTTGAGCGAAGTTTCTTTCTCAAGGTCAATTGCATACTGGATTGCGAGGCTATGCTATCCTTGAGAGAGAGAGACTCATCTTAGCAGAGAAGCTGAAATGTGTTCCAAGTTTATTTTTGATACAGATCGTATAAAGGTTTTCAAGATATGGTTTAAGTTTGGACCGAAAAATCAGCAGGCTTACATTTAACGCTAACTGTTAGTAGCCGTTAGAGTTGGAGTGTATTTATAGAATCAAAACGCCACCGTTCGGAGTGGTGGCATTTTCGTAATTAACGGCAAGTTGGTGTTCTGTATTTAAGCTAGTATTCGTTGACTGAATCACATATGTGAGAAATCAAGTTTTGCTGGGAAATTAGGGTTCTTGCTGGGAAAAGGAGCGAGATGGGAAATCCTGAGTGTCGGAGTGAGAGGGGATTAGGGTTCTTGCTGGAAATTAGTTTTGGGAAATTAGGGTTCTTGCTGGGAAAAGGAGCGAGAGGGGAAAAAAAAGTTTTGGGGAATTAGGGTTCTTGCTGGGAAAAAGAGCGAGAGGGGAAATCCCGAGTGTCGGAGTTTTGGGGAATTAGGGTTCTTGCTGGGAAAAGGAGCGAGAGGGAAATCCCGAGTGTCGGAGTGATTCAATCTTTGCCGGTGAGTCGCCAGGGTGTTGTAAGCTTGTTTCGCTCAATAAATTGGAACGATTTGATGGTGGACGGAGGATTGTGAAACCAGTCCAGACATAGGTAATTGTTTGCGTCCTTGTTTCAATTCAGTTTTTATTTCGTCCAGTTTATTCGATCAACTCGCTATGCACAACTCTGAATATGAAAACTGAAATCGTGCTGGGTATGTGTTCACATGGGTTAAAGATTCAAAACATGGGTTATGATCTGATTGTTTTCAATCTTGGCAATTTGGTTAACGAAATGATCTTGGGGATTTCGAGTATGGTAATTTTTATTTGGCAGGGCTTTGATGCTCCTGCCAAATTAAAATGGCTTTCTTGTTTGGGCAAGGATTTTAGGTGGTTATGATTTATGAGTTTCCATAGGATGCTTTTATTCTGCATTAGAGATGCTATTATTTGATATGTAAGTTGCTTTCCTATTGCTGCAAGCTACTGATATGGTCAATGACACCATAAAAACATGTTTTGGATTGCGATGAAGTTGATTTTCAATACTCTGCAAGAAGCTCAAATCTTATTCAATTATCTGCAAATATTAAAGAGCTTTCAAGTCTTTTTATAGGCTATCAAATCACTTTCAATTATCTGCAAGTGCTTATAATCTGAGAAGATAAAATGCATTTCATGTTTCTGCAAGCATTTTATTTAGTATCTAGACGCTGTGAGATGTTTGCATCCGATATTAAAGTTGCCTTCCTGTTTCCGCAAGCAACTCATATTCGATCGTATTCAATCTTCTGCAAAGATTAAAGAGCTTTAAATTCTTTTACAAGCTATCAACTCATTTCCAATCTTCTGCAAGTGATTAAATAAAATGTCTTTCATGTTTCTGCAAGCATTTTATTTAGTTTCTAGACGCTGTGAGATGCTTGCATCTGATATTAAAGTTGCCTTCCTATTTCCGCAAGCAACTCATATTCGATCTTATTCAATCTTCTGCAAAAGTTAAAGTGCTTTCAAATCTTTTTATAAGCTATCAAATCTTTTTCAATCATCTGCAAGTGATTAAATAAAATGTCTTTCTTGTATCTGCAAGCATTTTATTTAGTTTCTAAACGCTGTGAGATGTTTCCATCCGATATTAAAGTTGCCTTCCTATTTCCGCAAGCAACTCGGATTGGATCTTATTCAATCTTCTGCCAAGATTAAAGAGCTTTAAATTCTTTTATAAGCTATCAACTCATTTCCAATCTTCTGCAAGTGAATAAATAAAATGTCTTTCATGTTTCTGCAAGCATTTTATTTAGTTTCTAGACGCTGTGAGATGTTTGCATCCGATATTAAAGTTGCCTTCCTATTTCCGCAAGCAACTCATATTCGATCTTATTCAATCTTCTGCAAAGATTAAAGAGCTTTAAATTCTTTTATAAGCTATCAACTCATTTCCAATCTTCTGCAAGTGATTAAATAAAATGTCTTTCATGTTTCTGCAAGCATTTTATTTAGTTTCTAGACTGTGAGATGTTTGCATTTGATATTAAAGTTGCCTTCCTATTTCTGCAACCAACTCATATTCGATCTTATTCAATCTTCTGCAAAGATTAAAGAGCAATAATATGGTCATAAGCACCATAAAAATGTCGCTGAAGTGATATGCCCGTAGACCCCCTTTTGTGCTCATGAAAATCTGAAAAAGCTTTCAATGTTTCTGTAAGCTTTTCATTGTTCTTCCTATATTGAAGCTTAAATCTTATTCAATCTACTGCAAAGATTTAAGTGCTTTCAATTCTTTTTATAAGCTGTAAAAACACTTTCAATCATCTGCAATGGATTAATGTGGGACAATAAAATGACTTTCATGTTTCTGCAAGCATTTTATATGGTTTCTAGACGCCGTGAGTTGTTTGCATCCGATATTAAAGTTGCCTTCCTATTTCTGCAAGCAACTCATATGGTCATATTAGATCTTATTCAATCTTCTGCAAAGATGAAAGATCTACCAGATATTTAATAAACTATCAGCCCACGTTCAATCATCTGCGCTGAGAAAATAAAATACTTTCATGTTTCTGCAAGCATATTATTTCGTCTCTTGACGCTGTTAGATGCTTTCATCTGATAGTAAGTTGCCTTCCTATTTCTGCGAGCAATAATATGGTCATAAGTACCATAAAAATGTCGCTGAAGTGATATGCCCGTAGAACCCCTTTTGTGCTCATGAAAAATCTGAAAAAGCTTTCAATGTTTCTGTAAGCTTTTCATTGTTCTTCCTATATTGAAGCTCAAATCTTATTCAATCTTCTGCAAAGATTTAAGTGCTTTCAATTCTTTTTATAAGCTGTAAAAACACTTTCAATCATCTGCAATGGATTATAATGTGGGAAAATAAAATGACTTTCATGTTTCTGCAAGCATTTTATATGGTTTCTAGACGCTGTGAGTTGTTTGCATCCGATATTAAAGTTGTCTTCCTATTTCTGCAAGCAACTCATATGGTCATATTAGATCTTATCAATCTTCTGCAAAGGTGAAAGATCTACCCGATCTTTAATAAACTATCAGCCCACGTTCAATCATCTGCGCTGAGAAAATAAAATGCTTTCATGTTTCTGCAAGCATATTATTTCGTCTCTTGACACTGTTAGATGCTTTCATCTGATAGTTAGTTGCCTTCCTATTTCTGCGAGCAATAATATGGTCATAAGTACCATAAAAATGTCGCTGAAGTGATATGCCCATAGACCCCCTTTTGTGCTCATGAAAAATCTGAAAAAGCTTTCAATGATTCTGTAAGCTTTTCATTTTTCTTCCTATATTGAAGCTCAAATCTTATTCAATCTTCTGCAAAGATTTAAGTGCTTTCAATTCTTTTTATAAGCTGTAAAAACACTTTCAATCATCTGCAATGGATTATAATGTGGGAAAATAAAATGACTTTCATGTTTCTGCAAGCATTCTATATGGTTTCTAGACGTCGTGAGATGTTTGCGTCCGATATTAAAGTTGCCTTCCTATTTCTGCAAGCAACTCGTATGGTCATATTAGATCTTATTCGATCTTCTGCAAAGAGATGTTTGCATCCGATATTAAAGTTGCCTTCCTATTTCTGCAAGCAACTCGTATGGTCATATTAGATCTTATTCGATCTTCTGCAAAGAGATGTTTGCATCCGATATTAAAGTTGCCTTCCTATTTCTGCAAGCAACTCGTATGGTCATATTAGATCTTATTCAATCTTCTGCAAAGGGTTGTTTGCATCCGATATTAAAGTTGCCTTTCTATTTCTGCAAGCAACTCGTATGGTCATATTAGATCTTATTCAATCTTCTGCAAAGATGAAAGATCTACCAGATCTTTAATAAACTATCAGCCCATGTTCAATCATCTGCGCTGAGAAAATAAATTGCTTTCATGTTTCTGCAAGCATATTATTTCGTCTCTTGACGCTGTGAGATGCTTTCATCTGATAGTAAGTTGCCTTCCTATTTCTGCGAGCAATAATAAGGTCATAAGCACCATAAAAATGTCGCTGAAGTGATATGCCCGTGGACCCCTTTTTGTGCTCATGAAAAATCTGAAAAAGCTTTCAATGTTTCTGTAAGCTTTTCATTGTTTTTCCTATATTGAAGCTTAAATCTTATTCAATCTTCTGCAAAGATTTTAAGTGCTTTCAATTCTTTTTATAAGCTGTAAAAACACTTTCAATCATCTGCAATGGATTATAATGTGGGAAAATAAAATGAATTTCATGTTTCTGCAAGCATTTTATATGGTTTCTAGACGCCGTGAGATGTTTGCATCCGATTTTAAAGTTGCCTTCCTATTTCCGCAAGCAACTCATATTCGATCTTATTCAATCTTCTGCAAAGATTAAAGAGCTTTAAATTCTTTTATAAGCTATCAACTAATTTCCAATCTTCAGCAAGTGAATAAATAAATTGCTTTCATATTTCTGCAAGCATATTATTTTGTCTCTTGACGCTGTTAGATGCTTTCATCTGATAGTAAGTTGCCTTCCTCCTTCTGCGAGCAATAATAAGGTCATAAGCACCATAAAAATGTCGCTGAAGTGATATGCCCGTAGACCCCCTTTTGTGCTCATGAAAATCTGAAAAAGCTTTCAATGTTTCTGTAAGCTTTTTATTGTTCTTCCTATATTGAAGCTCAAATCTTATTCAATCTTCTGCAAAGATTAAAGAGCGTTCAATTTTTTTATAGGCTGTAAAATCACTTTCAATCATCTGCAATGGATTATAATGTTGGAAAATAAAATGAATTTCATGTTCTCCAAGCATTTTATATGGTTTCTAGACGCCGTGAAATGTTTGCATCCGATATTAAAGTTGCCTTTTTATTTCTGCAAGCAACTCATATGGTCATATTTGATCTTATTCAATCTTCTGCAAAGGAAGATCATCCAGATCCTTATTAAACTATCAGCACACTTTCAATCTTCTGCGCTGAGAAAATAAAATGGCTTTCAACTTTCATGTGTCTGCAAGCATATTATTTCGTCTCTTGACGCTGTTAGATGCTTTAATCGATATTAAGTTGCCTTCATATTTCTGCGAGCAATAATATGGTTATAGACACCATAAAAATGTCGCTAAAGTGATATGCCCGTAGACCCCTTTTTGTGCTCATGAAAATCTGAAAAAGCTTTCACTGTTTCTGCAAGTTTTTCATTTTCTTCCAGTATTGAAGCTCAAATCTTATTCAATCTTCTGCAAAGATTAAAGAGCGTTCAATTCTTTTTATAAGCTGTAAAAACACTTTCAATCATCTGCAAGTGATGATAATGTGGGAAAATAAAATGAATTTCATGTTCTGCGAGCATTTTATTTGGTTTCTAGACGCCGTGAAATGTTTGCATCCGATATCAAAGTTGCCTTCCTATTTCGGCAAGCAACTCATATGGTCATCTTAGATCTTATTCAATCTTCTGCAAAGGAAGATCTTTTAGATCTTTATTAAACTATATCAGCCCACTTTCTATCTTCTGCGCTGAGAAAATAAAATGGTTTTCATATGTCTGCAAGCATATTATTCAGTCTCTTGACGCTGTTTGATGCTTCCGTTCGATATTAAGCTGCCTTCCTATTTCTGCGAGCAATAATATTGTCATAGACACCATAAAAATGTCGTTAAAGTGATACAACTGTAGATCCCTTTTTGTCCGATATTAAAGATGCCTTCCTATTTCTGCAAGAAACTCTTATGGTCATATTAGATCTTATTCATTCTTCTGCAAAGGTGAAAGATCTTTCAGATCTTTAATAAACTACAGTCCAGTTTCAGTCATCTGCGCTAAAAAATTAAAATGGCTTTCATGTTTCTGGAAGCATTTGATTTCATCTCTTGATGCCGTTAGATGCTTTCATTTGATGTTAAAGTTGCCTTCGTATTTCTTCAAGCAATTATATGGTCAAAGACACCATAAAAATGTCGCTAAAGTGATATGACCGTAGATCCCTTTTTGTGCTCATGAAAATCTGAAAAAGCTTTCTATGTTCTGCCAGCTGTTCATTTTTCTTCCAGTATTTAAGCTCAAATCTTATTCAATCTTCTGCAAAGATTGAAGAGCTTTCAATTCTTTTTATAACCTATCAAATCACTTTCCGTCATCTGCTAGTGATTAAAATCTGGGAAGATAAAATGGCATTCATGTTTCTGCAAGCATTTTATTTTGTTTATAGAGGCTGTGAGATGTTTGCATCCGATAATAAAGTTGCCTTCCTTGTTCTGCAAGCAACTCATATGGTCATATTCGATCTTATTCAATCTTCTGCAAAGGTGAAAGTGCTTTCAATTTTATTACCAAACTATCAGTCTACTTTCAATCATCTGCGCTTAGAAAGTATAATGGGTTTAATGTTTCTGAAAGCATTTTATTTCATATCATGACACTGTTAGATGCTTTCATTTCATATTGAAGTTGCCTTCTTATTCTTTCAAGAAATTATATGGTCAGAGACACTATAAAAAATGTCGCTTAAGTGATATTACCGTAGATGCCTTTTGTGCTATCTAAAATAGCTTTCAATGTTTCTGCAAGCTATTCATCGTCATTCCGGTGTTGAAGCTCCAATCTTCTGCAAAGATTAAAGAGCTTTCAATTCTTTTTATACGCTTCAAATTACTTTCAATCATCCGCAAGTGGTTATAATCTGGGAAAATAAAATGGCTTTCGTGTTTGTACATGCATTTTATCTAGTCTCTAAACGCTGTGAGATGTTTGCATCCAATATTACAGTTGCCTTCCTATTTCTGCAAGCAACTCATATGGTCAGATTCGATCATATTCAATCTTCTGCAAAGGTGAAAGAGCTTTCAATTCTTTAATAAACTATCTGTCCATTTTCAATCATCTGCGCCGAGAAAATAAAATGGCACTCATGTTTCTGCAAGCATTTCATATCATTTTTAGATGCAGTAGATGCTTTCGTAGTTTCGTTCGATATTGAAGTTGCTTTCTTATGTCTGCAAGCAGCTAGTATGTTCATAGACACCTAAAACATGTTTTGGAATTACATGAAGTCCCTTTTTATTACTTTGCAAGTCTTATTCAATCTTCTGCAAGATTATAATCTGAGAAAATAAATTGTGTTGTTGGCTTTCATTGCTGTGGACCAAGGTCAAAATTTTATTTGATGGATTGTGGAGCGTTCAGCAGCATCTCTCTGCTACAAAATACTTCTGTGTTGTAAATTTGATGCCCTTCATAGTAGTGGACAATGGTTGTGTCCTAAATTTGATTTGACGTATTGTGGAATGGTTCACAGTTTCTCTTAACTTCAGCAATTGTTTGCTTTACTTTTGATCTTTAAAATCACGTTGTTGCCCATATATTTTATCATACATTCTGGTGGCTTATAAAGAATTTGCGTGAAGGCTTATTACTTCTGTTACTTGTCTGATTGAGACCCGAGTTTAGTCACAGAATTATGATGAGACCAGAATTGTGGATGGGATTCTATGTTTGAATTCTTATCTTTTAATGGCATATGGTGGGCACACCATTGTCTGTGTTAAGGAAAAGTCGATCGGCAGTTTGATTCTTTTCATGGCACCATGTTGGTCAAAGCTTATGGAGATTTTCGTAATTCATACTTGGTTGGGCATCGATGGTTTTTACCAATTTGAAATGGTTTTCATGTTTCTGCAACCATTTATTTGGCTAGTAATGTGGTAAGCAGGTTTTCATTTGGTGATTCAAACTTGCTTTCATAGTTTTGCCACCAACTCTTCCAGTCATAAGCACTATAAAAATATGTTCTGCAATAAATCAAGAGCTTGGTGAAACATGAAAAGCTGTTTTCATTTGAAGTCAGCTTTTCATTACTCTCTGCAAGCGATTTGGACATGGATGTCTGTCATTACATGCTCCTGAGAATTTGAGAAAGCTTTCATGTTTTGCAAGTTCTTGTTTTCATCATATGCAAGTGGTCTTCAAGAACTGAAAAGGTTTCATTGTTCAATATTCTGCAAGGATTGATTTGGTCATATAGACGAAACAAAATTCCCTTTACGAATTTGAATAGCTTTAAATTCTCTTAATCATTTGCATCACTGTTAATGGTCTGTAAGTGATGATGATCTGGGAATAGAATCTGGAAAAATGGGTTGACCATATAGTTTTCATGGCACTGGATGACTGGACACAATTATGAATAATCTTTTGTTCATAACTTGAATGTTTTACGGTTTCTCTCCTAACTTCGATAACTAATCTTTTGGCTAAACTTTAATCTTCAAAATTGTGATGCTTCCAAAATGTTGTCTTAAATTTCTGGACTTTTGATCGCAAAAAAAAAAAATTCTGGACTTTTTTTTATATATCTCTATGTGATGTATATAAAGGCTAAACTTTTGACTCACTGCAAGCGATATGGACACATGTGTCTGTCACTACATGCTCTTGTGTTTTTGAAAAGGTTTTTGTTTATGCAGGCTCTTAGTTACATCATATGCAAGTGGTCTTCAAGAACTGAAAAGGTTTTCATTGTCTGTCACTACATGCTGGAATATGTTGCAGGTGAACATGGATGAATGGTTTAGAAGAAAGTAGAGATGAGGGGAAAATTTCTCAATTTACTCAAATTTGGCGCCTTTGTGTGCTTATGAATATCTGAAATAGTTTCAATATTTCTGCAAACTATTCATTGTCCATTTAGTATTGAAGCTCAAATCTTATTCAATCTTCTGCAAAGATTAAAGAGCTTTCAAGTCTTTTTAGTCTATCAAATCTCTTTCAATCATCTGCAACTGCAAGTGCTTATAATCTGAGAAGATAAAATGCATTTCATGTTTCTGCATGCATTTTATTTTGTTTCTAGACACTGCAAGTCGCTTTTCGTTACTCTGCCAGAAGCTCAAATCCTATTCAATTATCTGCAAATATTAATGAGCTTTCAAGTCTTTTTGTAGGCTATCAAATCACTTTCAATCATCTGCAAGTGAATATAATCTGAGAAAATCAAATTTCTTTCCTGTTTCTGCAAGCATTTTATTTCAGGTTATAGACGATGTGAGATGCTTTCATTCGATATTAGTGTTGCCTTCCTATTCTGCAAGCAACACATATGGTCATAGACACCATAAAAAAGTCGCTTAAGTGATGTGACCATAGGCGCCTTTGTGTGCTTATGAAATTCTGAAATAGCTTTCAATATTTGTGCAAGCTATTCATCGTCCATTTAGTATCGAAGGTCAAATCTTATTTAATGTTCTGCAAAGATTAAAGAGCTTTCAAGTCTTTTTATAGGCTATCGAATCTCTTTCAATCATCTGCAAGTGCTTATAAATTATAATCCGAGAAGATAAAATGCATTTCATGTTTCTGTAAGCATTTTATTTTGTTTCTAGACACTGTAATCATTCTATACGAATGTTGCCTTCCTATTTCTGCATGCAACTCATATGGTCATAGACACCTTAAAAACATGTTTTGGATTGAGATGAACTCGCTTTTCGTTACTCTGCGAGCAATATGTCCATAGTCGCCTTTGTGTGCTTATGAAAATCTGAGAGAAATTTCAATGTCACTGCAAGCATCGATCGCTGTAAGGGAATGATCTTAAGGAATTGAAATAGTCTTCCTTGTTCTGCAACCAATTGGTTTGGTTGTAGATACGTATGTTAGAAAAATCCGGAGGAATCCCAATTCCTTTCAGTTTCGAAGCTCAACTCTTATTCAATCTTCTGCAAAAATGAAAGATATTTCAGTTCTTTTATGAGCTATCAACTCACTTTCAAAAATCTGCGCTGAGAAAATAAATGGCTATTTCTGCAAGCATTTTATTTCACTTCTGACGTTGTTAGATGTTTCATTTGTTTTCAAAGTTGCCTTCCTATTTCTGAAAGGAACTCATATGGTTATAGACACCATAAAGAAAGTGGCTTAAGTGATGTGACCATAGACGCATTTGTGTGCAAATCAAATTCCGAAATAGCTTTCAATATTTCTGCAAGCTATTTATCGTCCATTTAGTATCAAAGCTCAAATCTTATTCAATCTTCTGCAAGATTATAATCTGAGAAAAGAAATTGCCTAGATTGCTTTCATTCCAGTGGACAATGGCCTTAATTTGAATTTATGGGTTATGTGGCCTTCAAAAGCATTTCTATGCTCCAAAATATTTTATCTTACACTTCTGGTGATGTAAATTTGATGGCTTTTATGGCAGTGCAAACAGTTGTGTCCTAAATTTGATCTGATGGATTTTCGAATGGTTCAAAATTTCTCTGAACTTCTGCAACTCATTGTTTGCTTAACTTTTGATATTCGAAATTGGAGTCGGTCTGATCAAAGGGGTTTTGTGCGCCAGGACGTCTGCAACGTTTCTGCTTATCCCAGGGGCTTCGGAGGGGGCTCAATCCCTCCATTCCCATAGCTTTGAATTTCCCAGTTTTAACCTAGTTCTTAGTTCGATTGCCCATATCAAACTTGTGCTGTTTGTATTTGAACTGATTGATTGCATATTGGATTGTTGGGATCGGATCTCCCCGAGTTGAGGTCCCGTGGAGTAGGATTTATCCGAACCACGTAAAACGTCTTGTGTGCTCCCTTTACTTTCGTGTTTGAGTTTGAACATTACATGAATTGAGCGTAAAGATTGCATAAACTTGACTTAAAATATATTACAAGTGGTATCAGAGCAAATTTGGCATCCATCATTGTTGATCTTGGTGCCAAACTTGATTTCTTGGGTTTAATTGTGTTTGGTGTCCTTGTCGGTTCCGCCATGTGGCTTGTTGAACCTGGACGGGCACTAGACCACATTTTCCGCTGTGTGTGATAGCTCTTGGGGTCATTCTTGGTGCTGCATTGTCTGCTTGACTGAGTGCCTTGACTGTTTTGTGAAATTCCCCTGCTTTTGTGCCTTATTTCTTGCCAAATTCTGCTGAGTTTTGTTGTTTAACAAAGTTTGGGTTTATTTGCTTAAATCTAAAACTGAAGTTTTTGATCACTTTCTGAATTGGAAAACTCTTGTTGAAAACCAAACTAACTCTAAACTTAAATGCTTAAGGACAGACAATGGTATGAAATTTTGTAACAATGAGTTTAATGAATTTTGCAAGAAAAATGGCATTAGGAGGCATTTAACTGTTCCAGGGACTCCACAACAAAATGGTATTGCTGAAAGGATGAATAGGACTTTGTTAGAGAGGGCTAGATGCATGTTAATAAGTTCTGGTCTTAAGAAATCATTGTGGGGTGAATCTGTGATGACTGCTGCTTATCTTGTAAATAGATCTCCTTGTTCATCAATAGATTTCAAAATTCCCCAAGAGCTATGGTCTGGTAGAAAACCTTCCTTAGGCCATCTTAAGCCCTTTGGTTGCACTTGCTATGCACATTCTGTGCAGGGCAAGCTCAATCCTAGAGCTGAGAATGCTGTTTTACTTGGTTATCCACTTGGTGTTAAAGGATATAAACTGTTATTAGTTAGGCCTGGTCCATATAAAGTAATCACTGCAAGTTCAGTTACTTTTAATGAAAATGAGTATCATTTTAAGGCCAAACTAACTAATGAATCTTCTGGTGCAGGTACTTCCACATCTGACCAGGAAACTGAGTCTGAACATCAGAGTTTTGTCCCTGGTGGACAACTCTGGTGGACTCCAGATGCTAATGAGGATAACCAACATGATGGTGGTCATAACCATCAAGAAAATGAGGGGCTTCCACCTATTGAAGATCTGGAAACTCCTCCTCAAACTCTTGCTCCCAATTCCCCACAAGTGGATAACTTTGTGGAAAATCAAGCACCTCAGTCTGAGGATCAGATAAGTCATTCTGATTCTACCTCACTATCCACTGCTGATAATTTAGGTCACATGGTTGACAATACTTTATCTTCTAGCAGTGATAATGTGACTGAAAGTGCTGATATTGATGCTCCTGATTTAACTGACTATGTCTTAGCAAGGGATAGAACACATAGAGTTAGAAAACCAAACAGGAAATATGTCAACATGGCTGAATCTGTGAATTTGTTTGAATATGCTCTGTTAGTTGCTGGTGATGTGAAGTATGTAACTCCTGAAACACTTAAGGATGCACTAACTAGTAAAGAGTGTGATAAATGGAAATTGGCTATGTGTGAAGAAATTGAATCTATGCATAATACTGGTACTTGGAAACTAGTCTCTAAACCTGAAAATGCTAAGGTTATTGGTAGTAAATGGATCTTTCGGATCAAGGAGGGGAGTTCACCTAATGATCCTCCAAGATTCAAAGCTAGACTAGTTGCTAAGGGATTTAATCAAAGAGAAGGCATAGATTACAATGAAATATTTGCTCCTGTGGTTAAATATAAGACATTGAGATTGTTACTTGCTATGACAACAGTTTATGATTGGGAATTGCATCAAATGGATGTTAAAACAGCATTCTTACATGGGAACTTAAATGAAACTATCTATATGAGTCAACCTCCTGGTTTTATTGATAAAACTAATCCTGATCATGTTTGCATGCTTCAAAAATCAATCTATGGTTTGAAACAATCACCAAGGCAATGGAACATTAAATTTAATTCATGCATGTTAGCTTTATGCTTTATGAGAAGTAAGTATGATGCTTGCTTGTATTTAAAAAGGCCAAAACCTGATCTGAATGTCTATCTGCTTTTGTATGTTGATGATATACTCATTATGAGTAACTCTAAAACTGAAGTAGAAAAGATGAAAAGGGATCTTAAAGCTAATTTTGACAAGAAGGACTTAGGACTTGCTAAGAGAATCCTAGGCATAGACATAAAAAGAGATAGGAAGAACAGGAAAATGTTTTTGTCCCAGCATGATTACATTGTAAAAGTGCTTGATAAATTTGCCATGGACCGTTCTAGACCTACTGCAGTACCCTTAGGAGGGCACTTAATGCTGACTAAAGATGATTGTCCTAAGACTAAAACTGAACAAGATAAAATGCTTAATATCCCCTATGATGTGGTCGTTGGATCAGTCATGTACTGTATGTTATGCACAAGGCCTGACTTGGCCTTTGGCATTTCAGTTCTAAGTAGGTTCATGTCTAACCCTGGTGAATCCCACTGGTTGGCCATGAAATACTTGCTTAGATACATGTGTGGAACTAAGTCATTAGGTTTGGTTTACTCTGGATATGGACTAAAATCTGAGTTGTTTGGCTATGTTGACTCTGATTATGCTAGCAATAGGGATAATAGGAAGTCCACTTCTGGTTTGTTCTTTACTTGGTGTGGAAATTGTATCTCATGGAAGGCTCAGCTCCAGTCAGTTGTGGCACTCTCCTCAACTGAGGCAGAGTACATAGCTGCTACTGAAGCAGCCAAGGAAGCCTTGTGGCTTAAGGGTTTGTTATATGAACTTGAAAATGAATGCTATGTGCCTATTGTTTTTACTGATAGTCAAAGTGCATTGCATTTATGTCATGACCCTGTTTACCATGAAAGAAGCAAGCATATTGATGTTAGGTTGCACTTCATTAGAGATAAAATTGAAATGAAAGAGTTTGAGATGAAGAAAATCTTGGGTGATGTTAATCCTGCAGATTTTGGAACCAAAGTTGTGTCAACTAATAAGTTTGAATTTTGCAGGAACTTCCTGCATATTGAGGAGGCACAATGTGACCCTTGATGAAGGGTTGGACCTATGAAGCTTTGGTGATGATCCTCCCAATGATCCATTGTTGCAATCAATTAGATTAGGTACTCAGCACACCTAGATTAGGAGGGCAATTGTTAGGATAGGTTTACGTAATCTAGCCTATTTGAGTCCCTAAGCCTCATGCCATTGAAGTCCAAGTGAAGACCTGAAGAAGAGCTGAAGAAATAAGGAAAATCTGAATTCTGGAGCTCGGACCTCCGCTCGGACCTCCCCTCGGACCTCCGCTCGGATGTTGGCTTCAGCCGCTCGGCCATGCGCGGGGAATACTTGCCGCAGAACTACGTCGTTTTGAAGAAAAACAAGAGTTCAGTTTATTGGAACGCTGTCGGCTTCGCGCGGAAATCTGTTACAGCAGTTCGTTTAAGTGGAGCGGCGTCGTTTCGGATTACAGCTGGGTTTGTTATTTCTGTTACGAGTTGGAAACGGCTGCGTTTTGGTCGAACTGAGGAGCGGGCTTATAAGGTTTGAAATTTGGGGATTAGGGTTCTTAATCGAAAAACTCAGAGCGAAGAGAAGTGCGAGCGATTCCGAGAGCGAGGCTTCGATTCCTTTCAGGAGAGTTCGATTGAAGGTTCGTCGGACGTCGTCTCATTCGTGGCTCAACGATTGTGACGACTGACGTTCCGCTTGAAGGACTTCACGTTGGTGCTGGTTCGATCTTGGAGTTCGAGGCTAAAGATCGATTGGAGTCGGTCTGATCAAAGGGGTTTTGTGCGCCAGGACGTCTGCAACGTTTCTGCTTATCCCAGGGGCTTCGGAGGGGGCTCAATCCCTCCATTCCCATAGCTTTGAATTTCCCAGTTTTAACCTAGTTCTTAGTTCGATTGCCCATATCAAACTTGTGCTGTTTGTATTTGAACTGATTGATTGCATATTGGATTGTTGGGATCGGATCTCCCCGAGTTGAGGTCCCGTGGAGTAGGATTTATCCGAACCACGTAAAACGTCTTGTGTGCTCCCTTTACTTTTGTGTTTGAGTTTGAACATTACATGAATTGAGCGTAAAGATTGCATAAACTTGACTTAAAATATATTACATTCAAGGCTGTGTTAGGAAGTTTTGATGGAGCACTTCGACCGAGTCTAAATCGCTGCATTGGGTTAGAAATTATATCTTAGTCAAAAATATGGTTCGTGGTGATTTGGCTTTCTCTGAACTTAAAATGGGTTAATATTGCTTCTCTGACAAAACAAATTTGGTGCAAAAATCTGCGATGCAAAGTATTTTAAAGATGGAAATATTTTAAATGCGTCTCTTGGTTACTTTGTAAGTGTAATTCAATCTTCTGCAAGATGATAATCTGAGAAAATGAATTGTGTGGATGGCTCTCATTGCAGTGGACAAATGTTGTGTGTTCTAAATTTGATGGATGTGGAGCGTTCAAATATTTTATCTTACATTTCTAGTGATGTAAATTTGATGGCTTTCATGGCAGTGGACAACGGTTGTGTCCTAAATTTGATTTGATGGATTTTGGAATGATTCACAGTTTCTTTGAACTTCAGCAACTCATTGTTGGCTTAACTTTTGATCTTCAAAATCACGTTGGTGCCTAAATATTTTATCCGTACATTCTGGTGTCTTTGCGTGAAGGCTTTTTATTTCTGTTTCTTGTCTAATTGATACTGAGTTTGGTCACTGAATTATGACGGTAGGGATTTAGACCAGAATTGTGGATGGATTCTATGTCTGAATTCATATCTTTCAATGTTCTGCAAGCAGCCAGTAAGCAATATAATTTATTTTGTAAACATTTCATTTACAGCCCCCCTAAATGGACTTTCCATCTTACATATTTACGAAACGTCATTTATGTATCTCGGTAAGCATGTTTAGAGTTTACCCTGCTTCTTGCCTGTGATATAAACAGTGCTGGTATATGTTGCAGGTGGACATGGATGAAGGGGTGAGAAGAAAGCAGAGAAGATGCGATAAAAGAGGAGTTTTTAAACTCATCACGGTCACTTTATTGGCTGTTGGCGGTTTCTCTGCAAATTCAAAATTGAATAGAAAATACAAATATTATTCCGGAGTGTAAACAAGGGTTGAGAACCTGAGGTATTCATGTGCCGTTTCTATGCAAAGGGGGGCGTTGGAGCGAACAGTCTGGTCGTATGATCAGGAGTTGGAATATTCTGTTCATATGAGTTCATGGCTGTTGGCCACCCCTTGTGAGTGTGGTTGTTGTCACGATATCGTGATATTTGCAGGGCTCCGCTACCATGTAGCGGCAACAAGGCCATTAATGTGAGCCATGTCCCATGATGACAGCATCAGCAATCTTCAGGCACATAAAACAGGTATTTACTATTTACAGTTGGAATAAAATGTATATACAAAATCTAACATAAAATTTACGGAAATAAGATGGACGGTGATACTGTCAGGATCCGACTGAGATGAAATGTTGCGTAGTGCTTGATTATGCGATAAAAGCCGATACAATGTGTCATGGATCACAAGGCAAAAGCGTGAATTACGCCACACTTAACATACTTAAGTTAGGAACAGAACAGAACAATTACAAGGTGAATAGTATAAGAGACTCCACGCCAACTGGGTTCCAGTTGATCAAATCAAAATATACGTTAGCCAATTTCATAATTCTAAAGCAAGTATTCATCACACTATTTTAAAACTAACGTACTGAAGTAATCAAACCAGTTGCTGCTCACTTGTTACTCAGCCACATTCCGGTTTATGAGCTCACCTGCCTCTATTCATCTACCTGTCTCTGTTAGTACCCTTTAAATAATTTCCCACGCCCATTGCGTCGACAAGTTAGCTGCTTCTTTTGCTCGTGAATCACCCGTTAGTGACACGCATAAGATTTTGCAAGGCTTTTTATATTGGCCATGGCGGTGAGAATCTTTCGGTGTTTATAGTAGTTTTATGCTCTCTGTGCTAACAATAATGTGATTACGAATCCTAGCTTTCCCTGTATATTGATGCCCTTCTTTTCTATAAATGCTTATCAATCAGATTCTTCCCTCCCGCTGCCCTTTCTGCAATTTCATCTGTAAGTTATGTTTCCTGCTGCACTTTTTAATTTGATGTTTTGGAACTTACTGATTCAGGTTACTTTTTATTAATGCATTCTGCTATCAAAAATCCAAATATTGACTTCAAATTGTACTTATGGATCTTTTCATATGTATGTTTTTAAAAGCTGATTTTTTTTTTATTCTTTTCATTTTTCTGATCCTTAGAAATGAAGACAAGTGTGAAATTGTTCTTCGAAGTTGTGTTGGACTTTATACGAAGATTCTTGATTGGGATCTTAGCCACAGGTCCCATACCAAGTCACATTGCTTTCATAATGGATGGCAATCGAAGGTATGAAAAAAACCATAACTTGTCCAAAGGGATGGGTCACAGAGCTGGGCTTGCATCTCTGAAGAAGATGCTCAAATACAGCTATGGGATAATAGGAGTGAAGTATGTGACAGTGTACGGATTCAGCATCGACAATTTCAAACGCCCCGCTGAAGAAGTTAAAAGACTGATGGAACTGTTTCAAGAGAAGATAGAGAGCTTAACATTGCCAGAAAGTATTGTGCACCAGGTCGGAATTAGAGTTCATTTTATAGGAAACTTAAACCTCTTTAATTCATCTCTGAGGATAGCTGCTGAAAATGCCATGAGAGCTACAGCACAATACAACCAAGCTGTCCTCTTAGTATGTATCTCATATACTTCAACAAACGAGATTTTCCACGCTGTGCAAGAATCTTGCAGCTACGCGGCAAACGGTCTGATTGAACAGGAAAAGGAGATTATTGAATTGGGTGACATTGAGAAAAGAATGTACATGGCAGTAGCACCTGAGCCCGATATAATTATCAGGAGCTCCGGTGAGACTCGGCTAAGCAATTTTCTTCTGTGGCAAACTGGCAGTAGTCTACTGTATACAACTGCTGCCTTGTGGCCGGAGGTTGGCTTAGGTCATCTGGTTTGGGCTGTGCTGACTTATCAAAGAAACTACTCATACTTGCATAAGAAAATGAAGCAATTGTAGTTTTTAAATATATATGATGTATCAAAAAAAAGAACATCAGCCAGAATTAAATGCATGTTTTCAAGTTAGGGTATGTTTGATTGAGCTTAAATTTATGTTATGTTAATTTAATTTATGTTAATTTATGTTAATTTATGTTAATTTATGTTATGTTATGTTAATTTATGTTAATTTATGTTATGTTAATTTATTTTATTTTATTTTAATTTATTTTAGTTTATACCAACCTAACATTACATCATCATCATACCATCATCATGTCATCACCATCATCATCATCATGTCATCATGATCATCATGTCATCATGATCATCATTATGTCAACATGATCATCATCATGTCATCATGATCATCATCATGATCATCATCATGTCATCATGATCATCATCATGTCATCATGATCATCATCATCATCAACATGTCATCATGTTCATGATCATCATCATGTCATCATGATCATTATGTCATCACCATCATCATCATGGCATCATCATCATCATCTCACCATCATCATCATGTCATCAACAACATCATCATCATGTCATATTACTATTCATCATCATCATCTCACTATCATCATCATATTACTGTTCATCACATTACTATTCATCATCATCATCTCACTATCATCATCATATTACTATTCATCATAGTACTGTTCATCATCATCATCGCACTATCATCATCATATTACTATTCATCATCATCATCTCACTATCATCATCATATTATTGTTCATCATTTTACTGTTCATCATATTACTATTCATCATCATATCAGTATTCATCATAGTACTGTTCATCATATTACTTTTCACCACCATCATCATATTACTATTCACCACCATCATCATATTACTATTCACCATCATCATCATATCATCATGTCATCATCATCATCATCATATTACTATTCATCATCATCATCATCATGCATCATCATATCATCATCATCATATTACTATTCATCATATTACTATTACTATTCATGATGATGATGATGATGCATGATGCATGATGATGATGATGATGATGATGACATGATGATGATGATGATGATGATGATGACATGATGATGATGGTGGTAATATGATGATGGTGGTAGTATGATGATGGTGGTAATTTATGTTATGTTAATTTATGTTATGTTAATTTATGTTATGTTGTGTTAATTTATGTTATGTGGTGTTAAAATGGTTTATATAATACAAATTTAAAGCCAAAAGAACAGACCCTTAGTTTATATTAATTAAATCAATTTTTATAGTTTGATAGAAGCAATACGGTCGAATTTTCTAAATCAATTTGCAAGTTGAATGAAGTGCTGCGTTTTGATGCTATATAAAATGCTTGGGCCCTGGTTAAATTTTCATTTCAAACTGAGAAGAGACGAAGTCGGACGCTAGGGCGATTCTAGGGTTCGGACATTCATTTCGATCGAGAGGCAATCTGCTTGCGATTAACGTTCGCTGAGGAGTGGCGAATATAGCTGCTGTGGTTTCATGCTGATTCCAGTGCGGATTTGAGTCAGGGTATAGGATCAACAAGTTTGATTTTGTTTTCTCTACGATTAGTTACTGATAACTCAAAGTCGACTAAGATGAACAAGTTTCTTGAAAGAACTGAAACAATTGGCATTTAGAAGCATCTGTTTGGACATTTTTCCAGGATTAAGATCAACTCCTTCCTTTGCCTTTGGTGTTCTTCTTTTGTGGCTTCTTGATTCTTGTCCATTTTTCGATCACAAGTATGATTCTTTTTTTATGTTTTATGATTCTGTAGACTGTGCTGCCACTGAAGATATAGTAACCGGATCACATTATACTGTAATCTTGCGCAGTTAACAAATGTCACATTGTCTTGCTGACTTTATATTGCTCTACCTCTTGCTAGTGAAATCTAAGTATATCTGTGTAGAAATTAGAATGTATCAGTTCTTGCTGATTTTTTTCTCAACTTTCTTCCTTTTAGAACATCATTTTTTTCCGACAAGGAAACACATCAACATGTATTTTTCTGATTAGTAAGCAACCCTCTGTTCCACACTAACTTCAGATATTTATCTCATCTACATTTGGAAGTTCACTTTCATGGTCAAGCTGGCTGCCTAAAAGCTTTCATTATCTAACTAAATTAGAAAAAACTTTGCAGCTTATGAATAGCATGAGATGGAAGTTGAAGGAGCACACAAGCTGCACCTTGTGAGTGGTTGTTGTCACGATATCGCGATATTTGTAGGACTCTGCTACCATGAAGCGGCAACAAGGCCATTAATGTGAGCCATGTCCCATCATGAGAAACGCCCGGACAGCATCAGCAATCTTCAAGCACATAAAACAGGTATTTACAGTTGGAAGAAAATGTATATACAAAATCTAACATAAAATTTACTGAAATAAGATGGACAGTGATACTGTTAGGATCCGACTGAGATGAAATGTTGCATAATGATTGATTATGCCATAAAAGCCGATACAATGATGATCACCGACTGAGATGAAGATGATATATTGTTGCCGACGGCGGTCGCGAGAGTGCCAGGTTTTGGAGAGAGCCCTATAATCACGGGGTAGTTCTGTCGCGAGATCCTGAGCGTTTTTTTACTAATTAGAGTTTAGAGTAAGGGAGTCGTGTGCTTCTTGTTTTGGGCCTTAGTGTCTTTTTTTAAACATTCAATGAAGCGTTTAATGAATCCAAAAAAAAATGATGACCACCGCCCCTATGACCCTTGTGTCACGGATCACAAGGCAAAAGCGTGAATTACGCTACACTAAACATACTTAAGTTAGGAACAGAACAATTATAAGGTGAATAGTAGTATAAGAGACTCCACGCCAACTGGGTTCCAGTTGATCAAAATCAAATATACGTTAGCCAATTTCAAAACTCTTAAGCAAGTATTCATCACTGTTTTAACTAAAGTACTAAATTAATCAAACCAGTTGCTGCTCACTTGTCACAGGCCACGTTCCGGATTATGAGCTCACCTGCCTCTATTCATCTACTTGTCTCTGTTAGTACCCTTTAAATAATTTCCCACGCCCATTGAGTCGACGACAAGTTAGCCGCTTCTTTTGCTCGTGATCGTGAATCACGCGTTAGTGACACGCAAAAGATTTGCAATGCTTTTTTTTTTTGAAAATTGATGATATATCATTGATCAAAAAGGAAATAACACAGTACAACCTGCCCAAACAAACAAAAACCTCAGAGCACACACACTGTCAACCAACAAGCCACCAACAACCAACAGTGCAATGCTTTTTATATTGGCCATGGCGGTGAGATCTTTCGGTGTTTATAGTAGTTTTATGCTCTCTCTGCTAACATTAATGTGATTGTAAATCCTAGCTTTCCCTATATATTGCCCATTCTTTTCGATGACTGCTTATCAATCAGATTCTTCCCTCCCGTCACCCTTTCTGCAATTTCATCTGTAAGTTACTTGCTGCACTTTCTAATTTGGAACTTACTAAAATCAGGTTACTTTTTATTAATGCATTCTGCTATCAAAAATCCAATAGTGACTTCAAATTGTACTTATGGATCTTTTCATATGTGTGTTTAAAAGCTGATTTTTTTTCTTCTTTTCATTTTCTGATCCTTAGAAATGAAGACAAGTGTGAAATTGTTCTTCGAAGTTGTGTTGGACTTTATACGAAGATTCTTGATTGGGATCTTAGCCACAGGTCCCATACCAAGTCACATTGCTTACATAATGGATGGCAATCGAAGGTACGAAAAAAACCATAACTTGTCCAAAGGGATGGGTCACAGTGCTGGGCTTGCATCTATGAAGAAGATGCTCAAATACAGCTATGGGATAGGAGTGAAGTATGTGACAGTGTACGGATTCAGCATCGACAATTTCAAACGCCCCGCAGAAGAAGTTAAAACACTGATGGAACTGTTTCAAGAGAAGATAGAGATCTTAACATTGCCAGGAAGTATTGTGCACCAGTTAGGCCTTAGAATTCATTTTATAGGAAACTTAAACCTCTTAAATTCATCTCTGCGGATCACTGCTGAAAATGCCATGAGGGCTACAGCACATAACAACCAAACTGTCCTCTTGTTCTGTATCTCATATACTTCAACAAGCGAGATTTTCCACGCTGTGCAAGAATCTTGCAGCTACGCGGCAAACGGTCTGATTGAACAGGAAAAGGAGATTATTGAATTGGGTGACATTGAGAAAAGAATGTACATGGCAGTAGCACCTGAGCCCGATATAATTATCAGGAGCTCCGGCGAGACTAGGCTAAGCAATTTTCTTCTGTGGCAAACTGGCAAAAGTTTACTGTATACAACTGCTGCCTTGTGGCCGGAGGTTGGCCTAGGTCATCTGGTTTGGGCTGTGTTGGCTTATCAAAGAAACTACTCATACTTGCATAAGAAAGTGAAGCAAGTGTAGTTTTTAAATATATATGATGTATCAAAAAAAAATCAGCAAGAATTAAATGCATGTTCCTTAGTTTTCAAGTTAAAATTAGTTTATATTAATTAAATCAAATTTCTACATAACTTTGTCCAACTGTTGTAGTGTTCTTTTGCCTTTTCAGGCATTGTTTTGCGGCTTTTGCCTTATCAAAAAAAGAAGAAGAAGGAAACTTTGCTTCTCACAATTTGTTTCAGTGTCGCTTGTATCCATATTCAAGTTAAAATTGACAGTGAGCGCACCCACACATCAGCTTTCACACATGCGACTGTCCAGCCACTGAACATATAGTAAGTTTAACAAATGTCACATTTTCTTGCTCTCTACATCTTGCTAGTGAAATCTAACTGATCAGTTTTATTGCACAAGTCTTGCTGATTTCGTTCTCAACTTACTTCCTTTTTTAGAACATCGGATTTTTTTTTATGAGAATGAAACACATCAACATATAATATTCTGAATAGTGGTGAATAAGCAACCCTTTGTTCTGCACTAATTAAACTTCAGCTATTTATCTCATTTACATTTGAAAACTCACTTACATGGTGCATGCTGGCTGCCTACTTAAAAAAGCTCTCATTTGCTTCCTTTTTCTGATGCAGCTGTTTAGATCTAACTATATTAGAAGAAGAAAAAACTTTGCAGCTTATGAAAAGCATGAGATTAGAAACTTGGTGGTGGGACTTAGCTGGTTGTGTTTATCCTTTAAATGGCAACATTTTCCAACATACTTTAGTATTTTTTTTTTTTCATTCAGAATCGAAGTTATTTGTTATGTTCTTGTCTGTGTTAAGCAGTTAACCATGTCCATGTCTGTCTCAAATAGCAGTAAAGCTCTTCAACGCCTCTGTCCAATCATGGTATATATGATGGTGCATGAAGCCATTAACGGGGTGGCCTCTTATAATTTTTGCTGGCCACAAGTCCCGAAACATTATATGAGAAAGCATGGAAAGGTGTGATTTTTGCTTGCTTAAATGTGGTTGGACTTTATCATCTTCCCTTGATGTGCCATCTGGCGATAACTTTTGCATTCAGATTTTCATATATCCAAATTGCACATATATATGGTCTCTTTAAGGGCCAAAGATTGCTGTTGAGGCAAGTTTTATTTGAAGTGTACAATCTGTTTTAAGGTATGGAATATAACTTCACTAACAAATATAAATTACTAATCGGAAGAGAGTACAAAAAAATTCCAAATGTATGTTTTTTTATATGATATCAGATACGTAGAATTTTAAATAATTTAGCAATCATGGGCTTTAGGGGGGGGGGGGCTCCAACGCAAACAGATAACTTCCTATTGAGTATTGACTTTGAGATAAAATGGAAGCAAATGAGATATTATGTCTCAATTTGCCGACTCCCTATTGATCATTGAATTGTTAGAAATGAGATATAGACAAAAATTACAAAGGAGAATTTGACTTGAGTTTTTGAGTGGATTTTCCATACGTGTTCTTTGAAGAGAAAAAGAAACTACATGTGCCACTATATTTATATTTTGGGATGGAGTTATCACATTTCAGCATCATTGACATTTTGATCTCGTTGTGATTATGCTGGTCTAGGTCATACCAAACCACTGCTTTGATTTCTCACGTTCAAGTTTTTCCCTTGAATTGGAAAAAAAAATGGGTAAGAAAGCGTGTCGCCATCTTTGACACAGCTAACTAACTAATCCATCGTCAACACAATTATATACCACTATTTACATCAAGAAAAAAAGGTAAGAGGTTGATTTGACATATTTAGCAACCTTCAATAAAAACATGATTATTTGGCTGTCATGCATGCCCAGTTGACATTAAACCATATGCTTTTAGGGTGCATAATAAACACCTGTGTTGTAAGTTATCCATCTTAATCAATTGGCTCCTTATATAATATCTCTAAATAAGTATTTGTCACATTTCCTAACTCTAATTGTCCAATGTAAATTAATTATATCTGCTATGACTTGAAAATGATTGGAAAACAGACCAGCAGCAGCAGGGTGGTCCGTATGCAACTAGGGTTTGTTTGTTTGTACTGTGCTTGTAGCTCCATGATTATTATTTTTTGTCTAGTCTTTAGTTTAGAGTTGTAGGTCATTAAAATAATCATTGTACAAATGATGGGATTGAAAGATACTTTTGAGAGATTTGTGGTGTAATTATATGTGCAAATCCCTTCTATTTAGGATCCTGAAGTCATTCATTACATTACATCCTGAAGGTGCTTGCCATCTCATTTTAAGGTATATATATACCATCATAAGTAGCAGCCAGCTTGTATCATTAATATTTATTGACTTTCTTTAAGTGTTATATTAAACTACCATATGTGCATAAAATGTACTATATATTTTGACAACTACATACATTAATATATTTAGTTTAAGTTTTAATGTAATAGTTAATCACTGTAATCAATATTTAATTGGTTGTTTATTTGTCACTATCCTTGTTGAATATGGAGTATAAATTAAATTAATTTGGCCTACCAAAAAAAAGTTTGCTCATAGACGAGTTGTTGTGACTTAAAAATTATGATATGACTAATTACTGTATTTTTTTAAACACGTCTCTTGTCCTATATTTGTTACTTTTTTGGATCTATGAGCTAGAAAACATATTCTAATATACCACCTATATTAACCATAATGTTTTCTTGATGCAATATTAACCACAATGTGACATATCATTTTCCTTTTTGTTCTCATTTGATTTTTAAAAAGAAAATGGAAATATAATTTTCTTTTGAATGTCATCTAAGTCATCCTTTGCATTATATGTGACGCATCATTTTCCTTTTTTTGTTCTCATTTGATTTTAATTTAAGGGCGACACTCTCATTTGATATGTATAAGAAATATATAGTTTATAACGCATGCCAATAAGTGCGATTATTAAACTATGCAAAGTGCATGATTTAAGAAATGTGATATTACACGGATCAAAAGAAAACAGAAGTGATATTACATAATGACTTTAGACGTACGTTACATACAATTGTGAATTATTTAGAAATAAACCTAACTAGGTTGACAAATTTATTTAATAAAAAAAAGGTTGACAATTAATTAATAACTAATAGTCTGTTGGAGACGTATGCATATACGAAATTTTACGCGTGAAGTGAAGGAGAAGGACTGAAGCCTGAAGGTGTATGTATATAATTTGATGAATAAATTATTAACAATGAATGAATTAAGAATGCATGTGTTTAGGCGTGTTTGAATGTGTAATAATCTTCAATCCTTTTCAAAATGTCTTCGCCTTTAGTTTTATCCAAACACGTTTTATTATGCTTTAATAATTAAGACAAAAGTCCTACACATTAACACTAACACAGGTACATCTGCACAAGAGAATAAATATTGATAATAACACTAAACTATAACTATTGTATAAGAGGAGCGCTTAAATGAGGCAGTCAAATTAGAATGAGGCGGTGATGCACCACATCTCAGCATCTATCTTCATGTTTTGTGGGCGCGTCACGTGTACCACTATCAAAAAGCAAAAAGCAAATAGCAACATACTATTCCATGTCACATCAGCACAATGAGTGACTCATAGCGTGTCTCACTGCCTCATTCTACCACCTCCGCCTCAAAGGAGCGCTCCCCTTGTTAATAAAGTGTAAATTTTGTTTGATAATAATAAAGTATTAAAGTGTAATTTAAACATTTAGTTTCTTAAGAATTATGTAGAAAAATATTTACAAGTAACCTTGTATGTGACATAAAATGTAGCTTTACATATAGTAAATTGACATTGAAATTTAATAGTTATATGATCGGACATGAATGATCTCCGAATATTAATTTAGATATCATTCAATATAATTGAAAATTCGTAATCTAAATTTTTGAAAAAATTGTGAAACACGATACACAAAATATATATAGGTATGATGATAAACTTTACATTAAATGCACATGGGACATGTATCATTACCAAATGAGATGATGCATTTTGTAAGGTGAAGATTATGGTCTTTAACTCTTAAGGTCTCGAGAAAAAAAAAGAATCTCATAAATATAGTGAGTGAGAAAGTTTTTAGTATTTTACTGTATTTTTTCATACAGTATAAACTTTATTTTGGATGTAAAAACAAAACAAAACATTAAGTTTCTTCTTTTAATTTCCCAAACTTTTTATATACTAAATGGAGTGTTGAACCTTTTAAAATCCCAAATTTCCTATGGAGGCCCCTGCCCAACACTACTATAACAACATAAGCTTGAATTTTTCACATCTCAAACTCCTCCTCTCTCCAAAAGCAGAGCACTCTGTTTATGTTCTGCTCAGAACAGAGCACTCTTCAACAAATGGGACCCTTCGGCCTCTTACTCCTCCTCCCCGCCCTCTCATTACTCGCTTTAAAGATCGCCACCGCCTTATGGTGGAACCCCAGCAAACTCCAACACCATTTTTCCAAACAAGGTGTCAGAGGCCCACCTTACCAATTCTTCCTCGGTAATGTGAAGGAGCTCGCCGCTCTAATGTCACAGGCCTCAGCTCAGCCCCTGCCGTTATTCTACCACAACATCCTCCCTAGAGTCCTCCCCTTCTACCACCACTGGAAGAAAATCTACGGTACCAAATCCTAATCATCATCATCGTCATCAAAATTAGTTTCAATTTACTGTATTTGGTTGTTGATAGTATTTGGATTTATGGCATATGCCTGAATTAAATGCTGGATCAGAGGAGTGTCATTAACTCTGCTCTGTTTCTTGCTAACAGAACCACTTTATTCATACATTCATTCATGTGTTGTTGCTGTTGTTGTGTCTTGTTTGATTACCAGATGATGTTTGATATTATGATGATGATGATCATAATGATGAGTTCAGGCTCTGGTGTTGTCCCTATGTCCTCTTCTTGCTTCATCTGTCTCTTCATTTCTCAGGCTCTGTTTTGTATCTATCTATGCTGCATTTCCTCTGTCCTGTCATCTTCCTCATGTCCCTGCAGGCTCTAATTTTAACTTTCTATGTTTGTTTTTTTTTCCTCAAATATAATTTCAGTTCGGTTCAATTTAATTTAATTTTCCATGATTTTTGGTTTGTAGGTGGAACATTCCTGATCTGGTTTGGATACACGGCACGGCTGACTGTCTCCGATCCGGAGCTCATTCGAGAGATCTTCGCATCCATGTCCGAATCCTACGAAAAAACAGACACCCATCCGCTGGTTAAGCAGCTCGAAGGCGACGGACTTTTATCTCACAAGGGCCATAAATGGTCTCACCATAGAAAAATTCTCAATCCAACATTCCATATGGAAAATCTCAAAGTAAACTTCACAGTTCACACCACACCACAATTCTAATTTTACTTTTTAATTTAATTACTTCTTTGCTAAACTCAATGCATTGGTCTCTTAACTTTATTCCTCTCCCATTAATTTAAACTCTTTATTATATTCTCTATGTGCTTTGTTTCAGTTGTTGATACCTGCGATGGCCAAAAGTGTGACACAGATGCTGGACAAATGTTCCGACATGTCGGACTCGAGCGAGGTGGAAATCGAAGTGTCTGACTTGTTCCAGACCCTGACTGAAGACGTTGTCACCCGCATCGTCTTTGGAAGTAGCTACGAGGATGGTAAGACCATTTTTCGTCTCCAGGCCGAGCAGATGTCCTACGCTGCTGAATCCTTTCAGAAAGTCTTCATTCCTGGTTACAGGTAATTATCATGTGGCGCCATTATTATTATTATTATTATTATTATTAAAAAGTGGAGTCGTTCTCATGGGATTATTATTTTTTTTTGCATTTTTTGTGTGGATTATTCAGATTTATTCCGACAAGGAAGAACAGGAATTCATGGAAACTGGACAAGGAAATAAGGAGGTTGTTGGTGAAGCTAATTGACAGGAGGAGAGAAAACTTGAGTGAAGAATTGAATGGTGTGAAAGACTTGTTAGGTATGATGATAAGAGCAAGTCAAAAAGAGATGCTAGTCCAGAACCAGTTGATGATCAGCTGCAATGAAGAAAGACTACCATCAGCTATTACGTATAATCACATCATTGAAGAATGCAAGACATTTTTCTTTGCTGGCAAACAAACAACCTCCAATTTGCTCACTTGGACCACCGTATTGCTTGCTATGCACCCAAATTGGCAGACCCTGGCGCGCGATGAGGTCCTTAAGGTCTGTGGCTCGTGTCGCATCCCCTCCAAGGATGACCTGCCCAAGCTCAAGCTGGTAAATATTAACAACCACGAGTCCATGACATTCTATAAATCTTCAACAACAAAAAATCGGTTGGCATAGTTTCAAATTAAAAGTGCACTTGATTCAAGAGCATTTTAAATATGCTAAAATGGTATCTGATGATATGCAGCTGAGCATGATTGTAAACGAGTCGCTTCGCTTATACCCTCCGACGGTGGCCATGATCAGACGAGCCAAATCCGACGTGAAGCTCGGGACATACAAGGTCCCAAGCGGAACCGAACTACTAATACCAATTTTAGCAGTTCACCACGACAAGGCTTCATGGGGAAACGACGCAAACGATTTCAACCCAATCCGGTTCGCCAATGGTGTAAGCAGGGCAGCCAAGCACCCGATGGCATTCATGCCATTCGGGGCCGGGACTAGAAGCTGCATTGGGCAAGACATGGCCATTTTACAAGCCAAAATAGCTATGGTTGTTATACTGCAGAAGTGTAAACTGAAACTTGCTCCTAGCTATCAGCATGCTCCTACGGTGTTGCTGATGTTGCACCCGCAGCATGGTGCGCCGGTCATATTTGAAAGATTGAGGTCGACAGATGATGTCTTGGATAAGGATTAGGAACAACATCGTGTTATCCATATATATATATATATATAGTTTAACATATAAACCTGTTAATTGATTTTTTTTACCTGTGTAAATAATTACGTACATGTCTACCCTAGTTTTTTGTATGCTCAAAATGTACATGTGGATATCCGATCAAAAAAAAAATGTACATGTGGATATTTTTAGTTATGTGCCATTTTATGAATCGGAGGGAAGATCCACAAAACAATGAATTAAATGGAGCCATTGTGTTCCACTAAAGTGACCAAAAAGGGCACTTTGTTATGTATTCCCCAAGGCTTCAAATTTATCTGTATCTTCACATTCTTGAACACAGACAATCACCAATATGTGTACTCAGGGATATATATAATTTCTTTTTTGATAAAAAAAGAAAATAACCTTTTTTTTTTGGCATGGGCAACAGAACAAATTGCTGCTTGTACTTGTAGATTAGCTGGTGGCGCTTTACACAGATTAAATTGTGCATATTATGTGATCATCTGGGCAACTTGTCTCCCCTTACTAATTATCATTTGAATATTTATTAGTGTAGCACATAGGGGTCGGCAAAGGGCAGGGCTGAGTAGAGCTTTTGGTGAACCCTAGCCTTAGCCCTTTGCACATTATGGTCGGATCGGGCCGGGCCATGAGAAAATTCATCAGTCCTAAAGTCGTTATCGACCCTTCATTTCATAGGGCTTTTCGGACTAGGGTCGGGCTCGAGCTAATTTCGGCCATAAATGAATGATTTATTAATCGACAAATAACTCTTTAATGCTAATGCTACTAGTTTGAACGTGTGAGATTTGATGTATGTGAAAAAACTCATTCCTTTTATATCAAGAACGTCCTTAAATCAATGAATATGTAATTTTAAATCGGACTCGTATTTCTGGCTGGGCCTAATAATCGAAACCCTAGCCCGACGCTAAGCCCTTCGGATCGAGCCATAATAGGACTTCCGAATGACTAGGGCGGGGTTAGGACTAGGATCGGATCGAACCATAACAGGACTTACGTAGGGCAAAGGTCGGGTCAGGGCCACCCTAAAACTTATTTTGGCACATGGCCAAATGACGAGGCTACCACAAGTAGAAGTACAGTAATGACGACAGAAAGTGAATAATCATAACCTTGTTTTATTCAAGTTAATGTTGTCCTTGTCCCCCCTGAGAAGGTGTTCAGCGCTATGTAAAAGCAAGAAGTTGAGGATTGAGCTGTCTCATGTCTGCCTGTCTTCTGCGTGTGGTTCTCCAATGTCCAATATAGTACTATTATATAACAACTTGATTAAACTTACAAACTAAACTTTTTTCAGTATCTTTGCTTCCGTTGATTGTTGAATTTCGCTAACTCATATAACCATATAATTAAGCTAACATTTATCTCATATATCAATCTATCATTTTAGTTCATTTCTTATGTAAAAAGATGAAAAATAGTCTGCAGTTGCGACATATATAATATATATGTGCATGAAATGTGAGAAAGAATGTGGAATGGCATGTGAGTTGGACCTGAAAGTCCAGCTTTTTGAAGCGTGATTAGATATGTCTGCTTATTGAAAGTATCTCTCATGTCTTACAACATATGCTTGATTAGTGCAAAAAGGCCATCCATGTTTTGTTCAATTCACATAATGTCAATAGTCCATTATTGGAAGGAGGAACTGGTTTTTGATTTCAAATATGTAATTTTTTGTATCAGTTTTAGGGTTTCAATGGACCCAGGAAGAAGCTGATGCTGCTCAATGATGCATTGTACAAGGAAACATCCTCACATGGTGGAACCAGCAGCAATTCATCAGAGACGATATATTTGCAATTTGCAGCTGACAATTTGATGGATGCAGCAAACTCATCAAAGCCTTAACCCTGTGACATTGTAGTACTGTTAAACATGTGTTGATACAAAAGAATAAGAAATTTCATTTTGTTTCGGGGATGTAAATTTCGTTTTTGGTATAAATTATAAAATTCGTCAAAGTGATTTATAATATGTAAATCAATCATACGAACAAATTCATTCTCCAAATGATCAAATCGCGAAGGGACACCTATCATTAATTTTTATTTTTTATATTAAAAAAAAGAAATTGTTTACACGCGATGCTTTACTTTATTGGGGATAATATATTATGATTTATGCTACAAAAGAACCGGTAGGTTTTTAATTCCGGAAACATGCAGCTCTTGGAAAGTAATTTCAAAACATTGCACTTCTGCTGGGCCGAATTCGGGCCCAATCAATCTTCCAACCCAATACGAATCGTCTTCGTTACGTACAAACTCTTTGCGGCTTTCGTCATTCAATTGGATTAGGGTTTTTGTTCTTTGCAGCTGTGCCGCCTGATCGATCGCGAAGATGGTGAGAATCACTTTGTTGATATCCAGTTGAACTTCAATGTTTCTTTAGAGTGCTTTTTTCGTGCTGATTTTGATGTTTTTTTTGGTGGTGGTGGTGGTGTTGTAGCCGTCCCACAAGACATTCATAATCAAGAAGAAGCTGGCGAAGAAGATGAGGCAGAACAGGCCAATTCCTCACTGGATTCGAATGAGGACTGACAACACAATCAGGTTCGTTGACCGCTTCTCTGTTATGTCATTCAGATTTGAAATCTGTTTACAATTAACATCTTTAGCGATTCGATGTGTGTAAACTGTGAATCGTAATGTGTTTGCTTGTTCAGGTACAATGCGAAGCGCAGGCATTGGCGCAGAACCAAGCTAGGGTTTTAAGCTGATCATCAGGAGCAAGCTGCCTGTGTTTGTTTTCTGTTACTCTTTTCAATTTTTCAATCAATGTAAGACTGGGCTTAATGCAATACTCTAAATGTAGAGTCTCCGACCAAATTGCAGTTTTTATAATGTTGTGACTTCGCTTAATTCTCCGGTACATTTAAATTTACTTGGATTGTAGTAGCATGTTTTCTGGACATCTTATCGTATTTACTGTCATGTTATTGTTGTGCATTGGGGACGTGGAGGTGCTGGTATGTGTGGATGTTGATTGCTGGCATATATTGATTTAGTGGGTTCATTCATTGAATCAGAATGTGTGTGGATGCTCGCTTAACGACTAGTGTCTGAATCTGTTGTTGGTGTTATGTAAAATGTTCAAGTTTAAGACAGTAGGACGCTGCTCACAAAGAGTGTATGATGAAGCGACATTGAGTTGAGTTCAGCCAGATTTGAGTTATTTTTTACTAGTCAGTAACCACCACGAATTCTCGAGTATGGAAAAGCCATTTCAAATAGTTCGGTAGGTATTAAGATTTTGAGTTACCAACTCTGGGGTGTCACCCAGATCACATCTTAGTTTTGCCCGACTGTTATTTGCGCGCATTCTTTTCCTATGATCATTCATATTTTGCGAAACGGGTGATAGCTTTTAAAACAGATCGATTATGTAGCTGACATGCTTATTTGCGCTCTCATAAGTGTTGTCATCCTTGATAATCTAGTCAAGGAAACTTAGTATTAATACACAGTTGACCTTTAACTTAGCATAATTGTTTACAATATGCATTTCATTTGGTGCTTTTTAGGCGTCTATTTCCAAAATAGTACTGAACTTGTTACACGTCATGTTCGCTATAAAAACGTGTCATGGTCTTTAATCGACGCAGCGAATGTGCTTCTAAAACTAGAAGGTGCAAGCAACATGTAGTTCGTAGAATAATATTTTGGAAAAGGTTGCAACAATTTGTGCCCTGGAAAATTTAGCAGCGGTTACAAGAGTTGCTGCCTATTTTGAGGCGGCAGGTAATACTTTAGCAATAGGGATGTCCAAAATTGGACTGGATCGTAATTTTGAGGTTGGTCCAAGACCCGACTGTAAAATTTGAATCCTGTCCACCTATACTATCCGGATCGTAAAATTCCTGTCTGATCCGGTCATCGTTCCATAGCCTCAACAATTCTGATCCACCGGTCGGCTGGAGCGTATAACTCGAATCCGTTCCTCGATCCATGTTTTCAAAAAATTCCGGTCAATCGATCTCACTATCAGAGCATCCCTATTTAGCATTTGTGATAGTACTGCTACCTCAAAATAGGCATGGAGAGCAACAGCCGCTGGAACTTTGTATGGGTGTACATGCCCTTAATGTGATGATTGATGACTCTGAGCGTCTGTTTTACCGACATTATAACTACCATTCTCACCTACATATATATCTACAACTTCGATTCACCAAACAACGCGTGGCAGAAGACATCATTCATTTCATTCCGTCTCTATGCATATTTTTTTTAACATTTGCATTATCCACATTCTTCCAGACATAACATAGTCTATTTTGTTCTACACCATCACATTCACACTTTTATAGTATATATATATTCTGATAGTTCAGTCTCGTACAAACGACTGGTAGTTAAGCATGCCGTGAAACACGAGGAAGGATCATTCTCTCAAACTCTTGACTTGCAGTTGCCTCCACAGCTCCGCTCACATTCCTATAAATACAACCCCAGCTCATCCACACAAACTCATCAATCAATCAAGTGTTTATTCGTCTTCATATATAAATAGTCATTGCAATATTCAAGGATCTTCTAGCTTTCATCATGGGACATCCTCCGCCACCACAACCCCACCCACACCCAGGTCCGCCACCGCCACAACCCGGCCCTCCGCCACCACCCCACGTTGACCCTCCTCCACCAGGCCCTCCCGGTCCTCATGGACCGCCGGGACCACCTGGTCCTCATCATGGACCTGGCCCCCACCACCACCCTTGATCATCTCATCTTGTTCGAGTCATTGTGTGTCTATATAGTGTTGGCAATAATAATAGTGAGTCGGGTGGCTGGCTCTTGCTAGCTGCTACGACTCCATTCACTCATGTTATGTGTTGGTACTGGCGTTACTGTTTCATGTGTACACGTGTGTTTGTATACGACGTCGTTCGCGTGTCAGTACACCACGTTCAAGTATCGTTTGCCAATAAAATTAGTATATTAAAGTACACACAATGTTCGATATTTGATTTTTATTTTTTTATTTTATGAATCTCCGATACTAAAATCATATCTTATGTGGTTTTATTAAGATGACAAATGAGTCATTTTTCGATGAACGGTATATCCTTTTTTTATTTTATTTTTTTGGATAAAAACGGTATCGCTGATTTTATATTCTATAAAATAGAAGGAAAAATACACAAATGCGAGGCTGAATTTGGGCCTAGCAATCAGGATTTTGGCCCATGGATACGAGCTGCTAATTGATTGAAACAAATCGTAAATAATTAATTATTAAATGATTGATACGATATTTGAAGCATGTAATAAATTAAACAAGAAGCCGCTAGATCATCATTCAAATACGCGCATTTGACCATTCGGCAAATCATGTTCGATACGTTGCACAACATGCCTGCCGATTGGTAAAACAATGGCACGACCATAAGAGTTAATTTGATTTAAGTTTTATACTAGTTGCTAACTTCGCAAGTAAGCTTGCGCTATCACCACATGGCTTATTAATTGGATGCCTTTTTTTATTATGTGACGCTTTAGTGTTATAGTTTTTTAGCTTCAGGAGCTCGCCTCCTGCTTTTCTCAAAGGGCACGAAGGTTCGTCATCCGTTGTTGTAGTGTCGATCACTGCGGTCGGTCCGACCAAAACTGTATGTTTGGTCGTGCTCTTTCTATGAGTAGTGCTCCTTCGGGGCAGCTGACTCATCTTTGTAGCCTTTGTGGCGTAATCACAAAAAAAAAAAATAGAATTGTTATTTTTTTTTTTAAACTTAGATGCCAAAACAAAAGAGAGCTCCATCATCATCATCGTTACAAATACTCGGATACCCAAACATCTAACTTTGACAGCAACTAAAAAAATAAACAAATAAAACATTGACCTGATTGATTACGTCCAAATTCATATTAACACAATTACGACAACCGTCACATAAATGTGGCAAACACAATAGGTCAGGGCTGAAATATATAATTTTTTTAATGTGACACGATATGAATTATCTGTCTGTCAACAGGTACGTGGCCGTTGGTCCATTATTGTAATCGTAACATCAGAAATGAATGGTTCTAGTTTATGACATATCTAAGTGTAACAAAATTATACGTGTAAAGCCAATTCTGTCATTTTTTTTAACTTTATGCATTGGTTTCCAAAGAAATCGTTGCATAATATCTAGACGCGTTTGACATTATGCATCGATTTTCTTTGAACCAATGCATAATGTCTGGACATTATGCTACGCTTCATTATGCATCGGATCCAAAACCGATGCATAATGTAAAAAAACTGATGCATAATAGTACTTCTGTAGTAGTGTGTAACAGTGCAAGTAAATTATTACTGTCGACCAGTTGGTATAACCTTTCAGGGAAAACAAATTTAATATGACCACACAGTCATTAATTGGGTCAATATTGTATACACATTTCAGATATTAGCTTAAATTTCACTAAAGTTAAACAAAGATATATTTGTGTTGTTTAGATGGCGAATGTATTAAATACTCCCTCCGTCCCTCATTGTTTGTCCAAAAGGACAACCGGTACGCTAATTAGGAAAAGTAAATAAAGGTCGGTGAGAGAAAGAGAAGAAGGAAGAAATATGAGGAAAGTGTATATGAAGGTGGGTTCCGCACACGATTTATTAGTTATTTATCATTGAAAGTATATTTTTTTTAATAAAAATAAATTTATTTGGTAGGAAAGAGATGATTGATTTGATTATTGGGTTATATATAAAAGGAAAGTGGACAAATATTAGGGGACACCCAAAAAGGAAAGTGGACAAACATTGAGGGATAGAGGGAGTAATATATATTGAGTATAAACTAAAATAAGAAATGGAATTCAATATACGATACTAGTAAATTGCCCAACCAGCGTTTGGTCTTGGTATAAAAGTTCATATTGACTTTTTCAAATTTTATAAAAAAAAACTGGACTTTTTCAAATTGATTCCCACTCACAATTAAATACTCCAACTCCAGTAGAGTAAACTTGTTTTTGTTTATAATAAATATTGGGAATAGTTGTTTCAATAATAATAATAATATTCTTTACTCCACTTCCATAATGTTCCCAGCTTCCGCCACGCCTAAAAATAAAAAATAAAAAATTAAAAAAAAATACAGTACAAAATTGAAAAAGAAAAACCAAAAGATAAAAAACCCTCTTCGGACCGCAAACGTTAGAACTTTGGTAACAGCAAAGGTCGACAACACCACCAAACGCATAAATCACTTCTCTCGATTCCAACCTCGTTTCTCCGCTCGACAACCAATCTCAACCCTGTAACAATGGCGTCATGCTTCCGACTAACTCCGCCACTAGTTTTCCTGCTTATCTTCGCGTTCTCGGTCTACTCACTGGCGCACGGAAACCCTCAACGTTTCGAGTCCCGTTTTCAATCCAGAGGTAACCCGCTTCTCTAATTGTGATTTCCTTTCGAATGGTGTGTGAAAGATTAAGTCTTCTTTGGTGTGGTAGATGCTGAGTTTAACAGCGGTGCTTTTCTGGGGGTGGTTTCTGCGCGGAAGATGGCAGAAGTGAATCACTCGGATTTGATATTGGCGGAGGGTAGAGCGACGAGGAAGGATCCAACTGATGAGTTTAGGTATTATACTGGTGGCTGGAATATCAGCAATCAGCATTACTGGGCTGTGAGTTTCTTCTCTCCTGTTTCTTATTTTGCTCTTTACACATCTTTTTCAATTGATTCGTTTCTTTGTATAATTGTTTTTATCTGTTTTGTTGAGTATTTGTGCTATTTGAGTTTGTTTGACTATCCAAGTGAATTGGATTGCTTAAGCTCTTGCTGGTTGTGATGCTTTAGCATTGAAGACGGTTATATCTCCCTCGAATGTTATGTGATCTTATTGTGAGATCATAAAGATGAAATCTTTATGCTTCTAGTGTTCCTTGTTTTAGATTAGGGTTCATTACATGTTTTCCTTATACTGGTTGACATTTCCGCCACCAATTTGAAAACTCATTGAGTCTCAATTTGTGGCTGGAATATCTGGATGGTTGAGTGCGAAAAAACGGTTAATTTCGTTATGTTGATCACTGCGAATTCACTACAAAATCTTGTTATGTTTACGTACCAAGCAGTTATTAATAAATTGGAGTAAGAGTTTTGTATACGTTTAAGTGCTAACAACCATCGATTTCTTTCGATTTCAGTCTGTTGGATTCACCGCAGTACCCTTGTTCGCCATAGCCCTTGTCTGGTTTGTTCTATTCGGGCTATGCCTGTCCTGCATCTGCTTTTGCTATTGCTGCTGTCCCCGAGAACCTTATGGCTATTCACGAGTAGCATATGCGCTCTCCCTTTTCATGCTTATACTGTTCACAATATCGGCAATGTGAGAGCCTCCTTATTGATCTCAACATTAACAGTTTAACACAATCTACTACAATTATTTTGATGGTTAGTATCTGATTTTTTTACTATTCGGTGTTGTTAGTGTTGGGTGTGTCGTTCTCTACACTGGTCAAGGGAATTTCCATAGCAAGACGTCAGATACCTTGTCTTACATTGTAAACCAAGCTGATGTCACTGTAGAGAAGCTGAAGAATGTTTCGGACTACTTGGATGCGGCTAAGGGAATCAAAGTGGATTCAAATCTACTGCCCAATGATGTTATGACTAACATTGACAACATTAGAAAGAAAATCAACTCTTCTGCGACTTTTCTGGCTAATGAAACTCGTGATAATTCGGCACGCATACAGAACGTCTTGGATGCTGTGTAAGTAGCTGTATTTCAATTTGTTTTCCTTTCTTCAAAAATATGCGAGGAACCTGGCTTACATTTTGTTGTGCAGGGGGCTTGCCCTTGTTATTGTAGCTGCTGTAATGCTCCTTTTGACCTTTCTCGGATTTCGTAAGTAATTTTATCCTATCTCAGATTCAGATGTTACCATAATGGGTCTCATGATAACGTATTACATCTTGATATTTGGCTGCAGTATTTTCCCTGTTCGGGCTTCGTTGCCTTGTCTACACGTAAGTCCAATGCTGTTATTTAAATCAATTTTATTCCTAATTTCAGTTTTGAATTCTCCTTGTTGCCTTTAAGCCCCATTAGATACCTATAACTGCAGTTTAATAATGTCAATGCTTGCAGTTTGGTGATCATAGGTTGGTTTCTGGTTGCCGGAACGTTTATACTCTGCGGTATTTTTCTCCTTCTCCACAAGTAAGACGTTTTTTCAAACACATTCCGCATTCAAACACTTTGTACTCCAATAATATTAACAAGTGAAATCCCTTTTTTTCCCTCTCCGACAACAGTGTGGTTGCAGACACATGCGTTGCGATGGATGAGTGGGTTCAGTATCCCTTAGCCCACACAGCGTTGGATGATATCTTGCCGTGCATAGACAATGCAACCGCTCAAGAAACACTACTCAGATCCAAGGATGTCACGTACCAACTAATCACTGTGGTTGATTTTGTCATCACTAACATATCAAATAAGGACGTCCCACCCCAGCTAGGTCCACCATTCTACTTCAACCAATCTGGTCCACAGGTGCCCACTCTTTGTAATCCGTTCAACTCTGACTACTCAAAACGACAATGTTCTTCAGGGGAACTAGACTTCAACAATGCAACTTCGGTAAGATACTAGAGATCCCTGCAGCTCATTAAATTTAATTAGGTCGCGTGAAACCAAGTCTTTAAGAATTATTCTAAATTTTACTTTTGTAGGTGTGGAAAAATTATGTGTGTGAAGTATCTGCCTCGGGAATTTGCAACACAACTGGTCGTATAACCCCAGACACCTACAAGCAAATGGCGGCTGCAGTGAATGTAAGCGTGGCTTTATACGAATATGGCCCATTCCTAGTTGACCTCCAAGACTGCACTTTTGTTCGACAAACTTTCACAGACATCACAAGCGGCCACTGTCCAGACCTGAGACTGTACAGCAAATGGGTCTACATAGGTCTAGCAATGGTAGCTGCTGCAGTCATGCTGTCACTCATTTTCTGGGTTATCTATGCTAGAGAGCGCAGGCACCGCGTCTACACCAAACAGTTTGATCACCCGTTCGAAAGGTCTTCGGCTCCATGGCAGGCAACAAACAATGGTTAATAAGAAATAGTTCAGTGTTGAGTGTGTACAGATACATTTTGGTTTTGATTGTAATGGAGAATGGCTCTGGCTGTGTGGATTTTTTGAGCTGTGAAGCCTCCATTTTGAATTTGATATGAATTTGGTTGTTCATATAAATTATATAATTAATGCCTTTGTTCGGATTTCAGTTCGATTCTCTGTTCAATTTTTTAACATACTATTTTGAGATACTATTTTGAGATCTAGCAAAGGCCCTTTCATAAAGCAACGCCGTTTCATCATTGTTAGCCCAATCACAACGCGCCACGTGGATTGGATGCTTCCATATTTCTCGCTTCGGACATGACTATAAACAAATAGCGAAAGCTCATTCGCTAACATGCGCGCTCCCTCTCCATCAAGGTGCTAAAAGTACGCCTCATCGTCGCCTGGTTGCCTTTATCTGCAAGCATCTTCTTCAGTTTGAAGTAGTTGGAGATACCTTCCTGTGGACGCATCTCGACTCCGTCGTCTCTCTAACCGACTGCTCTTGTGTAAGATTGATTCAGATTGGTGTTTTATCTGATAGGGTTGTGTGGATTTTTACAGTGTTGTTTGATTTTGATTTGGAAGTCCCGAGGTTTGAAAGTTCGAATTGGTTGTTGATTTATGTGCATTTTGATGACTAAAAAGCTAGCTTGTTTGGAATCCCAACTGTTGGATTGGCTGGCTTTTGTTGTTCTGATTTCATTTACCTTCACATCTTTTTAAAGTTTGTTTAGATTTTTGTACTCATCAATTTGATCACTATCTCCTTCGATAGTTTTCTTTTTTAAACAAAATTTAAGACAAATATGTGAGCTTGGATGTGTTTCGGATGAGTTAAATCATGTTTTGAGATGGAAATGTTACTTGATTTGGTGGAATGATAGGTAGTCATGCATGTTCTTGTTTCATGCAAATATGAATTCTGATTATGTTATTGCTTTGTGGTTCGGATGAATTACAGCCTTACAGGGTTTGAGATCAGCATATTGTCAGCTATGCGAGTTGAGAGGCAGCAATCGCTGAATGTGGTGGTACTCACAATTTTTATCCTTCTTGCTTGCGCGAGTAATGGGGATGCTGGAGTGACTAGTGCCTTTATCCGGTCTGAATATCCATCCGTTGACATCCCACTCGATGATGAAGTGTTTAAAGTTCCGAAAGGTTACAATGCGCCGCAACAAGTAAGTTGACATGCTACATTGCAGTCTGTAGAAGACATATTTTAAAATTGTTTTATATCAATATTTGTACTGGCACAGGTGCGTATTACTCAAGGTGATTATGAAGGAAAGGCTGTTCTAATATCATGGGTAACAGCTGATGAACCTGGACGAAGTATAGTGCACTATGGTAGTACAAAGAAATCATATGATAGAACTGCTCAAGGAAATATGCGGAACTACACTTTTTACCAGTATGAGTCTGGTTACATTCATCATTGCCTCGTTGATGGCCTTGAGGTACTTATACTGAGTCTGGATATAAGTCGACTTTAATGAATAATCTTTTAATATTTATCTGGAAACATTGGTCCTGGATTTCAAACGTAACCAAGTTACTAATTATTTGACTCAGTATGATACCAAGTATTATTATAAGATTGGAGAAGGAGATTCTGCTCGGGAGTTTTGGTTTCGTACCCCTCCACCTATCAACCCAGATGCATCATACAAATTTGGAATAATTGGTAAAGTTATTGATGGCATCTTCAAATCACTATGTTGTTTCGACTTAATAATATATTAAGCTTTTGAGTGGACGCCCCTATTATTTTAGTTTTGTTAGCAGTTTCCAGTCAATTTTTGTAGTTAAATTGGTTACGCACTTGGATATAAAAATCTCATGATATTACAAGCTGAAGAGTTCAATTCTTATGTTCCTAGCAATTAGCATTGCATCATCAGAGGGTTTTGAGGGAGTACCAGTGACAACTGAAAATTGTTATTACTTATGCATTCAATTGTAGAACATCTATGCTCCCGTACTGCTCATAAAGATTTCATTAACCAATATGGGCTCGAATATTTGGACAGTTTGACATGTAGAACTTTCAAAGGTTATTTCTTCATATGGGTAAGAAGACAATTTTGTTAAATTTGATTATCATTCACATTTTCAGGTGATTTGGGGCAGACATATAATTCTCTGTCAACTCTTGAGCATTGTATAGATAGTGGAGCGCAGGCTGTTCTTTTTGTTGGAGATTTTTCATATGCTGATCGTTATGATCATAATGATATTGGTGTGAGATGGGACACATGGGGTCGCTTATTGGAGCGCAGTGCAGCTTATCAACCATGGCTTTGGTCTGTTGGAAATCATGAAATAGAGTACTTCCCTCACTTGGTAATATAGCCTGAACTTATGAGCACATTGGAAAGACATTATCACAGCATCTTTTAATTCTGTTGGTGACGAATGCATCCATAAGTAAAAATATGGTTCAGCCTTCAGCGTCCACTATCGTCATAGTGAAAACATAGTGATTAAAATGCATCTGCACCTATCAGGGATTCAGACAAAGATCAACATAAAATTTGTTCTCATGAGAGTGCTTTCAGTTCTCTTTAAAAACATATTTCATGATACCAACTTGTCTTTAATAACTTTTGTTGTTGTTGCATTTGTTGCTGTTTTATCTTGCTTAGAATATGTATTTATTTTCAGTTTCAATATGTACAAAGTTCCTCAAGTGTCCTTTAATTCTTAACACCAATATGCAGGGTGAAACTGTACCTTTCAAAAATTTTCTGCATCGATTTACTACTCCCTACAAAGCCTGCAATAGTAGTGAGCCTCTATGGTATGCTGTCAAGCGGGCATCTGCTCATATAATTGTGCTTTCCAGCTACTCTCCGTATGGTAACTTACATGAACTCCTCTGTTACATTGTCCATGAATTGTTCCTTAAGCATTATTTTGCTTATGCAATATTATTTTCTTCTCTGCAGTAAAATATACACCCCAATATAAGTGGCTGGATGAGGAATTTAAGAGAGTGGACCGAGAAAAAACTCCATGGTTAATTGTTCTTATGCATGTTCCGATTTATAACAGTAACGAAGGACATTATATGGAGGGAGAAAGTATGCGAGCTGTCTTTGAAGACTGGTTCATCAAACACAAAGTTGATGTAATCTTTGCTGGTCATGCCCATGCCTATGAAAGATCGGTATGACCCTTCATGCCCCCGACACATCTAATACCTTTGTCCTACTTATTAGCAATGATATAAAAGTATTTTTACCACCAACTGGATGCTGAAAAGGGTTTATTGTTCTTGGTTCTCATTGAGCTTCCTTGAGTCGATAGTTGACAATGTCAATTTTTCTCTCCAGTACCGAATATCAAATGTACATTACAATGTAACAAGCGGCTTCAGCTACCCAGTACCTGATAAATCTGCTCCTGTTTACATAACTGTTGGGGATGGAGGCAATCAAGAAGGCCTTGACTCAGGGTGGGTTGAGTTGAAACTTCTGATCAATACTGTCACCGTGATTGTGCAGTGAATACATCTCAGGGTTTCTTGTGCTTTTTTAGCAATTAATATTTTCATGTCTGTGGTGGTTCAGGTTTATGGAGCCTCAGCCTGATTACTCTGCATTCAGGGAAGCTAGTTATGGGCATTCCACATTAGAAATAATGAACAGAACACATGCCCTCTACCACTGGAACCGCAATGAAGATGGAAAGAAAGTCCCTACAGATTCATTCGTGTTATATAATCAATACTGGTAAATAAGGTTCTTTATCTTTTCTCCATCATGTCACCGATTATGTGCAGATTGCTACTACGAGTAGTAAACACAAAAATATAACACCACCAATTTCCAATGTAGACCCTATATATATATCTATGTATCACGCAGGGGCAAGAATCTCCGCAGAAGGAAACTAAAGAAACATTCTCTACGAGTTCCATCTGATGCCTTGAGCAAATAGCTCCTCACTCACTATGGACTTAAATCAGACATGCATCATGACACGACAAGGTGATTTTTTTGATCATCATCAATTAGCACATCGTCACGTGACACGTCCCAATATGATCTGTTTAAGCTATAAATGAATTTGATGGGGGGAGTATTGGATATTTGAAAGTGAAACACATTCATGTTCCATGTAGTGAATATGAACTTTGGCTATGCACCAGCCATGTTCAGACACTGCTGGTTTGTCGAAATGTTAGTACTGAAAACGAATAGTCTTTGACGGTCTTGTCAACTACCCAACCCCTGTTTTGTCCTTAATCCTTATGATAGATGCTACATACATATAAGGACAAGCTTTTGCACATGCCAAAAGTTAATGTCTGTAGTCCCTTGATTTGTGAATGATCTCAATGATTTGAGTTTTGCGGAAAAATAATAATAATCGAAGCATCTTAATTGGAAGATTAGACGTTATAAAAATCAACTTTAGTTTTCCAAATTTTTTTTCCCTTGGCATTATAAAAAAAAACTACAATTATAATTTTCATAAATGGCTTATATTTCCTTCAAAATAAAATTAAACACAATATCCAAGTTCATCTTCACATTTTCTATTATACTTAGATTAAAATTTAAAAGTGATTTAAGACACGTAACTCGACATATACTCCGTATTATATTTATTAGACAATGATTTTAAAGTCCTGAATTCAACCGGAGGACGTGTGTACCTGTGACACGTTAGGCTTCTTGCTTCTGTTGGACACATAAGCTCAGCAGAAATAATTTATTATTAGAATTCCTTATTATGAAATGAAACAAATGGCACACGTGTAATCTTATGGTTGGAGGAATAAATAGAGCATGGCAAGAACACCATGTGATTTTTTATCTTATTTAAAAAGTCGCGTGCACGTGTCAACCTCTACTGCAAAGTGAATCAACTTTATGTTATATTAAAATTGTTAAATAAAGTATATATTTTATACGAATCACAGTCGCATACTACCTTTATCTTTATGTAATATTTAATTAATACTCGCCTACTTTTTTTTTAATATATTTGGGAACATTTAGCATTTAGGTGACACTTGGCACATAATTTAATCTCATTTATATTCTCAGTGACTAACCCAATATATTTCTTTGCATTAACGGTTTTTTTACAATTATTCAGAACATTACAATGTAATAAAACTTTATCATTTAGTGCATTAACGATCTATTTGAAATTTGTAAAAGTTGACCACATTGTATTTTGCCAATATCATTTCAGTTTGAGAACAAAATTAAATAAAATAATTTAGACTAATGTTATTTTCACCACTTTAATTCATGTGACGTAATCAGAAAATAATATTTTCAAACAAAAAATGTCATAGCCTAGAAGGTGGTGATTGAGTATTTGAGTTTGTAGAACTCTTGTCTTGCAATAGTTAGGTTAAGGGTTTTAACTCCACTGTGGACCTTTTCCTCCATCCTTCATGAATGTTTTTCCTATGTCCTTCCCCCTCCCTTTTGGAGGTTTGCAGGTGTTAGTCTCTTCCTCTCGTGAATGCGTGCTTATGTGCTGCTATGACCTTATAATGAAAGTGTATGGTAACGAGTGAGTTTCAAAGTTCACCGCCATGGCCTTACCATAGAGGTGTATGTCAACGAGTGTGTTTCAAAGTTTGAGATGTCGCATGACCTGTGCTTCAACAAATTTTTCAAGTCAAGTTCAAATCAGGGGTGATACCCTTTGTGTGACATGTGCTTCAAACAGACTAGAAATATATGTGTCTCCAAAACATATTATGTATGTGTTGTCTTCTTAGATATGTTTCATGTAAAACTCACATTAAAAAAAATGCATAATCTTGCTGTGATTTATTGACTATGATTCTCTAAATTCAAATTCATTTATACAAATAAAAAAAATGTCTGGTGGGTGTTTGTACATTAGCGCGAAAATTATATCCAAACTTTTCCCATTAGAGTGATAATAACACCGAAATTTTTAAAGGGAAGTGACACTAACAACAATTACTTATAATTGTGATAATAGGCGTTCATGTGGATCGAACACTAATATATTGAATGATTTTTCAATAATAGAGTTGTCAATAATTTTATAGTATTTTTACAAATTTTCAGTTATTTTTCAAAAATTGTCCTTTTTAGATTATAAAGATATTAGTTATAAATAAATAAAAGTAAGTGAGTAATTATTAGTAATAAAAAAATCACATAGAGTCATAGGGTTAACTTCCTATGAGAAGCTCATATTAGGTGAGAAATAAGAATTAAATTTGATCATTCATCTTGTGTAATCAACGAACCAGATTAAACGTATTTAATCTTACAAAACTGCCTAATTATCATATAAAATTGTATCCATCAAAAAAATCATATAAAAGTGTAATCAGGAGCAAATTAGTCATGCTCTTAATTTCTAAAAATCAAACTGCGCATTTATCATTCAACATAAAACCCAATCATACGGCGACGTCGACGGAAGGCAGATTGCGCATTTACACACAGGAAGATTGCGCACGAATACAATCAATTAGTCATGTCATCGCCTTTGTCCACTGCGACAGTAGGCGACGATAGTCAACAATGACAGGAAATACAATCAAACATTGTACAACATGTTACGTAACATTATACATCATATTTCATTTAGAGTAAAATATTAAAATACGTAACATTATACACCATGTTTGCGTAAATTGATCAATTAATGTTCCAATCACCTAAACTGCTAAACAGTTATATTGGAATGATTGTTTAGTCTATTCCAGTGACAGCTGCGCTTCAATCACTCCATCAGGGCCATAATGTTGCTTTGTCCATTCTTCAAGCGCAGGAATTTAATAAGCATATTCTCTTACAAAGAACGTCAAGTTAATCAAAAAACGGCTATATCAAAAATACATAAAGTAATAAAAAATGGAACGGCAGCTTTCTCTGTCGTTTATTTTCTCTAGCTATATAAATTGAATCTGTCACCACCACCCACTACACGTACACGAAGTCACGAATCGTCATCTTCTTCCTCAACCATCTCTCCGAGAATCCACTCCTCAATCCTCGTACATCAGAACCTGGTCACAAATCGGAACACTAATATTTTCAAACCGTTGACCGATTATCGACTGATTGAAATTTGGAATTGTTGTGCTTGTGCTCGGAGCAGGAGGAGGCCGAGCTAGGGCTGCCATGGCGGGAAACGACTGGATTAACAGCTACTTGGAGGCGATACTGGACGTAGGGCCGGGAATCGATGAAGCAAAGTCGTCGTTGCTGCTCAGGGAGAGAGGGCATTTCAGTCCGACTCGGTATTTTGTGGAGGAGGTTATCACTGGCTTCGATGAGACTGATCTTCACCGCTCTTGGGTTAAGGTGTTATTTCTTGCTTCATTTTTCTTCCGTTTCGTGTTGGCGTTGAGCCTGATTGGTGTTGTGTGAATTGGTGTTAGGCTGCGGCGACGAGGAGTCCGCAGGAGAGGAACACTAGGTTGGAGAATATGTGCTGGAGGATCTGGAATCTGGCTCGGCAGAAGAAGCAGGTTTCTAATCTTGATTTTTCGGTGCTGATTGTTGCAATTATGCTTCGATGTTTTACTTTTTGTTTGGATTTCAACATGCGTAGCTTTTTGAGCGGTTGTTGTTGTTTTCCTGATCTGTGTGTAGAGGGCAATATTGGCTTGATTTTATTTCTTCTTTGGATTTAATTGGATTTTGGTCTTCTGAGTGGCAGTGCTGGCTTCCCGATAGATTTTGTTTGATGTGGCTGGTGTTAATTAATTAATCCCCTATTTCATACCTCCCTAGTAAAGACGGTCATTCTATGATGCCTCTGTGGCCAACAGTGTTTTCTGCTGGAAAAGTATGATTTTCTTAAACGATATCTATATATATAAAATTTTTGGTTTTGTGTATATGCGATTGTTGAGTGTATAAAAATGACACTTGTTAGGGGGTTTATCATTTATGCAGTCCCTTGTCTTTTGTGGAATATATGTCTTTTTCTTTCAAATGAAGTCAAATATTTTCTTTTTCTTTATTTGGGTCTTGTTTTTTCCGTTTCTTAATGTTGATGTGGTAAAAAGTTGAGTCCGAATCTGGGAGGAACTCAATGTGACATGCTTTAGGTGATTTGTTAGTAAGATATGAAAGTCCTGCTTTGGTTATGTAGCTGGAGGGTGAGGAAGCCCAAAGAAAGGCCAAGCGTCGCCTTGAGCGTGAAAAGGGGCGCAGGGAGGCCGTGGCAGATATGTCTGAGGACTTGTCTGAGGGAGAGAAAGGTGATACTGTTAGCGATATGACGACCCAAGGTGACAGCACTAGAGGAAGGCTTCCTAGAATCAGTTCTGTTGACATGATGGACACATGGGCCAGTAATCAGAAGAGCAAAAAGCTATATATTGTATTGATAAGGCAAGTACTCTATTTAGCTGTGTCCGTTAACACACACAGAATCAGGAAGTTGGCCTTTCAGTATAATTTGATTTATAGGTTTACATTTCAATGTCATACATTCCAGGTCTATTTTACTAATGACTAGACGAACAAAGATAATATAAATGCAGAGTGACATTCTGATTTTTTTTTGGTTAATATGTTATTGCATCTTCCATTTATGCTTTGTTAAATTAGTTGACATAATTGATAATGGTCTTAAATGTTCATTCACTTGCAGCCTTCACGGTTTGATTCGCGGTGAAAATATGGAGCTTGGCCGAGATTCTGATACTGGTGGACAGGTTGCTGCTACTGTAGTTAACACATTGAACTATGTTACATTTGAACGGTAGTTATTGGTAACTCAGCACGGTGTCTTCGTCTTCTTCGTAGGTCAAGTATGTTGTAGAGTTAGCAAGAGCTCTGGGTTCTATGCCGGGAGTATATAGGGTTGATTTATTGACGAGACAAGTCTCATCACCCGACGTAGATTGGAGTTATGGTGAGCCAACAGAGATGCTGACACCAAGAAACTCGGAAGGTTTCATGGATGAGATGGGGGAGAGCAGTGGTTCCTATATTGTTCGAATACCGTTTGGTCCAAAAGATGAATATATTCCAAAAGAACTTCTTTGGCCTCACATTCCTGAATTTGTTGATGGCGCGCTGAGTCACATTATACAGATGTCTAAAGTGCTTGGTGAGCAAATCGGCTCAGGAGAGCCTGTCTGGCCAGTTGCTATTCATGGACATTATGCTGATGCCGGTGATTCTGCTGCTCTTTTATCTGGTGCTCTGAATGTGCCAATGGTTTTCACTGGCCACTCACTTGGACGAGATAAGTTGGATCAACTTATGAAACAAGGGCGTCAGTCTAGAGATGAAGTTAATCTGACGTACAAAATAATGCGTCGAATTGAGGCTGAGGAGTTGGCATTGGATTCATCTGAGATGGTAGTAACAAGCACCAGACAGGAGATTGAGGAGCAGTGGCGTTTGTATGATGGTTTTGATCCAATATTGGAAAGGAAGCTGAGAGCCAGAATTAAGCGCAACGTCAGCTGTTATGGACGTTACATGCCTCGTATGGTTGTAAGTTCCTGTACACCAATTCTATTTATTCATTTTAACTTAAGGCTGCGTGGTCTCAGGCTTGTTTTCTTAATGATATGTTTTATGTTATATATCTGATGAACGGCTGTTTCTCAAGGTGATTCCACCTGGGATGGAATTCAATCACATCATTCCCCATGAAGGTGATATAGATGGGGAAGCTGAAGGGAATGATGATCAGCAAGCTGCTCCAGATCCACCTATATGGTCTGAGGTGCTACTTCTGCCATTTCATTCATGGTTTACTTATATTATCTAAGCTGAAGGAAATCAGGGCCATCTTTCCACACCAGTGACTGTGTTTGGCCATCAATTTACTTATATCATCTAAACTTGCAGATAATGCGCTTTTTCACCAATCCACGCAAGCCGATGATACTTGCTCTTTCTAGACCTGATCCTAAAAAGAACCTTACTACGTTGGTGAAAGCATTTGGAGAATGCCGTCCATTACGAGAGCTTGCCAATCTTGTAAGTGTCGGGTGAAAATTACTAGCATTTTCTTCGTAGTGTGCACTAGCTCATTTTGTTATCATATATCTAATGCAGACATTGATAATGGGCAACCGAGATGGTATCGATGAGATGTCAGGCACTAATGCCTCTGTCCTTGTGACTGTTCTCAAGCTAATTGACAAATATGATTTGTATGGTCAAGTGGCATATCCGAAACATCATAAACAGTCTGATGTTCCTGACATATACCGATTGGCAGCCAAGACAAAGGTGGGTTTTCTTGCATATATCTCCGGGAATTTGGGGTCAAGAAGCATATACAAAAAAATATGAATTCGCACATGATACATATGTGTCTATGCAGTGGTGGACTTGTTTTCATTTAAGTTTTATCCTTAAGCTTGACAAATAACTGGGTTCGTAAGTTTTTGAGTTTCTTCCGACAAGTGCTACTGTTAAGTAAAAAGCTGCTGGGGCGAAGTTTCTGTGCACGCAAATGCTATTAGTTCTACATTTTGATCATGTCTGACTTTTATCATCTTACATATTTCTCTGTTTTTTGGTATTTATTTCGTACAGGGCGTTTTTATCAATCCAGCTTTCATCGAGCCATTTGGCCTGACACTTTTAGAGGTGTGGCTCTTTTTTTTTCTCTGAGGTATTTCCACATCGTGTCATCAGTGCCGATCTTCATTTCACCATGCTCATTTTTTCTTGTGTGATATGTATGTAGGCAACAGCTTATGGCTTACCTATGGTTGCTACAAAAAATGGAGGTCCTGTGGATATTCACCGGGTATGTTTCGTTCCATGAAAATTTCTCTGAAATGAACTTTTTGGTAATTCTCCTGATCCTTCGAGGGAATTTATTCTATGCGTCAAACTTATGTAGGTACTTGATAATGGCCTTCTCATAGACCCTCATGACCAGCAGTCTATTGCTGAGGCTCTTCTGAAACTTGTTGCGGATAAGCAACTTTGGCTGAAATGCCGACAAAACGGGCTGAAAAATATACACCTTTTCTCATGGCCTGAACACTGTAAAACCTACTTAACCCGAATAGCCAGTTGCAAACCTAGGCAGCCACAGTGGCGAGGAGGTGATTATGTCGATGATACATCAGAGCCAGAATCTCCCAGTGATTCCTTGCGAGATATACAGGACATATCATTGAATTTGAGGTTCTCGTTAGATGGGGAGAAAAATGATGATAGTGAGAATGTGGATAACTCTTTGGATTTTGAAGAGAACGGCGGTGATCCAAACAATAAACTAGAGAAAGCTGTTTTAAATTGGTCGAAGGGTGTTAAAAATACTAGAAAGGCTGGCTTTATTGAGAGAGGTGACCAGAATACTGGCTCTGGTAAATTCCCGGTATTGAGGCGAAGGAGACATCTTTTCATCGTTTCTGTAGACTGTGATACGATCTCTGGTGTTTTCGATGCGGCTTCTGTTATATTTGATTCTTTGGGAAAGCAAAGGACCGAGGGTTCTGTGGGCTTTGTATTGTCTACTTCATTCACAATGTCTGAAGTGCACTCTTTTCTTGTTTCTAAAGGTGTCAGCCTCACGGAATTTGATGCATTCATCTGCAGTAGTGGGAGCGATGTCTATTATCCATCTCTTAACTCTGAAGATGGCCCTTTTATGGTTGATGAAGACTACCATTCACAAATTGAGTATCGCTGGGGTGGAGAAGGGTTGAGGAAAACACTGGTTCGGTGGGCAGCTTCTATAACAGACAAGAAAAGTGAGAATCAGGATCAGGTTATTCACGAGGATGAAAAGCTTTCGTCCACTTATTGTTATGCTTTTGAAGTGCAGAAGCCAGAAGTGGTATGTTTTCGTTAAGTCTTATATAATCCTTTATTCAGTTAGTACTACTAGTACTAACCATCTTGTTGACATGTTTTTACTTTTGAAAAGGGTCCTAGATTAATGTTTTTAATTGTGGTTTCCAATTACACAGCTGAAACTTAATTAACTGTGACCATACGCAGGTTCCTCCTGTCAAGGATGTTAGGAAGGTGTTGAGAATTCAAGCTCTAAGGTGTCATGCTGTGTACTGTCAAAGTGGGACAAGGTTGAATATCATTCCAGTTTTGGCATCTCGTTCTCAGGCTCTCAGGTATGATGGGAAGCCTAGTAGTACGCTATTCAGTTAGTCAATAGATGCTTTTTTTTCTTAGTTGGCTGAGCATAAATGATATTATGAAAATGTTGCCCTATGACGTATGTCAAACTCTAACAATGACTGTAATTTCCATCAGATATCTCTACATTCGATGGGGCGTCGATTTATCCAAGATGGTTGTATTTGTTGGTGAATCTGGGGACACGGATTATGAAGGGTTACTTGGTGGAATACACAAGACTATTATAATGAAAGGTATCGCTCCCAACACAGGCAACCGGCTTTATGCCAATAGAAGCTACCCTCTTTCAGATGTGGTGCCATTTGATAGCCCTAACATCATCCAAACATCCGAAAACTGCACCAGCTCTATTCTAAAGGCAGCCTTGGATAAGTTGGGCACTCTCAAAAGCTAAGCTACACTTAAAAGCACCCAAAAGCCAAACCAGATTTAGAATAATGGTTGGAAACATTGTCCCTTCCCCTCTTAATTTTGGTCTGCATCATCTTCGTCTACAGCTTCTAAGTTATTGTTGTTCATGGTGTTTGTTAATCGAGACCCTTTTACCTCAGTGGGCAGTGGCTTCCTTGCACGTCCTACTTCCCAAATTACCCTGTTCCCCTTGCCCCTCCCTCCTAAAGCTCCGTGCTCTGCCATACAACAGCTGTGCCACATTTATGTTAAAATACATCTTACATGTCTCTAAATTTAGTATCGCATACTCATAAAAGAAGCTGTAGAATTAGGTTTTAGACAGCATCTGGAAATGGATTATCCTTCAGGCCAACACCAACCACATTGCCCTAAAGAGTAAAGACAATGACAGTCTTATAAATGAAGGATCATTGACAATGGTTCATTGACTGTGACAATGCTATTATGTCCGTTAGAATAAATCTTAGGCTTGTATAGTTAGAACTATTTATAAAGTTTTTAGTTTCAACATAGAGTTTGTATTAAGCTTTCGCTTATGTGTAATGTGCACGAATCAATAAGTTTGGTTCCCGTTTAATTTTAAAATAAAATATTAATTTTTGTTTTTTCACTTAGATAGTAATTGTATTAAATATAACTTACATAAAAATTATTATTGAATTGATTGTTTTATAATATTGATTAAAAATAATATTTTATGGGTCCAATCCATGTACGAATCTGTGGGTTGAACCTAACCCACCGACCCAGCTCAGTCCATCATATTTATGATGTGGCCACTTACAATCTGTGGGTTGGGAGTAAATTTTTTTCTTCAATTTGATCCGTGGGTCGACTTGTTACTTTTTGGACCCAGCCCGACCTAACCTGAATCCACGAGAATTATATTGTTTCGTTTCAGGAGCGACCCACTTCCATACTTCTATCTCTACCGCTGCTCAACTACATCGCATAAGAAATAATTGGTTGCTATTAAGTATTATGTAACATGTGTTTTTTTTCTCGATTCAACTTACACGCCACAAAGGCTACAACAATAGGACTTCTTGTAAGAGAAGGGCACACGTACAGCTGGCCGGTACAAAAAGTCGACACTAATCAACAACTAAGGTTACAACATGCCCACAGTCCTGACAGACACCTGAAGCGTGCCAAAATAGACAGCCTAAGGTTGACCAACCAAGACACCGAAAGCATGCCAATACAAATAGCCAAACTCGACCAAATCTACAACCTGTACAGACAGATATGTACAGCCAAAACAGCCACCCGTACCGAATCGCTTCCTATCCTTTATTTCCTTACGTGGGGCCTCGTCTCTCCGCCATCATACGCTGGTCCTTCCTCGGGATCTCTGCTCCACACCAACCCCACAGCCAGCACCCACAGATGGACCCGAGTCGAGACACGGATGATGGCATGTACCGTACCAGGGAGAGGAAGAGAGACAACAAAAAATGGCCGACGACTGCCGTAAAACATACTAAAAAACCTAAGACAAATAAAAGAGAGACTACCCTACCCTCCCCGCTCCCCACCTCCACACCACCCAACACCAAAGCACACCATCAACCGCCTCAAAAATCCGCAACCACCCTCCATACCGTCCAAATCTAACAAAACACATCACTAATTGGGCCAACCATCGGAAGAAAAGGAGAAGAGTTGACGGAAAATAAAACGGATGAAGGGCAATGGGTAAGGCAGCAAGAAGAGAAGAGAAGGGAGGAGAAGAAACAATATGGTTCTGGAGCAAGCTTAGAGAGAGAGAAGTCAGAGGAAAAATTGTACAACTGGAACGTCAACAAGGAAGAATGTGCTTGCTTTAACAACTGGAAAATCAAGGAAGTCGATCCTAAGTGCTCTTGAAGATTTGTTTTGGTTATTTATATAGCGGGGAGCTCATATGGTTAACATGTTACCACATGGTGCATGTTAAAAGGTGTGAAATCCATGGTTCGATTCCCACCAACAACCGGTAAGGTTTCCCACTGTCACTACTACAGAACAGACCTTATGCAACGGTTCTGAGGACCATTATGCAACGGTTCCTCATCCGTTGCATAAGCTACCGTTGCATAATGTCATACTTTATGCAACGGTTTGTTATTAGAACCGTTGCATAAAGTATGACATTATGCAACGATTTTCCTTAAAACCGTGGCATAAAATGTAGAAAAATTCTAATATATTTTGGTTGTTTTATAGCTCAAATTCACATTAAAAATTAAACACAAATTGCAAACAAATGTAATTACCTGTTACTCATTTTCCAAACATCAAATACTTTCATTTCACTCAAAATACGACCATTCATTACATCATTCATACAACTTCACAAAACAATCAAATGTGAACACTACAATAATTTATCTTGCCAAAATTAGATCATGTTCAAACAAATAGTCGTGCAAGTAGCCGACGATGTCATTTCGCACGTCTTGTATCTTTCTTCTTGAATCTGTTAGACGCATGAGCATTCGATTTCAAGGAGTGAGCTGGAAAACAACGCAGGAGATGAAGTGTGCACAGTTTGGACTTATAGAAGCCAATCAGCTGAAAAGTATGGAGTTAAAAGAAAATATTAGCTTGAAAGAAAAACATCTGGAACAAGAAATAAACATAAATGGAACAGATCTTTACGCAGTGGATATGGAAGATTTTACCGAAATTTGTAACCCAAGCAGCAGTAGCAATATATAGACAAGAGAGCAATATATGACGTTTCCCATTAAACAGACTTGTTTTGAAATATTTGGAAAAGGACAGGTCTGATTAATTAACAGTTATTAACATTATTGTATGAAGGTAGGAAACACTATGCACTAACAGGCCATATCATGTTCTTTACCAATTATAAAGTACTGTGTAGCATTGCAATATAACTACAGAAGATATGAATTCAATGATTGGAGTGTATAGAGTTGAGGAAAGATGTGAAAAAACACACCTTTTTTACATAGAAGCAAGGCATGAGCTGCCTCAACACAGCCAAATGCTCATTCATCTGCTTCCTACTGTTCCTTTCCACAGCAATATGAGAAACCACCTTGCCATTGTTGCTGTTACTGACACAAATAAACAACCAGACATATTGGAAAAAGGCAGAATGGTTTTATAAGAAATCAGAAATAAACAACCACATCATTTCTTCAGTTCAAAAAAAATCCTAACAAACAACTTTCATAAAAATCACCAAAATAGCCACAAACTGCAGCTATTGAAGCTTAAAATAAGTCACTAATGGACGTACCAATGAGCTAGAAAATTCACCTATGCGGAGTAGTAAAGGCAGCACAAACTCAAACAGAAAGTTTCTCATATAGCTGATTCCATTCTCCTGCAAACTATGCAATTCCTAAACTGTTTAATCAATCATAAAAGTTAGGTCAAAATCACCCCCAAAATTGAACAACTGAATTCACCAAAATGCAAACTCACCCCTGGCAGATTCATCTTCGTTCCAGAAACCGCAATCAGCATCAAATACCGACACGTGAAACACCATCAGATCTTCAGTCTCGCAGCTCAACTCCACCTCGCCCGATTTCCGGCACCATCAAAGAGCTCGCCTCCGTAATCTCCAACTTCATTTTCACTCCATTCTGCGGCGTCCTCGCTCTCCTAGTCACCTTCTAGTGCCAATTCGAACCGATAATCGCAATCGGCGACGGAGGAGATCCGCATCCGCATCCGCTCGTGACTTCTGGCCAACTGGTTCACGGAGTGGAACGCGTCGTCGGTGATGGAGATTCGGCCAGGGATGTTCGATAATAGAAGCGATTGATGAAGAGATTCACCAAGAGAAGCATCTGGTGTTAAGGACTCCAACAGTTGAGCGAATGACTGAACGAATCCAACCCGATGAGAGCGGATGAGAGCGAACGGCTGGCGAAGAAACAGTGTTTTAATTTTAGGGTTTAGTATATGCAACGCTTAACACAAAACCGTTGCTTAATGGTTATAGTTTATGCAACGGTTTGTGTAAAAAACCGTTGCATAAAGTATACATTATGCAACGGTTCATAAAAATCGTTGCATAAAGTATACCTTATGCAACGGTTTTGATGAACCGTTGCATAATGTATACTTTATGCAACGGTTCTTAAAAACCGTTGCATAAAGTCTACCTTATGCAACGGTTTTTTACACAAACCGTTGCATAAACAATAACCGTTGCGTAATGATAAATTTGAACCGTTGCATAAAGTCCCGTCTGTAGTAGTGTGTTGTGCTTGGGCCAAGAGTTGCCAAATATAAGTCGGCCCAACAGTCCTTGAGAATGGGTTGGAGTGCATGCCTGCAGGCATTGTTCAAAGCCGTGTCGCGGCTATATAAATCAACATAAAGTGCATTCTCAAGGCCCAAGCTCATGTGGGGGCAATTATGGCCCAAGCACGTGACATAAATATTTAGGGAACCTTGCTGGTTGTTGGTGGGGTGATTCGAACCCAAGCCACCCTTTAACATGAACAGCTCATATGGTTAACATGTTACCACATGGTGCATGTTAAAGGGTGTGGAATCCATGGGTCGATTCCCACCAACAATTGGCAAGGTTTCCCACTGTTGTGCTAAGTGCTTTATGTTGATTTATATAGCCCGGACTGGGCTGTATATGGTTGGGCCTGGTTAACCAACATATATTCGAATCAAGTCTGCAGACATGCACCCCAACCATTCTCAAGGCCCAACTGCACATGGCTTGATATGGCAACTATTGGCCCACCACATGACATGATATTTGGGAAACTTTGTTGATTGTTGGTGGGGATTGAACTTGAGATCTTTCACACCCTTTAACGTGACCTTGAAAGGTACATGTTAACCATATGTGCAGTTGAGCATTGAGAATGGTTGAGGTGCATACCTGCAGGCTTGATTCGGATATGTGCTGGTTAACCAGGCCCAACCATATCCAGCCCAGTCCGGGCTATATAAATCAACATTTTTATAATCCAGCTCGATGCATTTATTGTTTTGTTTCGTGACACAAAATAAATGACTCAACTCTGCTCTATTGATTTTTAACTTAATTTATTGTTATGTTTAATATCATGAGAGTGGATCAGATTAAAATCACATTTACGTGAGAACTTGTGAACCGGCGATGAACTTTAGACTCTTTGCCATGAACTTTGTTAGTTCGTTGCGAACTTTAGCCTTAAAATCTCGGTTCATAGAAAAACGATTAAAGTCCATGAAAAATAGCCTAAAATTCGTCGATTCGCAGTTCGCAAATAAATGATGTTTCGCACATGATCCGCACCCCAATAGCATCGAGGCAAATAAAATATTTTGAATAAATACTTTATTGCCAATGTGGTTGACTGGGTTCTCTCGTTCTTCCTTGAGTTTCAAAAAAATGATTTCTTGCTAATTAAAGAATGAATCAGTAAGATGTGTATAATATGGCTGTAGATCTAAACCACCAGCTACCCCGGATCACAATAAAAGTAATAATGGCGAACGGATCAACATGGAAGTTTAAATATGGAGCGCACTTTTAACTAATGAAGAAGCCGCAACTTCCAAGAAATTCAGCAAGTTTTCCGGTCAAAGTTTCTGATTTTAAAAACAGAAAAAGGAAAAAAAAAAAGAAGACTAATGACACAGTGTGTTAATTTCTTACATGTTCATTTCCATACATAAATACAATGTCTCAATGTACCCAAGAACTCAATAGGCTTAAGCAAAAATCTAGCAGCAAAGTTATTCGAATGGTCGATCTTTTCTGCAGCTATATTGGTAAAAGAAAGGAGTCTTAATCATTCATTTCAACAAGATGGGTACGAGTTATGGCTATGGGGACAGCAGGGAATGGAAATCATCAGGAAATAGTAATCGATTGGCGGTATTTTTCCGTGAAAATTCTATGAGCAGTAACATCTCTGCAGACTATAGCCTTCAGCTGAATCCAACCCAAAAATCGCGGTACAATGGTATAAAACCGAGCAACATGTCTGAGTACGACGACATGAGTGATGGTTCGTTTGAGGATGATCTCATAGGAATTATGGACGAACTTACGCTCTACTCAGATCAAAACACAACCAGCAGTCATCTGAGCATCGAAGCTGTCCTGCAAAGGGTAATCGGAATGTTGAGGGAAAAAAAAGAAACAACTGGTAATTTCTTTTTCACTCAAATTTTCCTAATCGCTCAAAAAATTGGGCTATTTGTTTTCCTCAAACTCTCAAATTTGTTTTTTTTTATTTAAAAAAATATATATATTTACTTTCATTAACCCTCCTCGTACATCCGAATCGTCATCTTCTTCCTCAACCATTTCTCTCTCTCTCAGTATCCAAATTCAGCAAAATACAGCCACGAATGGGATTTTCGGACTGTAGACTGATTTATCGACTGTTTGAAAATTTGGAATTGTGCTCGGAGCAGGAGGAGGAGGCCGAGATAGGGCTCCCATGGCGGGAAACGACTGGATTAACTGCTACTTGGAGGCGATACTGGACGTAGGGCCTGGAATCGATGAAACAGGGTCGTCGTTGTTGCTCAGGGAGAGAGGGCATGTCAGTCCGACTGGGTATTTCGTGGAGCTGGTTATCACTGGCTACGATGAGACTGATCTTCACCGCTCTTGGGTTAAGGTGTCGTTATTTCATGCTTCCTTTTTCTGATTCAGTGTTTTTGACTTTGAGCCTGATTTATTGATTAAAAGTGTAGTTGATGTGAATTGGTGTTAGGCTGCGGCGACGAAGAGTCCGCAGGATAGGAACACTAGGTTGGAGAATATGTGCTGGAGGATCTGGAATCTGGCTCGGCTGAAGAAGCAGGTTTTTAATCTTTTGGTGCTTCCATCTTTTACTTTTTGTTTGGATTTCAACATGCGTAGGTTTATGTTTCAACATGGGTAATCTTGGCTTGATTTTATTTATTTCTTTCTCGGATTCAATTGGATTTTTTATCTTCAAAATGGCAGTAGGTACTTGTAACTTGAATTGAAAAGAATTGTTCTTGAATTGAAACTTTTGACAGTTTATTACTTGATTTGAAACAATGTGTTAGTTCAGAAACTAAGACTGGAATTTTTAATAGTTCAGTACTTGATTTGAAATGAGGTAATGTGTACTTTTCAGTTATATTTATGCTATTGCTGATAGTGTATAAAATGACACTTGTTGGGGGGTTTATGCAGTCACTTGTTCTTTGTGGAATATATGTCTTTTTCTTTCTAACGAAGTCAAATTTATTTTTCTTTATTTGCGTCTCTCTTTTCTTTTTTTCGTTTCTTAATGCTGATGTGTGTAAAAAGTTGAGAGGGTACCTGGGAGGAACTCAATGTGACCTGCTTTAGGTGATTTGTTAGTAATATATGAAAGACTTTGTTTGGTTATGTAGCTGGAGGGTGAGAAAGCCCAAAGAAAGGCCAAGCGTCGCCTTGAGCTTGAAAGGGGGCGCAGGGAGGCCGTGGCAGATATGTCAGAGGACTTGTCTGAGGGAGAGAAAGGTGATATTGTTAGCGATATGATAACCCAAGGTGACAGCGCTAGAGGAAGGCTTCCTAGAATCAGTTCAGTTGACATGATGGACACATGGGCCAGTAAGCAAAGGAGGAAAAAACTCTATATTGTATTGATAAGGCAAGTACTCTATTTAGATGCGTCCGTTGACAGTTAACACGCACAGTATCAGGAGGTTAGCCTTTCAGTATAAGTTGATTTACAGGTTTACATTTCCATGTCATACATTCGAGGTCTATTTTGCTAATGACTCGATGAACAAAGATAATATGAACGCAAAGTGACATTTTGATTCTTTTGTTAATATGTTATTGCATCTGCCAATTACGCTTTGTTAAATTAGTTGATATAACGGTCTTAAATCATGATTCACTTGCAGCCTTCACGGTTTGATTCGCGGTGAAAATATGGAGCTTGGCCGAGATTCTGATACTGGTGGACAGGTTGCTGCTACTTTAGTTAACACATTGAACTATGTTAAATTTGAACGGTAGTTATTGGTTCATGAAAAACTCAGCACGGTGTCTTCGTCTTCTTCGTAGGTCAACTATGTTGTAGAGTTAGCAAGAGCTCTGGGTTCTATGCCGGGAGTATATAGGGTTGATTTATTGACTAGACAAGTCTCATCACCCGACGTAGATTGGAGTTATGGCGAGCCAATGGAGCTGCTGACACCAAGAAACTCAGAAGGCTTCATGGATGAGGATGAGATGGGGGAGAGCAGTGGTTCCTATATTATTCGAATACCGTTTGGTCCAAAAGTAAAATATATTCCAAAAGAACTTCTTTGGCCTCACATTCCTGAATTTGTTGATGGCGCGCTGAGTCACGTTATACAGATGTCTAAAGTACTTGGCGAGCAAATTGGCTCAGGAGAGCCTGTCTGGCCAGTTGCTATTCATGGACATTATGCTGATGCCGGTGATTCTGCTGCTCTTTTATCTGGTGCTCTGAATGTACCAATGGTTTTCACTGGCCACTCACCTGGCCGAGATAAGTTGGATCAACTTATGAAACAAGGGCGTCAGTCTAGAGATGAAGTTAATCTGACGTACAAAATAATGCGTCGAATTGAGGCTGAGGAGTTGGCATTGGATGCATCTGAGATGGTAGTAACAAGCACCAAACATGAGATTGAGGAGCAGTGGCGTTTGTATGATGGTTTTGATCCAATATTGGAAAGAAAGCTGAGAGCCAGGAGTAGGCGCAACGTCAGCTGTTATGGACGTTACATGCCTCGTATGATTGTAAGTTCCTGTACACCAATTCTATTTATTCATTTTAACTTAAGGCTGCGTAGTCTCAGACTTGTTTTCTTAATGATATGTTATATATCTGATGAATGGCTGTTTCTCAAGGTGATTCCACCTGGGATGGAATTCAATCACATCATTCCCCATGAAGGATATAGATGGGGAAGCTGAAGGGAATGATGATCATCAAGCTGCTCCAGATCCACCTATATGGTCTGAGGTGCTACTTCTGCCATTTCATTCATGGTTTACTTATATTATCTAAGCTGAAGGAAATCAGGGCCATCTTTCCATACCAGTGACTGTTTTTGGGCATGAGGTTACTTATATCATCTAAACTTGCAGATAATGCGCTTTTTCACCAATCCACACAAGTCGATGATACTTGCTTTATCTGGACCTGATCCTAAAAAGAACCTTACTACGTTGGTGAAAGCATTTGGAGAATGCCGTCCATTACGAGAGCTTGCCAATCTTGTAAGTGTCGGGTGAAAATTACTAGCATTTTCTTCGTAGTGTGCACTAGCTCACTTTGTTATGATATATCTAATGCAGACATTGATAATGGGCAACCGAGATGGTATTGATGAGATGTCAGGCACTAATGCCTCTGTCCTTACGACCGTTCTCAAGCTAATTGACAAATATGATTTGTATGGTCAAGTGGCATATCCCAAAAATCATAAACAGTCTGATGTTCCTGACATATACCGGTTGGGTGCCAAGACAAAGGTGGGTTTTCTTGCATATATCTCCGGGAATTTGGGGTCAAGAGGCATATACAAAAAATATGAATATGCACATGATGCATATGTGTCATTGCTGTTGTGTACTTGTTTTCATTTAAGTTTTATCCTTAAGCTTGCACCGGAAAAAAAAAGTTTTATCCTTAAAGCTGGACAAATAACTGGATTCATAAGTTTTTGATTTTTTTCCCACAAATGCTATTTGTTCTACATTTTGATCATGTCTGACATTTCGCATCTCACATATTTTGTCCGTCTTTTGGTATTTATTTCGTACAGGGCGTTTTCATTAATCCAGCTTTCATCGAGCCATTTGGCCAGACACTTTTAGAGGTGTGGCTCTCTTCTTTTCTCTGAGTTTTTTCCACATCTTGTCATCAGTGCCGATCTTCATTTCACCATGCTCATTTTTTCTTGTGTGACATATATGTAGGCAACAGCTTATGGTTTACCTATGGTTGCTACAAAAAATGGAGGTCCTGTGGATATTCACCGGGTATGTTTCATTCCATGAAATTTACTCAGAAATGAACTTTTTGGTAATTTTCCTGATCCTTCGAGGAAATTTATTCTATGCGCCAAACTTATGCAGTTACTTGATAATGGCCTGCTCATAGACCCTCATGACCAGCAGTCTATTGCTGAGGCTCTTCTGAAGCTCGTTGCGGATAAGCAACTTTGGCTGAAATGCCGACAAAACGGGCTGAAAAATATACACCTTTTCTCATGGCCTGAACACTGTAAAACCTACTTAACCCGAATTGCCAGTTGCAAACCTAGGCAGCCACAGTGGCGAGGAGGTGATTATGATGATGAAACATCAGATCCAGATTCTCCCGGTGACTCCTTGCGAGATATACAGGACATATCATTGACCTTGAGGTTCTCGTTAGATGGGGAGAAAATTTATTATAGTGAGAATGTGGATAACTCTTTGGATTTTGAAGAGAATGGTGTTAAAAATACTAGAAAGGCTGGCTTTATTGAGAGAGGTGACCAGAATACTGGTGCTGGTAAATTCCCGGTATTGAGGCGAAGGAGACATCTTTTCATCATATCTGTAGACTGTGATACGATCTCTGGAGTTTTCGATGCGGCTTCTGTTATATTTGATGCTTTGGGAAAGCAAAGGACCGAGGGTTCTGTGGGCTTTGTATTGTCTACTTCATTCACAATGTCTGAAGTGCACTCTTTTCTTGTTTCTAAAGGTGTCAGCCTCACGGAATTTGATGCATTCATCTGCAGTAGTGGGAGCGATGTCTATTATCCATCTCTTAACTCTGAAGATGGCCCTTTTATGGTTGATGAAGACTACCATTCACAAATTGAGTATCGCTGGGGTGGAGAAGGGTTGAGGAAAACACTGGTTCGGTGGGCAGCTTCTATAATTGACAAGAAAAGTGAGAATCAGGATCAGGTTATTCACGAGGATGAAAAGCTTTCGTCCAACTATTGTTATGCTTTTGAAGTGCAGAAGCCAGAAGTGGTATGTTTTCGTTAAGTCTTATATAATCCTTTATTCGGCTAGTGCCATCTCGTTGACATGTTTTTACTTTTGAAAAGTGTCCTAGATTAATGTTTTTAATTGTGGTTTCAAATTACACCGCTGAAACTTAATTAACTGTGACCATACACAGGTTCCTCCTGTCAAAGATGTTAGGAAGGTGTTGAGAATTCAAGCTCTAAGGTGTCATGCTGTGTACTGTCAAAGTGGGACAAGGTTGAATATCATTCCAGTTTTGGCATCTCGTTCTCAGGCTCTCAGGTATGGTAAGCCTAGTAGTACTGTATTAAGTTAGTCAATAGATGCTCTTTTTTTCTTAGTTGGCTGAGCACAAATGATATTATGAAAATGTTGCCCTATGACGGATGTCAAACTCTAACAATGACTGTACTTTCCATCAGATATCTCTACATTCCATGGGGCATGGATTTATCCAAGATGGTTGTATTTGTTGGAGAATCTGGGGACACAGATTATGAAGGGTTACTTGGTGGAATACACAAGACTATTATAATGAAAGGTATCGCTCCCAACACAGGCAACCGGCTTTATGCCAACAGAAGCTACCCTCTTTCAGATGTGGTTCCATTCGACAGTCCCAACATCATCCAAACATCTGAAAACTGCACCAGCACTGTTCTACGCTCGGCCTTGGATGAGTTAGGTACTCTCAAAAGCTAAGCTACACTTAAAAGCACCCAAAAGCCAAAACAGATAGAGAATAACGGTTGGAAACATATGTCCCTTCCCCTCTGAATTTTGGTATGCATCATCTTAATCTACAGCTTCTAAGTTTATGTTGTTTATGGTGTTTCTTAAATCGAGACCCTTTTACCTCAGTGGGCAGTGGCTTCCTTGCACGTGTCCTACTTCCAAAATTTCCCTGTTTCCCACATGTCCATAGAGGTGGGAATTATACCTTAAACCCGTTAACCTATCCGATTATTGTGCGTTAAAATGAGCCTATTAACCGTCCTATTAGTAAACGGGTTTACTAAACCCGTATCCGTTAAAAACCTGTTTATTTCTCTAGTTTCTAGCCAATTTACCTCCTATCACTCAAAATTTTCATTTGTATAAGTTGAGACTCAAATAGTCAGATTACTCTTTTTTTATTAATGCCGGTATCCAGGAATCGATACTCATTTTTTTTATAATAACGATTCCTGAAAAACCGGGATCTTAAAAATAGATACGTGATTCGATTTGGTATCTACGTTGACCAATTGGAATAAATTTGAAGTCAAATGTCGTACACGTAGTATATCAGTTTGCGGGGAACCAGTATCATTATAATACCGATACGCGACATACCGGTATCATCTCCAGTCACGATGGATTTCAACAGCTGCAGTGTACAGTCATCCAGTGGAGGTTGTGGTGCTGATGAAGAATCGTACGATTCACTCACCATCCTCCACCAACAAAACCCTTTTTTTCCCACGGGTTATTGGCCAGATTGCCCTTTTTTGAAACTCAAATAGCTTGTTTGCCCCCTTTCAAACTCAAATAATCGGATTGCCCATTTTCTTTATATTCTCGGTTTATGATTTACCGGTAATATGATTTTTCAACATTCCCGGTTTATGATTTACCGGTAATATGGTTTTTCAACATTCTCGGTTTATTATAAACCGGTAATAATATATTCGATTTTTTGAAAAATTTGATTAAACACCCATCTTCGATCACTATATTTATGAGCTTAACCTTTGAATTTGATTTTTGAGTAAACATGAAAGTTATAGAACATTCAATTATCTTTCTAACCATACAAAGAACATCTTAAACGGATACCGGATGACGCCTCTATGAGCTTCCGAATGTTAGCTCGGACCCCCTCGGTTTCGACAAATTTTGATCGATCATCCATCTTTGGTCACTATTTTTATCAGCTTACCCTTTGAATTTGATTTTTGAGTAAACATGAAAGTTATAGAACATTCAATTATCTTTCTAACCATATAAAGAACATCTTAAACGAATACCGGATGACGCCTCTATGAGCTTCCGAATGTTAGCTCGGACCCCCTCGGTTTCGACAAATTTCGATCGATCATCCATCTTTGGTCACTATTTTTATCAGCTTAACCTTTGAATTTCATTTTCAAGTAAACATGAAAGTTATAGAAATTTCAATTAGCTTTCTAACCATATAAAGAACATCTTAAACGGACATCGGATGACGCCTCTATGAGCTTCCGAATGTTAGCTCGGACCCCCTTTGTTTCGGCAATTCGAAATTAGCCGAAATCGAGGGGGTCCGAGCTAACATTCGGAAGCTCATAGAGGCGTCATCCGGTGTCCGTTTAAGATGTTCTTTATATGGTTAGAAAGCTAATTGAATGTTCTATAACTTTCATGTTTACTCAAAAATGAAATTTAAAGGTTAAGCTCATAAATATAGTGATCGAAGATGGGTGTTTAATCAAATTTTTCAAAAAATCGAAAATATTATTACCGGTTTATAATAAACCGAGAATGTTGAAAAACCATATTACCGGTAAATCATAAACCGAGAATATAAAGAAAATGAGCAATCCGGTTATTTGAGTTTGAAAGGGGGCAAACGAACTATTTGAGTTTCAAAAAGGGGCAATCTGGCCAATAACCCTTTTCCCACCAACAACATCTGCTGTTGACTTCTGCTCCACCGCCGGCTTCTTCTTCTACTTGTGCTGCTGCAGCAGCCAGCAGCTACTGGTCCCACCACCATGCTCAACACCTACAAGGCTACAACAACAGCCTCTTGGATCATTTCTCTAATGCCTACTTGTACTACAATCCCAGATCATCAACCTCGGCTAACGCTGCTTTCAATCTCCAGGTCTCTCACCTCAGCTGGCCTATTGATGGATCGAAGTGTTAGCGAAATACGATAATCTATCAGACGAAAATTAAGAGTTGATTTTATATTGTTTTCCGTTTGATAGTTTAACGTAGCAGCGGAATATTGATGCAGGAAAGTGACGGCAGAAATAACAACACAAGGATATATAGTGGAAAACCTTATCAAAACTATGATAAGATTAAAAACCACTACCTTTCAGTTTCCACTGAAAGGATTTTCGAAATCAGATTATTCCTTTTATTCCCGATATGCTTGTAGGGTTTACAAACTAGATCACACAGATTCTATTTGATGACCTCTACTCAACCGGATGGAATAATCGATTTCTACCACAAACCTCCGTGTGTTGCTACAACGAGCTTTCTTCCTTCAGTGCGATTCCGCCGTTCTTTTCTCAAGAACACTCTGTCGTTCTGCTCTCTAGAACTGCGCCGCAATCTCTCTAGAAGCTCTCTTGGAAAACCGCACTTTGCATCTGCAAACCCTAGCTCCTTTTATTGGGCGGCTGGGTCTCGTTATCTGGGCCCAATGTCCTGGCCCAGTCTTGATTTCCGAAACCCTAGCGTCTTTTCCCAAAACGACAGAACTCCTTTTTCTTCTGGAATCTTCTCTTTGTCTGTTTGTTTACTTAACACAATTTGCCACATCCAACCTGTAGGGTATATCCATCTCATGGAAATTTGTTCTTTAATCTGTTAGATGGATTTCTGCACACTTAGATAAACCATTAGCTAAGTGTTTGTGATCATCAAAACAAATAGGTTCCAACAAATTCCCCCTTTTTGATGATGACAAACACTTCTTCAATAAAACAGAAATCCATCATAAGTAATTCAATTCATCACTAGTCTAGCAGATAGACTTTTAATCAGTTTCTGTTAGCAAGACAGAAGCCAGACAGATTTGCGAACTCATGACAGTTCCCCCTTAGATGGGCATTAGATTTGAGTTTTAGTGATGACTTCCCCCTCAGGTGGTGCATCCATGTTATCTTCCCCCTTTTGGCATCATTAAAAAGGTCGCAATTTAAGAAAACCAAGTAATGGAAGGAAGCTGCAAATTTCATTTTCAACTAGGCAAAAGTCCCCTGAGGGGCACACAGCAAGCAGACGATTAAAAGTACTTTCAAACATAAACAGAGCAAAGTCACGAAGTAAAAATCATGAAGGAGGACGATGATGTGGGATGGATATCAAGGGAAGGGAACCATGAGACAGAAGCTGGGTTAATCTCTCACTAAAGTCTTCAAATGGTCAACCAATTCTGTCCCAACGAATCTTAACTGGCGATTCAGCTCCTGAATCTCGTCCTTGATTTGCGTCCCATGTATCATATTGATCTTAGCGGACTCATCTAACTCCTGCAACATGACAGGCAGCGATGCAAGCACATCCACTTTGGCTTGCAAATCCTCCATTCCATCAACAACTGACTTTTGCAACATCTTCTCACACAATTCCTCCAGATTTCCCACCTTATCTGTCAGCAGCACTACCTTCTCAGACAAGCTTTTCAACACCTCAATCACAACTGGTGATCCCTCATCTGGATCCAGCGGTTGCTGATCCAGAGGATCCACCTCTTGAGGTGCTTCTTCCATAACAGGGGTAGGAACGTACGAGTCGTTCTTCCAACCAGTCCCTTGTACAAACTCCCAGTTCCAGCTCGCCATGGTCTGTTCCTCAAGAGCGAAGGACAGCTGACTCTCCACTTCTGGCTGGTAGATTCCAAGTTTGACAAGGATTTTCTTAACAATTCCTGGGAATGGCAGACCTTGCGTCTTACTGCTGGCCGCTTTATCCATGTGCTTGAATATCTGCATTGGAAGATGGATCTGAGCCTTCCCTTGGAGTTTATCCAGCAGAAGAAAGTCCTGGAAGTTGAGCACATCATGCTTCTGTGTTCTGGGAGTGATAGAGGTGCAAATCAGCTTGTGAAGGATTCGATTGGTTAAGTACAACGTGTTGGCTTTCCCTTGATGAGAGACATTGTTGGGATCTCCCCCCACTCTTCTAATCACGTCCCCCTTCGCCACCGACTCAGGCCAAATCCCCTTATTATAATCCTCATATCCTCGAGCTGGAACTCCTAGCAGATCACCCAACTCCCGGCAAGAGAATACTTGCTCTGCTCCGCCAATCACAAACGTGGCCAAAGGCATTCCTCTCAACTCCTCTAGCTTAAACTTTGAATAAAATTCCCTCACTCTATCTTCATCCACCAACACCTCCTCTCGAAATAAATGATCCCATCCATGGGCAATAAGAGTATTACTAACCTTATCAAGTTGGAACTGAGCCAAAAACTCACGATCAATCGTCATTTCAGGAATTACAAACCTTCTCTTCATGAGCTTTTCCTCCTCTGCCTCCGGAGCAGGAACCTCCTTCTTCACTACTGGCGGAAGATCCTTTGAGGTACGCTTGCTTTTCCGGGTAGGTTTTTCTGAGGCGGCCGGCTTCCTCTTCTTACTGCCAGAAGCTGCAGCGACACTGGTTCTATTTTTGTTCGGTGGAGACCCCTTCGTCACTGGGTTTGTCACCTCTTTCGGCACACATCGGACTGTTTCAGAGGATGCTTCCAAGGTCTTTGATTGTTCCACCGCAGCTTCACTCACGCTCATTCCTTGAGCCCTTAGTTTGGCAATCATTTCAGAGATTGACATTTCTCCTGAGGCAGCCATGGAATTTTCTGGGCAGAATTAGGGTTTCGGCAATTAGGGTTTTCTTTAAGGAAGAGAGCAAATAGTTGTGAGGCTTTGCCGACTCGCTTCTCTTTAATACCGAAAACAAACCCTCGAAATTACCTTTCAAAATTTAAAAAGAGGCCCAACCGCCATATCAATTAGATTCATCGAATCAATTTGTGCAGATAATCTGCCTTTCGAACTTCAAAAAAGATAATTAATGACCGCCTTGAGAATTCCTAAAACAAATAGAATTCCACCACGTGTCCGTCTGGGAGAAGATCTGATATTATTTGCCTTGACTACACACGCCTTTTGGCTTGTTCCTTTCCCCAATAGTCGGTCCACATTCCAATGGCATCAATTACAGTACACGCCATCATTCAAGTCTGCTTTACAGCTTTTTGCTTTTTACTGAGTACTCAAATCACCATAAATGCATGTCTGAACTGCCATACAGCTTGCATCCATTCTTTAGCAATGATCAGAGATCAACCCATCCACAGAGTTGATTGAACCAATTTTGTACCAGCTTGAGATTAACCCGTTCTCTATTGTCTCATGGTTTACACAAGGGTTGTAGTGCTTTCGGTTTACCCAAGAGGTACAAGGAAAAACACTACTTATTCACGAAACAACCAATTTTTCAAGTCTGAGCGAAGTAATATCATGCAATGTGGAGGAAAAAAAATGTGATATTTCATAATCAAAGGGCTAATCAATCACCAAACAGTCTCCACATGTTATAGGCTTAGGTTGGTCTTAGAGAACTTCCATGGCATGTATTGAGGGTTCAAATTGGAAGTCTCTTTTAGGCTACAAGGAAGTCTGTGACATGCTCAGATTTGCTATCCAGCAATTTTAATTTATCAAGCAAGCATGGTGAACACACAGAGAGACTTTCACACGGTTTTTCAACTTCATAAGCAGCAACTCCATGCAATGGTAACTTAGCAGGCAACCTAATCTAGCCAATCATTGGAGAAATCTACCATGTAATACAGACTAGGTAAGGGAGGTCATACCTAGTTCAAGCCTTAGCTTCTCATAGGGCTCCCTGTGCAGTGCTTTCGTAAAGATGTCGGCAATCTGCTCCTCAGTTCTGCAGTAATTCATGGCAATAATTCCTTTTTCTACACAATCACGCAGAAAGTGATATCTGATTTCTATGTGTTTGGTGCGTGAAAACTGCACTGGATTTTTAGAAATGTTAATTGCACTAGTGTTATCACATAGAATAGAAATGCAATCAAGATTGACACCAAAATCACTTAGCTGTTGTTTTATCCATAGGAGTTGTGCGCAGCAGGCGGCGGCAGCAATATACTCGGCCTCTGCAGTGGATAGAGCAATGGAAGATTGCTTCTTGGAACTCCATGAGATCAGACAGGGTCCAAGGAACTGTGCCATCCATGAGGTGGATTTTCTATCTGACTTGCAGCCAGCGTAGTCAGCATCTGTATAGGCCGTCAAGCGTAAATCCCCTCCCTTGGGATAGAAAAGGCCTAGATCATCCGTCCCTTTTAGGTACCGTAGAATCCTTTTCACGGCTTTGATGTGTGTCTCTCTGGGATCTGCCTGAAATCTGGCACATAGACAAACACTAAACAGAATGTCAGGCCTACTAGCCGTTAGATATAAGAGAGAGCCTATCATTCCCCTGTATAGGGTTGGATCCACTTGAAGGGAGGACTCATCCTTTCCCAAGGAGTCATTGGGTGACATCGGTGTGGCACATGGCTTTGCGGATTCCATCCCAAATTTCTTCAGAATTTCCCTCACATATTTCTGCTGATGGATCTGGGTTCCATCTTCATTCTGAAATACTTGAAGCCCCAGAAAATATTTCAACTCTCCCACCATACTCATCTCGAACTCACTTGACATTAGATCTGTAAACCTTTTCACAAGCAAGGGGTTAGTTGATCCGAAAATAATATCATCAACATATACCTGAACCACAAGAGTGTCTGCTCCTTCTTTCAGAAGGAATAGCGTTTTGTCCACCTCTCCTCTGACAAATCCATGTGATAGAAGGAACACAGACAACCTTTCGTACCAAGCGCGAGGAGCCTGTTTCAGCCCGTACAATGCCTTGTCCAGGATATACACATGATCAGGATGATCTTTGTCCTCGAATCCAGGAGTTTGACTTACATACACTTCTTCTTTTAACACCCCATTGAGAAAGGCCGTCTTCACATCCATCTGTTGCAAGGCGAAGCCATGATATGTTGAGTATGCAATAAGCAATCTAATTGCTTCAAGTCTGGCAACTGGAGCGAAGGTTTCATCGTAATCTATTCCCTCTTGTTGATTGTAACCTTTTACCACCAGACGGGCTTTGTTCCTTACAACTGTTCCCTTATCATCCATCTTGTTCCTAAAGACCCATTTTGTTCCAATTACGTTCTTATCCTTAGGTCTAGGAATCAGACGCCAAACTTTGTTTCTCTCAAATTGGTGCAACTCCTCTTGCATAGCATTGATCCATTCTGGGTCTTTGAGCACTTCCGTCACCGTCTTCGGTTCTGCAAAAGAAACAAAAGACGCGAATCCACAGAATTGATGTAAATTATTACGATCTACCTGTTCCTGAGATATGTAGCATTGATAGTCTTCAAATCTGTCAGGTCGACGAACCATCCGTCCATAACGAGTGGTTCTGAATTCCCCCTCAGTATTTGCGGGTGTGGGTTCAGCAGCTATTGCTCCATCTCCAGGAATCTCTTGGTTGGCTTCCACCACAGGGTCATCATTTTCATTTCCACCCGGCGGATCAGTAATTTCCTGATGATCTGCCTGATTGACTGGTAGTTCATTATCTGCCTGGTGGATATCCATGTGAGGCACTTCAGCAGGGGGTGCTTGAGGAGGTTCCCAGTTGGGATCTGACTCATCGATGAACTGAAGCTCCCCAGCATCAAGCATAGCCGCTGATGAGGAATCCCGTATCAAGTGACCAGCTATCACTATTTCGTCGAACTTCACGTGCACACTTTCCTCAACTTGTTCTAACCTCAGATTGTAAATCTTGTAGGCCTTGCTGTGACTGGAATATCCAACGAAAACTCCTTCATCGCTCCTCGCATCAAACTTACCCAAGCTATCTTTTCCGTTGTTGTGGACAAAGCATTTGCACCCGAAGACCCTTAGATGGGAAATGTTTGGCTTTCGTCCACGCAGAAGTTCATAAGGCGTTTTTCCTATCATGGCTCGAAGTGATGCTCTGTTTAGAATATGGCAAGCAGCATGCACTGCTTCTGCCCAGAAGCTTTTTGGAACCTTGCTGGCAATAAGCATCGTCCGTGACATATCCTCCAAAGTCCTGTTCTTTCGTTCCACCACGCCGTTTTGCTGTGGTGTCCGTGGGGCGGAGAAATTATGATCAATACCTTTATCCCTGCACAACGAAAGAAACTGCACATTCCGGAACTCAGTTCCGTTGTCAGTACGAATGGAGGCCAATTTTCGGTTTAGCTTATTTTCTATCAGCTTTAACCATGCTTCAAATTCAGCGTAAGTTTGAGATTTTGTGCATAGAAAGATAGTCCAAGTATACCTGGAGTAGTCATCGACTATGACCAGAATATACCTGTTTCCACCACGACTAATCACGTTGACGGGGCCGCATAAATCCATGTGGATCATGTCCAGTGGTGCAGATGTGCTTACAGCTTGCTTTGATGGAAACGACATTCGTGCTTGCTTTCCTGTAGCACACGCACTGCATATCTGCCCAAAGGCGCTTTCCACCTTGGGCAATCCGACGACCAGTTCTTTCAGATGGAGCTTGTGCAATAATCTCATGCTCGCGTGCCCGAATCTCTTATGCCATAAGATGGAATCTTCAGTGATGCTTGCAAGGCAGAGTTCTTCTTCAGGAGTGAATTCTGGATCAACAGTATAGATTTCTCCCATACGAATTTCCCTTAGAACTGTTTTACCTGTCTCATTGCATCTTACTAGACAGTCATTAGAGTTGAAAATAACATGATTTTTTCCATTTAAGCACAACTGAGATACACTTAGCAGATTATATCTCAAATTTTCAACCAAGCTCACCTCCCTTATTCGGATAGTGTCCGAAATCCTTACCTCTCCTATAGCTTTCACCTTTCCTTCACTTTTATTTCCGAAGATTATGCTTTCTCCGGAGTGTTTATGGAGCGAGTCGAACCATTCTTGATTCCCGGTCATGTGTCTTGAGCAGCCACTGTCCAGGTACCAGGGACGGGACCTCACTCCTTCCTGCAGAAAAAAGATTAGTTTTTGCGAACCCAGATAAGCTTGGGCTTACTGGGTTTAGGAACGAATCTAGCAGTTGGAACATAAAGAGATTGATAAGAAACATCATTGTTAGTTAGATCAATCCTTTTCTTGGGTGTCTTTCTTGGTCTACCACGGATTGCTGGGTCATAGTGAGAGCGATAGTGATCGACTCTGTCCTTTCTGCAATATAGATTGACCCTTTTCTGATAGTGATCAATTCTGTCTTTTCTACCATATGGATTGACTGTCCTCTGATGGTGATCAACTCTGTCTTTTCTACCATATGGATTAATCTTCCCCTGACGGCCTGCCACTACCCAGTTGCGGTTCCTTTCATCCATCTCCCTTAGCTTTGGGCATTCAACTCTGTAATGTCCTTGCTGCCCGCAGCCATAGCATAATCTATGGCACGGAAGATCCACATACTTGCTTCTACCAGGTGGTGCAGATGCTCTCTTCTTCCTCGCCAGAAAGTCTATCCTTGAGGGCCTTCTACTCAGATTCATCTTCTGCCACATTTCGTAGGCTTTCCTTGCCTTGAAAGGGACAGAGTCCAAGTCATGGATGTGGTATCCCTTCTGTGGACTAGCTTCCTTTCTTGTCTGTCTGACGGTTTGAGTTCTTCTATTCGGGCGAGAACTCTCTCCTGGTTCCATCATTACATCTTTTCCTTTAGACGGCTTTTCTTCTTCGTATCCAAAGCCTGGTCTAACAAATTTTTCTTTGTAGTCCTTCTTTTCTTCTTCAACCCTTTTAGCTTCCAACTCACGGAGCCATTTTTCTTTCTTTACAGCTTCCTCGCTTCTGAGCTCAGCTACTATATGGAGGAGTTCCTCATTCTTCTGTCTGTGGTTTGCCAGCTCCCTTTCCAACTCTTCAACCTTGGTGTTGAAGTCAGTCATCTCGATGTTTCCGATTGTCATGCGTTCCAACTCCTCACTCAGTTTGCTTATCTGTCTTTCTTTTCTTGCACAAGTAAGACACTTGCATACATGCTCTGCCATTTCCTTCTCAAGGCGCATAGCTTTGTTTGCCCATAGATTGTTCTCTTTTATGTCGGCGTGATGTTCCTGTTGCATACTAGATATTTTGTTCTCCATTCTTTGAATTTTCTCGAGGAGTTTGGTTATTGTTTCTGCAAAGTCAGATTCAGAAAATACCTCATCAGTAAAGGAGTCAGTATCTGTTACCTGGTTTGATGCAGAGTGAGCCATCAAGCAGGGCTCCTTGGCGCATTTTCCATCATCGCTGTCTGAATCTCCCCAAGCTGCAAACATGGCGTGAGCTGGCTTTGGAGCAGGTTCTTCTCCTTTCTTTCTGCTGTAGCAGTCTGCGGACAGATGTCCCTTCTTTTGGCAGTGATAGCATACCCTCTCTTCCTTTTCCTTTGACTTCCCTTTGTCTTCATTTGGAGCGACACCCTTGTTCCATTTGGAGAATTTTCCACGACTTCCTCCAGCTCTAAAGTCTCTCCTGCCTTTGCCAAGGTTGGCCTGATTCAATGCTTTCGTTAAGAGTGCTATCTCGTCATCTTCCTTTGGTGATCCATTTCCATGTGACAGATCAAGAGCCTTTTCAACTTTCAGGGCTATGGCCTGAGATTTTTCCGACTGTCTCCTAGCCATTTTCCTTTCAGTGATGCCAGCTTGACTCTGAAGGTTAGCGACCAGTTCCTCAAGAGTAATATCCTTAATTCCCTTTTGAGCCTGCAGCGCCAAGGTTACGTGATCCCACTTTGAGTTCAAAGCCTGCATGAACTGGTTTGTGATTTTCCATTCCGGGAGCTTCTCATTCAAGTATTCCAGCTGTCCAATGATGACTTGGAACCGGGTGTAGAAATCTTCAAGAGATTCATCCTTCTTCTGCACAACAGATTCATAGTCTTTTATAGCAGCCAAGATTCTGTTCCTCTTGATATCCTCATTCCCTCCATATAATCTGACCAATCCATCGTACATCTCCTTTGCGGTTTTGTACATAGCCACTTTTATCTGATCTCCGGGAGAAAGAGCCATGTAGAGGACCTTTTTTGCTCTAGCGTTTTTCTCAAGTTTTTTGTAATCCTCATCCGTGTATTTGTCCTTTGTCTTCTCCACTGGTTTCTCAGGATCTGATGTATCAGGAGGAATGGTGAGTGGTCCTGACTCGAAGATGCTCCAGAGCTGTCCATCCAGCGAGCAGACGTGTGCCTCGAACTGGTCCTTCCACCAGTCGAACTGCCCGGGCTTCAACAGCGGCGGTTTCCAAAATGAATCACTGATAGACGACATACTTTTCCTGCAGGCTAACACACAAATCTAGAACCGTCGGCTCTGATACCACGTGATGGATCGAAGTGTTAGCGAAATACGATAATCTATCAGACGGAAATTAAGAGTTGATTTTATATTGTTTTCCGTTTGATAGTTTAACGTAGCAGCGGAATATTGATGCAGGAAAGTGACGGCAGAAATAACAACACAAGGATATATAGTGGAAAACCTTATCAAAACTATGATAAGATTAAAAACCACTACCTTTCAGTTTCCACTGAAAGGATTTTCGAAATCAGATTATTCCTTTTATTCCCGATATGCTTGTAGGGTTTACAAACTAGATCACATAGATTCTATTTGATGACCTCTACTCAACCGGATGGAATAATCGATTTCTACCACAAACCTCCGTGTGTTGCTACAACGAGCTTTCTTCCTTCAGTGCGATTCCGCCGTTCTTTTCTCAAGAACACTCTGTCGTTCTGCTCTCTAGAACTGCGCCGCAATCTCTCTAGAAGCTCTCTTGGAAAACCGCACTTTGCATCTGCAAACCCTAGCTCCTTTTATTGGGCGGCTGGGTCTCGTTATCTGGGCCCAATGTCCTGGCCCAGTCTTGATTTCCGAAACCCTAGCGTCTTTTCCCAAAACGACAGAACTCCTTTTTCTTCTGGAATCTTCTCTTTGTCTGTTTGTTTACTTAACACAATTTGCCACATCCAACCTGTAGGGTATATCCATCTCATGGAAATTTGTTCTTTAATCTGTTAGATGGATTTTTGCACACTTAGATAAACCATTAGCTAAGTGTTTGTGATCATCAAAACAAATGGGTTCCAACACCTATGATCACAACCAGCACTAAAGCCCTTCGCCCACTAATTCATTCAGATCTGCTCACGGCCGCCATGATGTCATCGTCGTCCTTACCTCATACTCTCATGCTGCAACAACTCAACGACACCAGTACACCTGATGCAAAAGTCTTAGGAAGAAGCAGCAATTAGAACACGACGAAGGACGACGTCGACCCTACTAAGTACTAACAACAACAACAATGCAGCACCCATCAGAGCGCGGCCCAAGAAGAGATCAAGAGTTTCCAAACATACCGGAGGCGTCGAAGAGGCCCTCGACGAAGCAGCTAATTGAGTGTGATTTCTTCCGGAAGTTGCAGAAAGAAAGGAAAAAAAAAGAAACTGTCATGGGAGATGTTTGGAGATGATACCGGTATGACGCGTAATGCCGGTATGCGGGCTTGTACAACACTTGACTTCAAATTTTATTCCAATTGGTTAACGTAGTTACCAAATTGAGCCATGTATGTATTTTTTAAAATCTCGATTTCCGGTATTATTAAAAAAAAGTACTGGTCTTGGGATACCGGCATTAATAAAAAAAGAGAAATTTGACTATTTGAATTTCAATCGGTGTAAATGGATAATTTGAGTTTGGAAAGGACTAAGGAGATAAATTGACTAGAAACTCGGGTTCCTTGCATGCCCGTTAAATACTAGTTTAGCTTAAAATCATTAAATTGTATTCTTTTTAACAGGATGCCATTTTTACTCCATCTGAATGAAGAAGCATTTTTATTTTAAAATATTTCAAATATCAAAATTGTTTTTATCAAAAAATGGCATACATCAGCACATGAACTATCGAACACGCATCTCAAGAGTTCCAGGAGTTTTAGTTTTTATCAAATTCGGTCTAAGCTGTTTTAGTTTTAGTTTTTAAGTCCCAGGAGTTCGACTCCTATTTTACTCGAAGGGCACGACGCCGCGTCATTTGGTTATGTAGTATCGGTCACTGCGGTCGGCCGGCCATCTTGTTTTATCGTGCTCTTCTTGGGAATGGTGCCTTTCGTGGGCAGCTTGTTTCTTCTTGTTGCCGTGTTGGCACTTGTACTAAATAAAACACACGCATCTCAATAATAAATTACATCTTACATGTCTCTAAATTTAGTATTACATTTGATCAAAAAAAATAGTATTACATATTCATAAAAGATGCTGTAGAATTAGGTTTTAGACAGCATCTGGAAATGGATTATCCTTTAGGCCAATCCCAACCCCGACCAATTACGTCTCTAAATGTATCTATTTGTAAAAAAATCAATAAATTAATATAAATTTCAAAAAATTCAAAAATTTATGAAAATACAATTTTTAATAAAAAGGAATATGTTGTAATATAATGGGGAAGAAATAAGAGATGAGAGAAATGGTAAAAGAGATTTGTATTCTTGTTATTCATTCTTCTTAACATAGACACCTATTTATAGGATTACATGAGATAGATGAAAGGGCATGGCCCAACATAAATAACAAGGGGTATTATGAAGTGATCTAAATGAGCCTAACCAAAGGTTAGACAACCAAAGGTTGAGTGGACATTCATATTTCCATAATATCATAACACTCCCCCTTGAATGTACACTTCTTATTCGGTGAACTGCCTCGTTAAAACCTTGACCTGAAAAACCCAAAAGGATAAAACCAAGTTAAGGAAAAAGAGTACAGTTATAAAACTCCCCCTCAAACCGACAAGTCTTTAAGACTGCACATCCCAATGTCATTTACAAGTTTCTTAAAAACTCGTGTCGGTAATGACTTAGTGAACAAGTCTGCCAAATTTTTACTGGATTGTATTTGGTAAACGTTGATCTTCCCTTCCACTTGAAGCTCGTGAGTGGAGAAGAATTTGGGAGATATGTGCTTTGTTCTATCACCTTTGATGTATCCCTCTTTGATTTGGGCGATGCAAGCAGCATTATCCTCATATATTACTGTCGGGCTCTGTTTGCCTGATACTAATCCACAAGAGGTTTTGACATGGTTGATAAATGATCTAAGCCAAACGCATTCTCGTCCAGCTTCGTATAGTGCAATCAGTTCTGCATGGTTCGATGATGTGGCTACCAATGTCTGTTTTGTCGAACGCCATGAAATCGCAGTTCCTCCATACATGAATAAGTACCCCGTTTGTGAGATAGCTTTATGTGGATCAGACAAATATCCCGCATCGACATAACCAACTAATTCACCATTTTGTACTCCATTTGTTCCTTTGAAAAATAAACCCATATCATTTGTTCCACGTAAATAACGTAGGACATGCTTAACACCGCTCCAATGTCTTTTAGTGGGTGATGAACTATATCTTGCAAGTAAATTGACTGCAAATGATATGTCTGGTCGGGTATTATTGGCAAGGTACATTGACACTCCAATTGCACTAAGATAAGGTACTTCTGGACCTAAAATCTCTTCATCGTTTGACCGGGGACGAAAAGGGTCATTTTCAATGCTGAGTGATCTTACTACCATCGGCGTACTTAATGGATGCGCTTTATCCATATTAAAACGCTTTAAAACCTTCTCGGTGTAATTTGATTGGTGGATGATCGGTTGTAATTTAGCGTAAATATTCGAATAGAATTCAAATACTATTGCTAGTCACGGTTAATCAAAACATTTATATTGACTCGGGAAACCCAAGGTCCTACCCAAAGGACAGGTGATTAAACCAATAGTGCTAAAGATTAAACTAGAAATGTCTATGGTTTGGGGGGGTTTGTTCCTCGTACGAGGTTGATAGCAATATTTTACTATCCGAAAGAGAGATTTGATCAACGAAAGTAGGTAAACAATCAATTCAAAGATGACTAGGGATCTATTTCCCCACCTAGACAATTATTGTGACGGTAAATTGGGACACCATTGATGAATTCACATGCACACGTTTAGAATTTAGCTATGTAACATTAATACTAAGTTCAACTCGCGCTACAACCTAGTATCAAGGGGTCACACCTCGCATAGCACCTCACACTCGCGCTCTATTGGTACTATAGGACATGATTTATCTAGCCTCACACTCGCGCTTTATTGACTAAATAGATCATGCACTTGTTCAATTCATGCCATTCTCATTAGGATTAAAGCATCGCCATGTAACACAAAAACCCTAACGCTTCTACATTTCTATCATTTGAAATCACACTTTTCAGGGGTTAGCCACGTCAAGCATGAAATCAAGTAGAATCCCTATTTCGGACTTGTTAAAAACATGTCATAGGTAATTCAAAAACATTAAGTTCAAATGAAGAAGAATCATATGCAAAATCATTCATCAATAACATCCATAGTATTTACAATATCACAAACATGTCTAGGGGTTCATAGACCCCCAACCAAGGTCACTACTCACTCATGGTGAGATTACAAACAAAATCATCAATAGAAGAGCATACAACCATATGAAAGTAGAGTTTAGAACTTCAAAACCAATATGAGATTCAAGATGTTGTTGAAGCTCTTCCTTCTCTTCTCCTCCTCTTCTTTTCTTCTTCTCCAAGCCAACTTATCTCTCTAAAATTCCCAGAAAATCTGCCCCCCCTTGGATCTAGATCTAGAATTGAATACATAAGCTTTTGGTTTCACTTTACAAAAAGCAAAAAGTCTGTCTCCAGAGCTTAACCGGCCGGTTAAAAACCACAGCAAAATAGGTCTTTCGAGGCACTTTTCTTAACCGGCCGGTTGGGGCTGATTTTGGCATGTCTGGCCGGTTAAAAACCTCAGAAAAATACGACTTTCTGGGCACTTTTTCTAACCGGCCGGCTGGGGAAATGCACATGGCCGGTTAGAATGGTTTTGGCACTTTTTCGTGGTCTTCCCGTCCGAATTTGGTCTTTGTGCAAACTACAAAGTTGTAGCTCTTTGAAATACCTTTCCAACAAGCTAACGATCAGCGGACGCCGTATGAGAGCGTTATGCCCAAAATACTCCGGAGAGGTCTATATGTCCCGTAATGCCCGAAAAACCATGTTTTTGCTCCGAAATGCTCGGTTTTGCTCCAAAATCAATGCACACTTGTGTTCTCAGCTAAAACTCTGTAATTCGCCTGAAATGAACCACAAGGCATCAAATAGCAAGTGAAATTGTGATAAAACGAACGAAACAATAAGCATAGAGGTCGCCTAAAATTCATATATTTTAGCCCTATCAAATCACCCCACACTTAACGTTTGATCGTCCCGAGCAAACTAATCATAGAGACCAACAACAAGAAGGAACTTCACTCACTCAAGATCGGTTCAAAGGAAACTCCATATGGTTATGAAAACTACCTAACAACACTAAGAAACAAATACTACTTTTAATAAACCACTTTCGTAGGTGACACGAGTGCATTTAGCGAATGCACCAAGCCTTTAAACCCCTAGGCTACCCTAGTGGAGGAGTTGTAGTCTCCTGAGAGTTTTCAGAAAAGGGAATACTCCCAAATCCCAAGTGCACTTATCCCATGAGAATTGAATTCAAGAGTGTTTAACCAAGGCTATGATTTCTCAAAACAAAATCCTCACCCCACGCTAGGACTACCATCACAATATCATCAAAAGAACTTTTGAACCATTTAAGTATCCTATGAGGTTGTGCATTCAAGATCACCAATACTAAAGCTTTCAAATGCCTCATCCAAAAGTCTACTCATTTTCAAGGCAATACAATAGAAGTGAAGCTTTTAGTTTGCACGAAAAACGTCAATCGCTCGCCTATGCTAGCTAGGGCTAGTCCATGGGTTTGCGACATGAAACTCATTCCCAAGTTTTAGGCGCTTAAGCCGTAATCCATAAGGGAAGAGGAGCTCGACACAAAGAGTTCTTAAAAACAAGCATAGACCAAATGTATACTCCCGTGCAAGCACATGGGTCGTCCAAAAGTTATTCCAACTAGCACACATGCAAATGATGAATTCCGCACAAATGAAGAATGGTGGAAAAAAAATATAGAGTCAAGTTTTAAGTGCTTCTTATTTTCTTTTTGGAACGGCCTTTGGTCTACAAATGCTTTCGAGGGGGGACTTACCTCCCTAACCCCCGGCATTTGTATATTTTTGAAACAAAACTTCTCATGGCCTTTGAGAAAGTTTTTAGTCGGGGCTTTCCCATCTTTGACCGCAAACATTTTTTTGTTGGGGCCTATTTTTCACCCTCTTTTATTTTATTTTTTTGACTCCACACTTAAAACTTGACAATATGTTCAAAAAGTGTATGGAATGTGCGGGAATCAAACATTAGCATGACACTAAATTAGAAAACTCAAATCACCAAAGAGCAAACCAAATGTCTAAGTTTTTCATGAAATTTTAAAAGTGCTTGCGAAAACTTGTTCCAAGGTATTTCAACGAAAATACTTAGAAATTTAGATAGACAAGGGATAGAAATGATATTGATTTCCAAGAATGCACATTCATAGGACTAGGTCGGTTCTAAGTTCAAGATTCAATAAAAATGGAAAGTAGGCTAGATGTAATTTATAGGGATTTAGAATCAATAGTCACAAGCCTATGTGATTAACACTCTCTCGTGTAGGGATAAGGTGCAAAAGATGCAAGTGTTTTCCCTTAAACGTAGTTGATTGGATATCACACATGAAAGCATATCAAGCAAACACAAACATCTCATGTAATATAGACAATGTCAAACATAGGCCACCCCACACTTAGCAATTGCTTAGTCCCTAAGCAATAAATAGAATGAAAAGCAAAGAGAGAGTTAAGAGAAACTTCTCTCGTTTGGAGGTAGCCATTTCAAAGTAAGAGATGTTGCTTCGCGTGTCGAGTTTTTGGGCGAAAATCTGTTTACCCCTATGAATCAACACGCACGTAGATGATCATACAACCTTCAACACATATCAAGAATGTAACACATATCATAAGAGTGATCAACAATGTTTACATCCTCAAATTCTTGCACGAAGCAAATAGAAATCCAATCAAAATAGACACACTTAAAGATCAGGGGAGAAACACTCACAAGCCTAGTTTAACGTCTTGGCTAAGACGGAGCCGTGGCTTTACATATCGAAAAGCACAATAAGAGAAGTCCCGAGCGGGATCCCTTCTCTAGCGGTATTGCGTATAGCATTCACGAGGGTGCTTCCAATAGGTCTTGGTTTCCGTCAGCGGCATGATAGATCTTGACTCTCTGCCCATTTGCCTTGAAGATGTTCTCTTGGTTGTCCACTAGCTCTAGGTGGCCATCATTGAAAACTCTATGGATTTTATAAGGTCCGAACCACCTAGACTTGAACTTCCCGGGAAATAGCTTATATTTAGAGTTGAACAGTAAAACCTTGTCTCCCACCGAGAACTGTCTCTTCAAAATGAGCTTGTCATGCCATCTCTGGGTTTTCTCCTTGTAGATTCTTGAACTCTCGTAGGAGTCCAATCGGATTTCATCCAACTCGTTGAGTTGAAGGAGTCTCTTTTCACCCGAGGCCTTCGTGTCAAAATTCAGCTCTTTTACCGCCCACATGGCTTTATACTCGAGCTCCACAGGAAGATGGCATGATTTGCCATATACTAGCCTATAGGGCGACATCCCAATTGGTGTCTTAAAAGCAGATCTATATGCCCAAAGCGCATCATCAAGCTTTAATGCCCAGTCTTTTCCCGACTTCCCCACTGTCTAGGTCAATATGTTCTTGATCTCTCGGTTAGACACCTCGACTTGACCATTAGCTTGTGGGTGATAGGGAGTTGAACATCTATGATAGATCCCGTGCTTCTTTAGCATGAACTCGAATCTCTTCTCCTTGAAATGAGAGCCATTATCACTGATTACCGCTCTAAGAACACCGAACCTCGGGAATATTATCTTTTTAAACATCTTTATCACCACTTTAGCGTCGCAAGAAGGGGAAGCGATCGCCTCAACCCATTTGGACACGTAGTCCACCGCTACTAGAATGAAAGAATTCCCTTGAGATGAAGGTAGGGGTCCCATGAAGTCCACGCCCCATACATCAAAGATCTCCACTTCTAATATGCCCTTTTGAGGCATTTCCTCCCTTCTAGCTATGTTCCCCATTCGTTGGCATTCGTTGCAAGCCTTGACAAATTCATATGTATCTTTAAACATGCTTGGCCAATAGAATCCCGATTGAAGAATTTTAGACGTGGTTTTTGAGGCCGAACCATGACCACCATAAGAAGAAGAATGGCAACAAGTTATGATTTCATCGAAGTCTTCCTTGGGCACACACGTTCTATAAATCCCATCCGAGCATAGCTTGTAGAGGAATGGGTCATCCCAATAATATCTCGAGACATCATGCAGAAATTTGCTCTTCTGATTATAGCTAAGGCCTTCAGGAATGATGTTGCACGTCAAATAGTTCACAAAATATGCATACCAAGGGGCATTGTCTTCGGCACTCATTAAATATTCCCCAACGAAAGAGTCTTGGATGGGCGCCGAGAACCATTTCGAATCATATAGCTCTACCCTCGAAAGGTGATCCGCCACAACATTTTCTACACCTTTCTTGTCCCGAATTTCAATGTCAAACTCTTGTAGTAGGAGGACCCATCGAATAAGCCTTGGCTTAGCATCTTTCTTCGCCATTAAGTACTTGATAGCGGCATGGTCCGTGTAGACGATAGTCTTTGTTGCAACAAGATAAGGTCTGAATTTTTCGAATGCATAGACTACCGCTAATAACTCTTTCTCCGTGGTAGTGTAGTTCGTCTGGGCACTATCGAGCACCTTACTCACGTAGTATATGACATGAAGCTTCTTTTCTACCCGTTGTCCCAAGACTGCCCCAATGGCGTAATCACTTGCATCGCACATTAATTCAAACGGAAGATCCCAATTTGGTGCTTGCACAATAGGTGCCGATACAAGGTTCTTCTTCAATTTTTCAAATGCCTCAAGGCACCCTTCATCAAAATTGAATTCCACATCGTTGCAAAGGAGATGAGTCAACGGCTTTGCGATTTTTGAGAAATCCTTGATAAACCGCCGGTAAAAACCGGCGTGGCCTAGAAAACTCCTTATTCCCTTTTGGTTTTTTGGTGGAGGAAGTTGCTCAATAACCTGAATTTTTGCTTTATCAACTTCTACTCCTCTCTTACAGACCAAATGCCCTAGTACAATTCCCTCTTGCACCATAAAATGGCATTTCTCCCAATTGAGCACCAAATTTGTCTCGATGCACCTAGCAAGAACATTAGAGAGATTAGCCAAACAATCATCGAAGGAGGATCCATGAATAGAAAAATCGTCCATGAAAACCTCAATGCACTTCTCAATGTAATCGCTAAAGATGGACATCATACAACGTTGAAAAGTCCCCGGTGCATTACACAAACCAAAAGGCATACGCCTAAACGCAAAAGTTCCATATGGGCATGTGAAAGTGGTTTTTCCTTGATCATTTGACAATATAGGAATTTGGTAAAAACCACTATATCCATCTAAGAAGCAAAAATAATCATGCCCCGCAAGCCTTTCAAGCATTTGATCTATAAACGGAATAGGAAAGTGATCCTTTTTTGTTGCCTTATTTAATTTCCGATAGTCAATGCACATTCCCCACCCATTCACGGTTCTCGTGGGGACTAATTCCCCTTTTGCATTTTGAACTACCGTGAGTCCTCCCTTCTTAGGGACGACATGGATGGGACTTACCCATTCCGAGTCCGGAACGGAGTAAATGATGCCCGCATCTCTAAGCTTGGTGATTTCTTTAAAAACTTCCTCGCTCAATTTAGGATTCAATCTTCTCAACATTTCCCTAGAAGGCTTCACACCATCATCTAGATTAATTCTATGCATGCAAAGAGAAGGGTTAATCCCCGTTATATCATCAATAGAATAACCTAAGGCCTTTTTATTTGCCTTCAACACATTCACAAGCTTGGATGTTTCATCCTCATTCAATGTAGCACCAACTATCACGGGAAATGTAGCATTGGACCCAAGAAATTCATACCTTAGATTCGAAGGTAGAGGTTTTAACTCTCCTTCGAATTCCTTACCTCTTGGGACCGGGTCTTCTTTAATTTCATGATCATTTAACCCTTGCTCACCTTCATCTAGAGTAATGTCGCCCATATCCTCATCTTCCATATTCATCAAGGAGGCAAAAAGTGTACTAGAGTCGTCTAACTCCATAACTTCATTCTCAAAAGGGGTTAGCCCGAAAGTTTCACAAGATATGTCAAGCATATTGCATTCAAAGGAAGAAATAGGAGCTTTCATAGCATTTTTCAGAAAAAATTTCTGTTTTTCATTTCCTATCTTCAATTCAATCGACCCTTCACCACATTTGATAACCGCTTCAACGGTATTTAGAAAAGGTCTCCCTAAGATGACGGGCGTCTCTTGTTCACTATCCATAACTAGCACATAGAAGTCCACTGGGATGAAAAATTTCCCAACTTTGATAGGCTCATCCCTTAGGACTCCATTAGGAACTCTAGAACTCCTATCGGCTAGTTTCAAAGAAATGGTCGTGGGATGGAGCTCACCCATATCAATTTTCTCATACAACGAATAAGGGATCAAGGAAATGCTAGCTCCTAAATCACATAGTGCTCTCTCAATTTCAATCTTTCCTAAAGAGATAGGAATAGAGAACGATCCTTGGTCTTGCATTTTTTTAGGCATACGACTTTGCACAATTGCACTACATTCGGCATTCAAAGCCACCATGCTAGACTCTTCAATCACCCTACGGTTTGACACAATGTCTTTAAGAAATTTAGCATAAGTAGGGTTTTGTGTAATTACCTCATGGAAGGGGAGCGTGACGTACAACTTTTTAAGCATCTCGACAAATCTTTGGAAGTGGGCGTCAAGCTTGCTCTTGTTTGGTCTTTGAGGGAAAGGCACCATGGGCACATACTTCCTCATTAGAATCGGTTCTTCATGCTCCTTTTCCTCCTCTATTGGAACTTGAGGTTCCACTTCCAAATTTTCCTTGGCATTTTCTCCTTCCACTTCCTTGCCGTTTAGATTAGATTTCTCTTGAGGGGTGGGTAGAACTTTCCCGCTCTTCAATGTGATGGCCTCAACATGTTCTATGGAATTCACGGCCGGTTGAGACGGAAGTTTCCCCATTTGCTTCAATGCTACGGCTTGTTGAGCACTCTCTTTAGTAAGTCTTTTATTCTCCGCCACTATTTCATCCATCTTTGCTTCCATTCACGCCATCATAGAAATTATGGCGCTGTCTTGAGAGTTGGAAGAATTCCCTTGCTCATTCATGTTGGACTTGGCTTGATAGGGTTTTTGATAATTCCCTTGGGAATATTGCGAATTTTGATTCGAGCCTTGGCCTTGATTTGAATACGAATTCTGCCCTTGGTTCGAATATGAATTTCCTTGGTTTGAATATGAGTTTTGCCCTTGGTTTTGGTTAGAGCCATACCCTTGCCTTTGGTAATTCCCTTGATAGTTATTTTGCCCTTGAGGCCTTGGAGGGGCATATGAATCATTAGACATTCTTCGTTGAGGAGGTTCGTAGTTTCTAGTGATAGGACTAGCGTTTTGATTGTAGTTCCTTTGTTGATTCACAAAGTGTGCCTCCTCATAACCATCATCATCGTCTTCATATTTCCCTTCGGGACAATACTTTGTAGAATGTCTCGTGCTAGCGCATAAGAAGCAAGATTGTTGCGCCGAGACTCTTTCTTTTTCAGCTTTAGCCTTCGTCGCCTCAACAGAGTTCACCATACTGAACATATTCTCCACTTTCTTAGTCAAGTCGGCCATTTCTCTCTTCATTTTGAAATTTGAGGTGTCATCCCTTGACTTGGCCATCTTTTTGTGGTCCACTCCTTGATATCTATCGGATTTGATAGCAATTTTATCCACAATTTTGAAACCTTGGTTGGCCGGTAGTTCCATTATAGCGCCTCCACTAGCCGTGTCCATCTGGTTTTTAGCCTCCTTACTCATCCCCAAATAGAAGTAACGCATTAGATCGGCCTTTCTAAAGTTGTGGTGAGGGCACTCCCTCAAATAGTGTTTAAATCGACCGTAGGCTTGGTGGAAGAGTTCGTTATCCCTTTGAGAGAATGTAAGAATAAAGTCCGTAAACTTCTTGGTTCTAGATGGAGGGTAGAACTTATTCAGAAAAGCGGTGGCTAAATGGTCCCAAGTACGAAAAGTCCCCGGTTCATGATTTTGTAGCCACTCTTTGGCATCCCCATATAGCGAAGAGGGAAATAACTTCAAGTAGACATATTCAACGGGTGTATTCCTTGGTTTATAGGTCCGGCAATATTCTTGAAAATTGGCTAGATGATTGGACGGATTTCCGACCCCTTGAAATTGATCATTTGTAATCATGTGGACTAGGGAAGATTTCACATCGAAATCGAAAGCGTCTTCATCGGTAGGCAAAATAACCGAACCATTTCCCTCGAGGGTGGGAGTCATATAATCTCCCACGGGCCTTTCATCCTCATCCTCTTCATCATATCTATAATTTCGGTTTTCCCTTCGAGGAGCAGGAGGGTTCCGAAACGGACGTCTATCATTATCATTGTCATTTCTGGCTGGAGGATCTTCTATTTCATCTCCATCGATTCTGCGGTCACGGATATTTCTTTGAAGACCCGGACGATTCTCATTCTCCTCATCCATAATATATTCTTGTCTTTGGTCTTGGATAATAGGAGGAATAGGAGGTAGAGGGTTCTTACGAGGTCTACCTCTCCCTCTCTTAACGGTAGGTTGCGAAGGTCTAGAAGTATTTGAAGAAGAGCCGGTTGCTACGTGTTTCTTTCCTTCAAACCTTGTGTTCATTCAATTGCCTGCGAGAACAAAAGAAATTCTTAGCAATGAGCGGCAAAAGAAATAAACACAATCAAGATCAACACAAGCAATGGCTACCTAGTAAGGAAAAACAAACAAAACTAGATGATCTAAAAGCACGATAGTTAATTAACCTATCCCCGGCAACGGCGCCATTTGATCGGCTGTAATTTAGTGTAAATACTCAATAAGAATATCGAATACTTATGCTAATCACGGTTAATCAAAACATTTGTATTTTGACTCGGGAAACCCAAGGTCGTACCCAAAAGACAGGTGATTAAACTAATAGTGCTAAAGATTAAACTAGAAATGTCTATGGTTGGGGGGGGGGTTTGTTCCTCGTAAGAGGTTGATAGCAAAGATTTTACTATCCGAATAGAGATTTTAGCAACGAAACGAGTTAACAATCAATCAAAGATGACTAGGGATTATTTCCCCACCTAGACAATTGTCGTGACAATGATATTGGATGTCGATTATGAAGTTGCATGCACATGAGTAGATTTTAGCCATGTAACATTCACACTAAGTTCAACTCGCGCTACAACCTAGGATAAAGAGGTTACACCTCGCATAGGACCTCACACTCGCGCTCTATTAGCCCTATAGAACATGCGTTTCTAGTCTCACACTCGCGCTCTATTGACTAGATAAACATATTCTTGTTAAATTCAAGCCAATCTCATTAGAATTCAAGTGTCGCCATGTAACACAAAAGTCCTAATGCCTCTCCATTCATTTCATTAAATTCATGTTGATCAACGTGAGCTACATCAAACATGAAATTAGGCTAAGTTCCCATTGAGGACATTTCACAAACACCTTATGGGCAACTCTAAACATTTAATTCAAATGAAGAAGATTCATGTGCAATTCATTCAATATCAACATCCATTGCATTTATATCATCACAACATGTCTAGGGGATCAATAATCCCCAATCAAGTCACTACTCACTCATAGTGAGATTACAAACAAAATCCATAATGAAAATGCAAACACTCATGTAAAGAGTAGAGTTTGGAGTTTCTAAACCAATATGGAGCAATAGAACCAATGGATGATTCAATCTTCGTGTTGTTGACTCTAGAATCTCTAGCTTCTTCTCCAAAAATCACCCTAATCGTTTTTCCTCTTCAAAGCTCCAAGTCTCCTCCTTCTCTCTAGCCAAAAACCAGAATTTCTTGCCCAAAAACACAGATCCCGAATTCCCTCCTCAAATTGCCACTTTCTGCTCCATTTTGCAAAAAGTGAAAAGTGCTGTCTCCACTATTTTAGCCGGCCGGTTCAAAACCTCAGAAAAATAAGGCTTTCTGGGCACTTTTTTTAACCGGCCGGTTGGGGGATTTTTTGTATGTTCTGGCCGGTTAAAAACCTCAGAAAAATATGACTTTCTGGGCACTTTTCTTAACCGGCCGGCTGGGGAAATGCACATGGCCGGTTAGAATGGTTTTGGCACTTTTTCGTGGTCTTCCCGTCCGAATTTGGTCTTTGTGTAAACTACAAAGTTGTAGCTCTTTGAAATACCTTTCCAACAAGCTAAAGATCAGCCAAATCGGACGCCGTATGAGAGCGTTATGCCCAAAATACTCCGGAGAGGTCTATATGTCCCGTAATGCCCGAAAACCCATGTTTTTGCTCCGAAATGCTCGGTTTTGCTCCAAAATCAATGCACACTTGTGTTCTCAGCTAAAACTCTGTAATTCGCCTGAAATGAACCACAAGGCATCAAATAGCAAGTGAAATCGTGATAAAACGAACGAAACAATAAGCATAGAGGTCGCCTAAAATGCATATATTTTAGCCCTATCAGTGGATAAAGATTTCATTAGTTGTATGCTCGAACTGCAGGCCGAGACAAAACTTAGTAGTTCCTAGATCTTTCATCTCAAATTCCCTTTTCAAATAGTTTGCTGCCAATTGGATCCTTTCTGGAGTTCCAATTATATTTAAATCATCGACGTACACTGCAATGATTACATACCCCGATTCTGTGCGTTTTATAAAAACACATGGACATATTTGGTTATTAATAAACCCTTGCGCTAGTAAATATTCGCTGAGGCGATTATACCACATTCGACCAGATTGTTTCAGCCCATACAATGATCTTTTCAGTTTGATGGAGTACATATGACGAGGATTTGCATGTAATGCTTCAGGCATTTTTAATCCTTCTGGGATTTTCATGTATATATCTTTATCTAATAACCCATATAGGTATGTAGTTACCACATCCATGAGTTGCATTTTGAGTCGTTCAACAACGGCCAAAGCAACTAGAAACCTTAGAGTTGTTGCATCCACTACAGGTGAATATGTTTCCAAATAGTCAACTCCAGGTTTCTATGAAAAGCCTTGTGCAACCAGTCTAGCTTTGTATCTTACAATTTCATTACGCTCATTATGTTTTCGTATAAACACCCACTTATAGCCAACTGGTTTCACACCTTCGGGTGTTGGAGCTACAGGTCCAAAAACACCACGTTTATTTAAAGAGTTCAACTCTGCTTGAATTGCTTCTTTCCAGCTCTCCCAATCATCTCGATGTCGACATTCATATATGGTTTGGGGATCATTGTCATCTTCTCCAATGACCTCTAGGGCAACTGAATAAGCAAAGATTTCATTGAGATTTATCTCTTCTCGATACCAACTCACACCAGTGTTGGCATAATTGATTGACATTTCAAAATTGTCATCAATATCTTTGTCTTTATTTTCAGTTTCATTAGGTAAAGACTCTTCAAGAGTCCTTACTTCATTAATGTTCGTATTTGACATCTCGACATCCGTTTTACATCTTGCATGTTCTTTCCTCTTCCGGGGAACTATATCCTTAGACCCTAATGGTCTCCCACGGTTTCGATGTACTTGAGAATCACTTGCAATGTTTGTGTTTGGAGTTACTACAGGAATCTCCAAACGAGCTGGTGCATTTTCAGCAGGTATATGTGACTTCGTCACTTTCTTGGCATCAGTAAACGCATCTGGTAGCCTATTTGCTACATTTTGCAAGTGTATGATCCGTTGAACTTCAAGTTCACTTTCATTTGTTCTTTGATCTAAGAACGACAAAGAAGGCGTATTCCACACAACCTCCTTATTAATCTCTTTTTCTTCTCCTCCTAAAGTTGGGAATTTTGATTCATCAAAATGACAATCAGAATATCGAGCTCGAAATACATCACCAGTTAATGGCTCTAGATATTTGATAATTGATGGGGACTCAAACCCCACATATATTCCCAACCTCCTTTGTGGCCCCATTTTGGTTCGTTGTGGAGGAGAAATAGGGACATACACCGCACAACCAAAAATTTTCAAATATGAGATATCAGGTTCTCTTCCAGAGATAAGTTGCAAAGGAGAATACTTATTATAAGCGGTCGGTCGAAGTCTTATCAAAGCTTCTGCATGCAAAATTGCATGTCCCCAAGCAGAGGCGGGTAATTTTGAATTCATTAGCAATGGTCTTGCTATTAATTGCAACCGCTTTATCAACGACTCTGCTAGGCCGTTTTGTGTATGAACATGAGCTACTGGATGTTCAACCACTATACCAATTGATATACAATAGTCATTGAATGACTTTGATGTGAATTCTCCTGCATTATCTAGCCTGATTCTTTTGATTGGTTGATCAGGATAATGAGCCCTTAACTTGATTATTTGGGCTAAAAGCCTTGCGAACGCAACATTTCGCGTTGAGATTAGGCTTACATGTGACCAACGTGTTGAAGCATCTATCAACACCATAAAATATCTGAATGGTCCACATGGCGGTGCTATTGGTCCACATATGTCACCTTGAATTCTTTCAAGAAACATAGGAGATTCCGCGTTTACTTTTGTTACAGACGGCCTTGTTATAAATTTGCCAAGTGAACAAGCCGTGCATGTCAAGTCACCCGTTGGGAGGATCTTTAGGTCCTTAAGTGGGTGTCCGTGTAAACTTTCAATAATTCTCCGGATCATTGTTTCACCAGGGTGACCGAGTCTATCATGCCACAAAGAAAATAATTCATTGTCAACTAACTTCATGTTAGTAACTTTATGCACTTCAATGGGGTAGATTTGCGTGCCATATAAACCAGACGCATGTGCTCTCATTTTCTCCAAGACTTGCTTCTGGCCAATCTTATAAGATACAAGAAGTAGGTACTCAATACCATCTTCACACATGGTTTCAACATGAAAATCATTTCTTCGAATATCTTTGAAACTGAGTAAGTTTCTTTGCGATTCACTTGAGTACAATGCATCTCTAATGTTTATTCTTGTTCCTTCGGGTAACAAGATAGAGGCTCTTCCGGAACCTTCTATAATACTACTCGTTCCGGAGATAGTATTAACATTGGTTTTTGTCATGTTCAAGTTTAAGAAAAACTTCGGATTTTTCAATATAGTATGAGTAGTGGCACTATCAACGAGACATAACTCCCCATCATTGACATTTCCATTCGATTGACTCATTCTATAAATAGAGAAAAATAGATAAATAAGATAATTGACATGAAATTTAATTTAATGTAAATTCATAATGGAAATAACTTGAATTATTTAAAATTGAAATTACTACAACTCTTATTGAAAGTGGCGACAAAATGAAAAAAATGATCTTAATATGATCAAATTAAAAGAAATTTTCGTCCAATTGGAGATCACCGAAATTCACACCATAGTCAGTCAATTTCCCATCTGTTTCAACTTGTTGGAGAAAATCATTTGCCTCAATGTGGTTGACTTCTGGATTGCTAGCCTCAACGAGATTAACTTCAACATCTTTCCCCTTCTTCTTCAAGGAATCTTGATATAGCTTCATAAGGTGTGGCGCCGCACGGCAGGTGCGTGACCAATGCCTATCACCTCCACATCTATAGCAAGAAGTTTCAATTTGTGATTTGGGCTTCTCTCGCTTGGTCTGCTTCTTATTCTTTTTTCCAGCATTCTTCTGGATGTCAGGATTTATCCAAGTATAATTTCGTCTAGGTTCATCACGTCCACCATTACGACCACGACCTCTGGTATAACCCCTGCCACGTCCTCTGCGGGAGAATGTAGCATTTGCTTATTGCATATGGTTTGATTGATCTGGAAGTGGTGTAGACCCAGTAGGTCGAGTATGGTGATTGTCAAGGAGAAGTTGATTATTCTCTTCCGCTAAGATCAAGCAGGACAGCAATTCAGAATAAGTCTTAAAACCACGTTCCCTGTACTGCTGCTGGAGTACGAGGTTATTTGCATGAAATGTGGATAATGTTTTTTCCAATATCTCTTTGTCGCTAATCTGTTCTCCACACAAATTCATAGTTGAAACAATACGAAATAACTCAGAATTATAATCTGAGACCTTTTTGAAATCTTGGAGCCTCAAGTGCGTCCATTCGTACCTCGCACGAGGTAGAGTAACTGTCCTTTGGTGATCAAAACGATCCTTCAAACTCTTCCAGAGTTCGTAGGGCTCTTTGACAGTTAGGTACTGTGCCTTGAGACTCTCATAGAGATGATGGCGAAGAAGGATCATTGCCTTAGACCGATCCTGCTGGGATGCGGTAGATGTTTCAACTATGGTTTTCTCCAAATTGTTACTGGCTAGGTGAAGTTCAGCATCGACTACCCATGCAAGATAGTTTCTTCCGGAAACATCTAGGGCAGTGAACTCGAGCCTTGCAAGGTTAGACATCTATATAATAGAAAAATAAAGTATGAGATATAAAATATTACAGAACAATCTATAAATTATGAATTTAATACTGTGCATGCATAAATAAATAAAATAGAATTTTATCACTGACAACGGGAAGTGATTTTATCTAGACTATGATCATCTACTTCAAGAGATGATATAATCATATTACAAAATATATGCTTGATGTTTTGTCACTTACTACAAGAAGTGAATGTTACTCTCTTCAAGGAGTGAATATGAAATATCCTCTTCGGGTGATGAAGATAAAGAAGTAGAATAATATTGACTCCACTTGAAGGGAATCGACAACATGTACTATACATGTATCCACTTCGGGTGATACATGTATATGATTATATTCTACTTCATAACAAAATCAAATAAAGCATATATTATACATGTATCTACTTCAGGAGATATATGTATACGATTCCTCTTCGGGAGAATAAAAAAAAAACTATACATGTATCCACTTCAAGTGATACATGTATGTGATTCCACTTCAGGGGGAAAATAAAAACATAAACTAGACATGTATCCACTTCAAGTGATACATGTATATGATTCCACTTCGGGGGAATCAAAAATCATATACTACATATTCATACATCATGTGAATATAGAACGAATTACATGTATGTGAATATTGAGTTTGTGAATGCTAGGCTATTTTGAGTTTCTCTACGAAGAGGACTCATGGTTGCCATCATCGCATTGTGAACAAGAATAGAAGAGAGGATTAGAGAGGGATGATCACTACCTTTTGAGCAATATAAATTATTTGATAAATAAAAATTAGAAACTTCACGAAAAATGAAACACAAAATGAAAAATATTTTTAAATTTTTTTTTGCAAATTTCCCCTACAAATTTTTTTTAAAAAAATTAGAAACTTTAGAAAAATATTAAACAAATTTTTTTATAGAAAATATTAAACACAAATTGAAAAATATTTTTTGAATTTTTAAAAAAAGTTCTGTTTCAAATTAAATCTTTAAAAATTATTAAATTGAAATATTTTCAAAGATTCGATTTCTTGTCAATTCTACCTAATAATTGAAGAAAAAACTTCATTTTAGGTAAAAGCGAAACCAAACAAAAGGTAAGAGTGCCTGTACGAGAAATTTGCAAAAATATTTAAAAATTGACAATTATTATACCAAACCAAACTAAACTTGACAATTATTAAATTGCAGGGGAAATTTACAAAAAAATTTAAAAATATTTTTCACATTGTATTTAATTTTTCGTAAATTTTCTAATTTTTATTTATCAAATAATTTATATTCCTAAAAATTATATTTTTATAAAGTTTTTGAGTTTTTTGAATTTTTATATTAATTTTTGAATTTATTAATTTTTTATAAGTAGGTACACTTTTTTAGAAAATTATTTGATAGTTCGACCACTGTAAAAGTATTTGTAATTTCACACCATATCCGGAAATTTTTGTAGTTCACCACACGTTGAAAAATGATGATAGTTCAAACCCACAAATTGAGAAATAGTGATAGTTCACATTTTTGTGCAGATTATAATTTTTTTTGTCAAATCTGCACAAAAATAAAAAAAGAAACAAAAAATTTGGCATTTGGGCCAAAATCAGCCGAAACATTCATTGGCTACAACCTTTTTTTGTTGTTGTTTTTGTTGTTATCCATAATTTTTTTTTGGGAAAAGTACAAAAAGGGTCCCCGAACTACCGCTCAATTCCAATTTGAGGTCCGAACTACCATAATTTCCAATTAGGGGCAAATTCAAGATATATTTTGGGGAAAGTACAAATAGGGGCTCCGAACTACCATTCAATTCCAATTTGAGGTCCGAACTACCACAATTTCCAATTAGTGGGCAAATTCAAGAAATATCATCTATATAGTTTTCATGGTATATTTTTATTTTCTTTTAATTTCATACTACAAATGAGTATTATTTTTTTGATAGTAAATGAGTATTATTTTTAAATTAATCATTCATAATTTTTTAATTTATCGTATAACATGTATGAATAAAAATAAAATAATTTGTTTCTTAATTCATATTGTTAAATTTTCAAGTTTTTTTTCTTTTATGCATGATGGGTGGCTAACTATTTTAAATTTATATAATTTGACAATTTACCATATAATATGTATGACAAATTAAATTATTATTTCTTGATTCATTTTCATAACAAAGTGAATATAAAAAGAATATAATGAAATATATATATATACTCATTTGTAGAATGAAATTTAAAGAAAATTATATATTATAATAAAAATTAAATGAAAAATATATAGAATAAACTAAAGAAAAATATTTAATTTTACTTTGTACTTTTTGTACTTTTCCCTTTAAATTAACAAATGTATACCCAAAAAAAAGCTATTTGTTGCAATGTTGTGTTTCAGATGTTAGTCCGCCGAAAATACCATGGCATCGAAAGGCAGCATCACCTATTCAAAAATGCATTGAACAAATGTCTTGAAAGATTTCCAGATGTTAACCTGTCAAAAATTTCAATGGTATGCGTATTAATCGGAAGTCCCAAATATAATATGGATTATTTAACTTAAGGGAAACGTAGAAAAAGAGGTCCCGAACTAACGGGAAAAGTATAAAAAGTACAAAGTAAAATTAAATATTTTTCTTTAATTTATTCTATATATTTTTCATTCAAAATTTTTAACTTTTAATTTTATTATAATATTTTAATTTTCTTTGAATTTCATACTACAAATGAGTATATATATATTTCATTTTATTCTTTTTATATTCACTTTCTTATGAAAATGAGTCAAGAAATAATAATTTAATTTGTCATACATGGTATACGGTAAATTGTCAAATTATATAAATTTAAAATAGTATAGCCACCCAACATGCATAAAAGAAAAAAAACTTGAAAATTTAACAATATGAATTAAGAAACAAATTATTTTATTTTTATTCATACATGTTATATGATTAATTAAAAAATAGTGAATAATTAATTTAAAAATAATACTCATTTGTAGTATGAAATTTAAAGAAAATAAAATTATAACAATAAAATTAAAAGTTAAAAATATACTATGAAAGATATATAGATAAAATATCTTGAATATGCCCCTAATTGGAAATTGTGGTAGTTCGGATCTCAAATTGGAATTGAGTGGTAGTTCGGAGCCCCTATTTGTACCTTCACCAAATATATCTCGAATTTGCCTCCTAATTGGAAATTGTGGTAATTCGGACCTCAAATTGGAATTGAGTGGTAGTTCGGGGACCCTTTTTGTACTTTTCCCTTTTTTTTTTTTTGATAAGATTCATTGGCCACAACTAAACCCTAACATTTTGGTCGTGCTTCAGCACGTTCAGCCGCAGCAGGTGCTGCCAAACTTCTTCCGTCCGAGCTCGCTGCTCTCCCCGGTGCACAGATCCTTCCCGCAGCACCTGTTCCACGTCGGCGACAAGTCAGCAGCACCTCCTCCAAAACCCAACCGGTGCAGATGCTCTTAAGCAAAAAAATCTTTAAATTCGTAGCAGCAAAGTTATTCGATGGTCGATCTTTTCTGCAGCTATATTGCTAAAAGAAAGGAGTCTTAATCATTCATTTCAACAAGATGGCTACGAGTTTTGGGGACAGGGAACGGAAATCTTCAGGAAGTAGTAATCGATTGGCGGTATTTTTCCGTGAAAATTCTATGAGCAGTACCATCTCTGACTATAGCCTTCAGCTGAATCCAACCCAAAAATCGCGGTACCATGGTATAAAACCGAGCAACATGTCTGAATATGACGACATGAGTTCCTTTAAATCGAGGTACCATGGTATAAAACCGAGCAACATGTCTGACTATGACATGAGTTCCTTTAATTATGATGCTTCGTCTCAGGATGATCTCATGAACATTATGGACGAACTTACGCTCTACTCAGAAAACACCACCAGCAGTCGTCTGAGCATCGAAGCTGTCCTGCAAAGGGTGATCGGAATGTTGAGGGAAAAAAAGGAAACAGCTGGTAATTTCTTTTTCACTCTTTCGCTTCTATTGGAAAAAATTTCCTAATCGCTCAAAATGTGCTATTTGTTTTCCTCAAACCCTCGTACATCCGAATCGTCATCTTCTTCCTCAACCATTTCTCTCTCAGTATCCAAATTCCAGCAAAATACAGCCACGAATGGGATTTTCGGACTGTAGACTGATTTATGAAAATTTGGAATTGTTGTGCTCGGAGCAGGAGGAGGAGGAGGCCGAGATAGGGCTCCCATGGCGGGAAACGACTGGATTAACTGCTACTTGGAGGCGATACTGGACGTAGGGCCTGGAATCGATGAAACAGGGTCGTCGTTGTTGCTCAGGGAGAGAGGGCATGCCAGTCCGACTGGGTATTTCGTGGAGCTGGTTATCACTGGCTACGATGAGACTGATCTTCACCGCTCTTGGGTTAAGGTGTTATTTCATGCTTCCTTTTTCCTGATTCAGTGTTTTTGACTTTGAGCCTGATTTATTGATTAAAAGTGTAGTTGATGTGAATTGGTGTTAGGCTGCGGCGACGAAGAATCCGCAGGATAGGAACACTAGGTTGGAGAATATGTGCTGGAGGATCTGGAATCTGGCTCGGCTGAAGAAGCAGGTTTTTAATCTTTTGGTGCTTCGATCTTTTACTTTTTGTTTGGATTTCAACATGCGTACGTTTATGTTTCAACATGGGGAATCTTGGCTTGATTTTATTTATTTCTTTCTCGGATTCAATTGGATTTTTTATCTTCAAAATGGCAGTAGGTACTTGTAACTTGAATTGAAAAGAATTGTTCTTGAATTGAAACTTTTGACAGTTTATTACTTGATTTGAAACAATGTGTTAGTTCAGAAACTAAGACTGGAATTTTTAATAGTTCAGTACTTGATTTGAAATGAGGTAATGTGTACTTTTCAGTTATATTTATGCTATTGCTGATAGTGTATAAAATGACACTTGTTGGGGGGTTTATGCAGTCACTTGTTCTTTGTGGAATATATGTCTTTTTCTTTCTAACGAAGTCAAATTTATTTTTCTTTATTTGCGTCTCTCTTTTCTTTTTTTCGTTTCTTAATGCTGATGTGTGTAAAAAGTTGAGAGGGAACCTGGGAGGAACTCAATGTGACCTGCTTTAGGTGATTTGTTAGTAATATATGAAAGACTTTGTTTGGTTATGTAGCTGGAGGGTGAGAAAGCCCAAAGAAAGGCCAAGCGTCGCCTTGAGCTTGAAAGGGGGCGCAGGGAGGCCGTGGCAGATATGTCAGAGGACTTGTCTGAGGGAGAGAAAGGTGATATTGTTAGCGATATGATAACCCAAGGTGACAGCGCTAGAGGAAGGCTTCCTAGAATCAGTTCAGTTGACATGATGGACACATGGGCCAGTAAGCAAAGGAGGAAAAAACTCTATATTGTATTGATAAGGCAAGTACTCTATTTAGATGCGTCCGTTGACAGTTAACACGCACAGTATCAGGAGGTTAGCCTTTCAGTATAAGTTGATTTACAGGTTTACATTTCCATGTCATACATTCGAGGTCTATTTTGCTAATGACTCGATGAACAAAGATAATATGAACGCAAAGTGACATTTTGATTCTTTTGTTAATATGTTATTGCATCTGCCAATTACGCTTTGTTAAATTAGTTGATATAACGGTCTTAAATCATGATTCACTTGCAGCCTTCACGGTTTGATTCGCGGTGAAAATATGGAGCTTGGCCGAGATTCTGATACTGGTGGACAGGTTGCTGCTACTTTAGTTAACACATTGAACTATGTAAAATTTGAACGGTAGTTATTGGTTCATGAAAAACTCAGCACGGTGTCTTCGTCTTCTTCGTAGGTCAACTATGTTGTAGAGTTAGCAAGAGCTCTGGGTTCTATGCCGGGAGTATATAGGGTTGATTTATTGACTAGACAAGTCTCATCACCCGACGTAGATTGGAGTTATGGCGAGCCAATGGAGCTGCTGACACCAAGAAACTCAGAAGGCTTCATGGATGAGGATGAGATGGGGGAGAGCAGTGGTTCCTATATTATTCGAATACCGTTTGGTCCAAAAGTAAAATATATTCCAAAAGAACTTCTTTGGCCTCACATTCCTGAATTTGTTGATGGCGCGCTGAGTCACGTTATACAGATGTCTAAAGTACTTGGCGAGCAAATTGGCTCAGGAGAGCCTGTCTGGCCAGTTGCTATTCATGGACATTATGCTGATGCCGGTGATTCTGCTGCTCTTTTATCTGGTGCTCTGAATGTACCAATGGTTTTCACTGGCCACTCACCTGGCCGAGATAAGTTGGATCAACTTATGAAACAAGGGCGTCAGTCTAGAGATGAAGTTAATCTGACGTACAAAATAATGCGTCGAATTGAGGCTGAGGAGTTGGCATTGGATGCATCTGAGATGGTAGTAACAAGCACCAAACATGAGATTGAGGAGCAGTGGCGTTTGTATGATGGTTTTGATCCAATATTGGAAAGAAAGCTGAGAGCCAGGAGTAGGCGCAACGTCAGCTGTTATGGACGTTACATGCCTCGTATGATTGTAAGTTCCTGTACACCAATTCTATTTATTCATTTTAACTTAAGGCTGCGTAGTCTCAGACTTGTTTTCTTAATGATATGTTATTTATCTGATGAATGGCTGTTTCTCAAGGTGATTCCACCTGGGATGGAATTCAATCACATCATTCCCCATGAAGGCGATATAGATGGGGAAGCTGAAGGGAATGATGATCATCAAGCTGCTCCAGATCCACCTATATGGTCTGAGGTGCTACTTCTGCCATTTCATTCATGGTTTACTTATATTATCTAAGCTGAAGGAAATCAGGGCCATCTTTCCATACCAGTGACTGTTTTTGGGCATGAGGTTACTTATATCATCTAAACTTGCAGATAATGCGCTTTTTCACCAATCCACACAAGTCGATGATACTTGCTTTATCTGGACCTGATCCTAAAAAGAACCTTACTACGTTGGTGAAAGCATTTGGAGAATGCCGTCCATTACGAGAGCTTGCCAATCTTGTAAGTGTCGGGTGAAAATTACTAGCATTTTCTTCGTAGTGTGCACTAGCTCACTTTGTTATGATATATCTAATGCAGACATTGATAATGGGCAACCGAGATGGTATCGATGAGATGTCAGGCACTAATGCCTCTGTCCTTACGACTGTTCTCAAGCTAATTGACAAATATGATTTGTATGGTCAAGTGGCATATCCCAAAAATCATAAACAGTCTGATGTTCCTGACATATACCGGTTGGGTGCCAAGACAAAGGTGGGTTTTCTTGCATATATCTCCGGGAATTTGGGGTCAAGAGGCATATACAAAAAATATGAATATGCACATGATGCATATGTGTCATTGCTGTTGTGTACTTGTTTTCATTTAAGTTTTATCCTTAAGCTTGCACCGAAAAAAAAAAGTTTTATCCTTAAAGCTGGACAAATAACTGGGTTCATAAGTTTTTGAGTTTTTTTTCCCACAAATGCTATTTGTTCTACATTTTGATCATGTCTGACATTTCGCATCTCACATATTTTGTCCGTCTTTTGGTATTTATTTCGTACAGGGCGTTTTCATTAATCCAGCTTTCATCGAGCCATTTGGCCAGACACTTTTAGAGGTGTGGCTCTCTTCTTTTCTCTGAGTTTTTTCCACATCTTGTCATCAGTGCCGATCTTCATTTCACCATGCTCATTTTTTCTTGTGTGACATATATGTAGGCAACAGCTTATGGTTTACCTATGGTTGCTACAAAAAATGGAGGTCCTGTGGATATTCACCGGGTATGTTTCATTCCATGAAATTTACTCAGAAATTAACTTTTTGGTAATTTTCCTGATCCTTCGAGGAAATTTATTCTATGCGCCAAACTTATGCAGTTACTTGATAATGGCCTGCTCATAGACCCTCATGACCAGCAGTCTATTGCTGAGGCTCTTCTGAAGCTCGTTGCGGATAAGCAACTTTGGCTGAAATGCCGACAAAACGGGCTGAAAAATATACACCTTTTCTCATGGCCTGAACACTGTAAAACCTACTTAACCCGAATTGCCAGTTGCAAACCTAGGCAGCCACAGTGGCGAGGAGGTGATTATGATGATGAAACATCAGATCCAGATTCTCCCGGTGACTCATTGCGAGATATACAGGACATATCATTGACCTTGAGGTTCTCGTTAGATGGGGAGAAAATTTATTATAGTGAGAATGTGGATAACTCTTTGGATTTTGAAGAGAATGGTGTTAAAAATACTAGAAAGGCTGGCTTTACTGAGAGAGGTGACCAGAATACTGGTGCTGGTAAGTTCCCGGTATTGAGGCGAAGGAGACATCTTTTCATCATATCTGTAGACTGTGATACGATCTCTGGAGTTTTCGATGCGGCTTCTGTTATATTTGATGCTTTGGGAAAGCAAAGGACCGAGGGTTCTGTGGGCTTTGTATTGTCTACTTCATTCACAATGTCTGAAGTGCACTCTTTTCTTGTTTCTAAAGGTGTCAGCCTCACGGAATTTGATGCATTCATCTGCAGTAGTGGGAGCGATGTCTATTATCCATCTCTTAACTCTGAAGATGGCCCTTTTATGGTTGATGAAGACTACCATTCACAAATTGAGTATCGCTGGGGTGGAGAAGGGTTGAGGAAAACACTGGTTCGATGGGCAGCTTCTATAACAGACAAGAAAAGTGAGAATCAGGATCAGGTTATTCACGAGGATGAAAAGCTTTCGTCCAACTATTGTTATGCTTTTGAAGTGCTGAAGCCAGAAGTGGTATGTTTTCGTTAAGTATTTTATAATCCTTTATTTGGTATTGGTTAGTACTAGTAGTACTAACCATCTCTTTGACATGTTTTTACTTTTAAAAAGGGTCCTAGATTAATGTTTTTAATTGTGGTTTCCAATTACACAGCTGAAACTTGATTAACTGTGACCATACTCAGGTTCCTCCTGTCAAGGATGTTAGGAAGGTGTTGAGAATTCAAGCTCTAAGGTGTCATGCTGTGTACTGTCAAAGTGGGACAAGGTTGAATATCATTCCAGTTTTGGCATCTCGTTCTCAGGCTCTCAGGTATGGGAAGCCTAGTAGTACTTGACACGCGTATTTTTAACCCTTTATAGTTGTCAAAGTATTAGTTTTAGGGGTCAAATTGCAGTCAAACAAAATTTATAATCCTTGGTAAGCCAAGGGTCGATCCTAGGAGCAATGCGTGTGAGTACTAGTTAACTAGCGACCTATTTAGCTATTCCTAATTAGAAAGTGTAAAAACACGGTTTTGTTATCACGAAAAATAGCAGAAATTAAATAGCAGAAAATAAAGTGTTGTGTTTAATTCAGAGAGAGAATCCCAGAATCCGTACTTCACCCGTGCTAACCCTACTAATCATGCAATCATTCTACGCTAATTATTCATGCTACCGAATATGAAAAATAATTGAAATAACACTAGACAAGCCGCCCATCCACGGATCATTGTCTAGATTAATCTCCATCGTTGAACGCCGCCCATCCACGGATTATCAACGATTTCGATTTATTAAATTAAAGGTTTTCCTATTAAATCATGTAAACATGACCTAATATCAATTTCATGCAATCCGGTTAATCCCTAGGGCTCATCCACCTTTCGGCATATAACCTAAATACGTTCTATCAATGCAAACATACCCTTTGATGTAAATACATGCATAGAACGATAAAATTAAGCACACAATGAAATTGAATATTCGAATTGCATAAATAATGAACTTTAATTGATCACATGAGAGTTAGGGTTACATAGCACGGGATCCGTAGGATCCCGGAATAGAAAAGACTACTCGCTATTCATGGCGAGTGACAAAAACAGTATAGTTTGAAGGAAGAAACAAATAAACCGTAGACGATTCGCTCGTTGATCCTCACGCTGAAAACTGTCTTCTCTCCCAAGTTAGGGTTTTTCTCCCAAAGAATCAACAACCAGTCTATTCTGATAGTGTTTCCTTATATAGACCGTCTAAAAAGGCTGAAAAGCCCAAAAATCGAATTTAGAAACCCTGGTAAATTTCGCCAGATTTGCCGTTTCGTTACAGCCGAGCCTTAACGTCTGTAACGGCTGTTACGGCTGTAACGGGCGAGCCAAGAACTTCTGATGGATTTCATACCCGTTACAGCCGTTACACTCCTGTGTGTAACGGGCAACATGGCCTATAACGGGCGAGCTTGAAGTTTGTGAAGTCTCGGGGGAATTTCTCAGCCGTTACACCCGTTACAGCCTGGTGTGTAACGGCTGTTGAGCTTGTAACGGGCGATGCAGGCTTAATTCTGGTTTTTGGCCTTTTTCGATCGATCTTTCCGTTCTTTTGACATTTCGACTCCAAGGAGCGATGATATGTCGATTTTACCTGAAACACTAGAGAAAGACATCAAATATAGACAATTTGCCGGGAGAATGAGTGAATTCTTCACCGAATGAAGCGAATGATTAGTCGAAATATCGACTGATCAAAACACTCCACACTTAGGATTTGTTCGTCCCGAACAAATGTCGAAAATATGGCAGAATAAACACATGGGAGGATGCAATGTTTCATGACCATGAACTACCTACTCATGTGACATGTGATCAATTCTAACTAGACATAAAAATGAAAGGGATAACTCACTGTCGTAGAGGACACGAATGCATTTAGCATATGCATCAAGCCTTTAAACCTATAGGCTGCCCTAGTAGGACGAGTATAGTCTCGTGAAGGTTTTCAGGAATGGGACTACCTACAAATCCCCTGTACAACTAACTAACGTGTATGCATGAATGATGCTCAACAAGTCATAGTAAAGTCATGTCGTACCTCGGATTCATCGTGTTACCTCGATTTCAAGACAAACATCTTCATCAAAGCTTCAGACAATCATAGATTAAACGAGTTTGCATTCAAACGGTCAGTACACACGACTAACAAACGCCTCATCACAAGTTCTAAATAGTTCTATAGCAACGAGATAAGAGCGAGAATAGTTGCACAAAACATGCTCGCCATTCACCTATGCTATATAGGGATAGTCCACGGGCTCTTGGCGCAAAGCTCGTTCTCAAGTACCAAGGACTAGGCAATGACCCGTAAGAGAAGAGGAGCCTAGCTTAATAATTTTTCTGAAAAATAGGACAAAAAATTGCATAGGAAATTTCAGTGCAAGCACGAGGATCGTCCCTTAGATGATAGCATATGAATTCTCAAGATAAGCTATGATTTGCACGCAATGAAAAGGTGGATTTACACTACGTCAAGCAGAAGGGAGCAGAAATTGTTTCAAGAGTGTTTTCCAGATACTAGGGGTGACTTTTCTCACCGGGTCCTTGGTATTTTCTGCTTTCGCGGAATCAACAAAAGCATTTTTTTTCAGATTTTTTTTCTTCTTCAAACTGGTTTTCTTTCAAAAACAACTATGCTTGGGGCCAATGTTTCACCCACTTTCCAGAATTGAGAACTTTGCTTTTGAGGGAAAAACTTGAAGGTCAATTGTCTAACTCCACACTTAAAACTTGACATAGTGTATAAGTAAAGGCGGGTGCATGCAAATTACGACGAGGGTAGAGAACCATATGTTAGTACTAAGGTCACCTAGAAAAAGATATGCGATTTTAAGCTTTTGAAAATTTTGAAACGGTGCTGGCTAGTATCAAGTCTTAAACATGCTTCAAGAAATACGTAGAACATGTGATAGGCGAGGGTTAGCAATGATACTGACTCAAGAGAATACACATACGAGTAAAAACTATTTCACGTCCTAGATTTTGAATCCAAAAGAATGTCAATCAGTCAAGGAGTATCGTAGAAAACGAGGATTTCAATCGCAGTACATAGACAGTTGAGCATATGCAAGAGTGAATGTGTGACATGCGAATGAATGTATATGTGACTATGTGCTACCCACTCCACACTTAAAAATGAGCCTAGTCCCTAAGCGAAGAAATAAAAAATAAGAAAAAGCACATAGGAACTTCACTCGTGTGTGATAGCTCGATATCCATAGAGATTAAGCGATGTCCGGTGAGTGAAACACGACTTGTGAGCTGGTGGATGTATATAGATAAAAACACAGAGCTTCACAAGTAATAGGTTAGCATCAAAAATCATGGAGGGGCACTCCACACTTAGAACCTGGAAATGTCTACACATTATGCAAGTGAGAAAAAAAACAAATAACAAAAACTTACAGTGCGGGTTACTCCCCGAAGAGACCTAGTTTAACGTCTTGGCGAGACATAGCGAGGAGGTAGGACTAGAAGCATTCTCGGGAGGTCCCTCGCTGAGAGCCCATTCCGAGAAGCATGTTATTATCAATGTCGTCAGGCGGTTCCCGGTGCTTCAGGACGTGATAATGCTTAAGGCGTAGCCTGTCGACCACCACTGACTTTCCTCCCTTGGTACCATACTGGTGGTCGTCTAAATGTACTCTCTCCACTGTGTAAGGACCACTCCACTTGGTGCGCAGCTTCCCAGGAAATATCTTGAGGCGTGATTTGTAGAGAAGAATCCGCTTGCCTCTTCTGAATTTTCTGCGCACCGTTTGTTTGTAGTGTCCCTTTGTCGTTCTCTCCTTAAAGACATCACCGGGGTCGAGAAGAGGTTTTAGCTCTCCCTCGCAGGGTTCCTTACTTGAGCCTGTAGTCTGTTCAGCACCAACTGCTCCCTCTGTGCTTACCGCGCAAACATTCATCTTGATAGGGCAGCCCTGTAAAACTCTGCAAGGCTCAATAGAGGTAAGTGAAATAGGATCATTAACAGCAGCAGAGTCCAGAATATCACAGTCAGCAAACAGACTAGGGCTCTTAGACATGTCAGGCAAATTAAAAACAATCCTATCACTGCCTACTCGCAAGGCTAAGGAACATCTATCCATGTCATTGACTGCCTTAGCTGTGTATAGAAATGGTCTACCAAGAATAATTGGGATATCTACGTCCTCAGAGATGTCCAATACTATGAAATCAGCAGGAAAAAACAAGTTCTTCACCTTGACTGGAACATCCTTTAGAATCCCTCTCGGGAGTCTACAAGAACGATCCGCAAGGCGAATGGTGATATTAGTAGGACAGAGATCACCCAAATTCAGTTTAGCATATAAAGAGTATGGCATGATAGACACACTAGCACCTAGATCACATAAGGCACGACGAACAGGAAAACCACCAATATCACAAGGGATAGAAAAACTCCCTGAGTCTTGAAGTTTGGGTGGCATGGGCTGGTCCGTGGCTGTGCTACATTCCTCGCTCAGGGCCACATTCTCGATCCCGTCAATCTTTCTTTTCCCACTCATAATCTCCTTCATGAACTGCGCTTAAGTGGGAATCTGGGTGATCGCATCGGTGAAGGGCATCGTGATGTAAAGAGTACGAACTTTATCGACAAACTGCATGAACTCTTTGTCCCTTTTTGCACCCTTGAGTCGCTGAGGGAATGGAATTGGAGGTCTATAAGGGGCTGGCTCCACTGGCTGTGCAGAATTTTCAGCTCGGTTTTCAGCGTCCTTCGACGTTTCCTCTTCAGCGGGTGTAGAATCAAGTGCTGATTTTGCAGCTGGAGTACGAGTGGCTTGAGCTGGCACCATTTCAACATGCTTACCTCCCCGTAGTGTGATGGCATTTACCGATGCCATATGATTCAGATCTGGCTTCGACGGAAGTTTCCCATGCTCCCTGTTTGCTGAATTTGCTAGTTGAGCAATCTGATTTTCCAGCATCCTACCATGAACAGCGAGCTCCTCAACAGTCCTTTGCAGGTTCCTTACCTCAGTGGCGGTTTGCTCATATGCCCGTTGCTGATTCTTAGACGTCTTTCGTTGTTCGGTTATGAAGCTGGCTAGCATGGCTTCCATGTTTGACGTCGATTCTGAATTTTGATCTCGTTGTGGCTGATCTCGACTGTTATAGGTCCCAGAATTCTGATTTTGCTGCTGCTGGGTTTGGTTGCTGTAATGATTCTTTGGCTGGTAGGGAGCATTGTCTTGCTGTTGCCTGTAAGGGAATCCTGGTGCTACCTGATTCTGTGACTTATAAGAGAGATTAGGATTGTTCCTGTTCTGGTTGTCCCACCTGTTAGTTGCCGAACCATAGCCAAAACCAGTCCCATGATTATTCTGCCCAACATAATTAGCATCCTCCTGGTTTCCGCTGTTATTGTCTGATCCGATCACTGGACAGCCATCTGCGTAGTGAGAAGGGGAGCCGCAAATCTGACAATATACGCCAACGTGAGCGACGTCTGAGGACTTCATGCTGTTTGCTAGCTTCATATTCTGCATCTCGGTGGCAAGTATCTTCATTGAATCAGCCAATCGAGCAATATCATTGGTGCTCTCTACTTGACAGAGGTCTTGAACACCTTTTCTATCCCTGGGATTACCGCGGTCGCTGGTCCAGAGGTGGTAGTCTAGGGCTGCTCTCTCTATAATACCATAGGCGTCCTCAAGTGGGACTCCATTAAGTCCCCCGCCGGCTGCTTGATTAATCAGTGTACGCATCCCTTGATCGATCCCCTGATAAAAGGTATCGATAATCTGCCACTCCTCTATATTGTGATGTGGGCACATCCTCGTCAGCTCTTTGTACCTCTCCCAAGCGTCGTACAGAGTCTCACCATCAATAGACCGAAATGATATAATCTTATTCCTGAAATGAGCTGTCTTCGATGGCGGGAAGTACTGCTGGAGAAAAGCTTCGGCCAGCCTATTCCATGTAGTAAATGTGCCCTCTGCGTGGCTATCTAGCCATCTGCTGGCTTTATCGGACAGTGAGAACGGGAATAGCCTGAGGTAGTATGACTCTGAAGAGACCCCATTCGTCTTCACTGTATTGCACATCTGAACAAAACGCTTGAGGTGATGGTGAGGATCTTCATTAACTCTTCCCGAGAACTGACTGTTCTGCACCATCTGAATGAGTCCAGTTTTTAGCTCCCAAGTATTGGCTTCTATTCCTGGTGGTGCAATGGCGGACTGAAATCCAGTGACGCGTGGAGTAGTGTAATCTCCAAGAGTTCTTCGCACTGGTTGTTGCACTCGTGGTGGCTGGCCATCTTCGACCCTTCCATTCAGTAGATTCTGATTCATCTCTATAGCTGCGAAGTTGCGGTTCAGTGCTCGTAGCTGCCGAGCTTCGTTCTGGGCCTGACAATTGTTTCTTCGTCGGTCCGGGGTGTCCTCGTCTGAAATCTGAATCTGCTTCTTCCGTTGTGGTGTTTTCTTTGGCATGAACTAGCTAGTACCTGCAAGAGCCAAGACGCGAGTGAAGAGTTCAAGGCAGAAAAATCAGATAATAAATGAGGTGGAATAGTCTAAACTACACTAATTAAATCTAATATCACACTAAATGCTGCTCCCCGACAACGGTGCCATTTTGACACGCGTATTTTTAACCCTTTATAGTTGTCAAAGTATTAGTTTTAGGGGTCAAATTGCAGTCAAACAAAATTTATAATCCTTGGTAAGCCAAGGGTCGATCCTAGGAGCAATGCGTGTGAGTACTAGTTAACTATCGACCTATTTAGCTATTCCTAATTAGCAAGTGTAAAAACACGGTTTTGTTATCACGAAAAATAGCAGAAATTAAATAGCAGAAAATAAAGTGTTGTGTTTAATTCAGAGAGAGAATCCCAGAATCCGTACTTCACCCGTGCTAACCCCACTAATCATGCAATCATTCTACGCTAATTATTCATGCTATCGAATATGAAAAATAACCGAAATAACACTAGACAAGCCGCCCATCCACGGATCATTGTCTAGATTAATCTCCATCGTTGAACGCCGCCCATCCACGGATTATCAACGATTTCGATTTATTAAATTAAAGGTTTTCCTATTAAATCATGTAAACATGACCTAATATCAATTTCATGCAATCCGGTTAATCCCTAGGGCCCATCCACCTTTCGGCATATAACCTAAATACGTTCTATCAATGCAAACATACCCTTTGATGTAAATACATGCATAGAACGATAAAATTAAGCACACAATGAAATTGAATATTCGAATTGCATAAATAATGAACTTTAATTGATCACATGAGAGTTAGGGTTACATAGCACGTGATCCGTAGGATCCCGGAATAGAAAAGACTACTCGTTATTCATGGCGAGTGACAAAAACAGTATAGTTTGAAAGAGGAAACGAATAAACCGTAGACGATTCGCTCGTTGATCCTCACGCTGAAAACTCTGTCTTCTCTCCCAAGTTAGGGTTTTTCTCCCAAAGAATCAACAACTAGTCTATTCTGATAGTGTTTCCTTATATAGACCGTCTAAAAAGGCTGAAAAGCCCAAAAATCGAATTTAGAAACCCTGGTAAATTTTGCCAGATTTGCCGTCCCGTTACAGCCGAGCCTTAACGTCTGTAACGGCTGTTATGGCTGTAACGGGCGAGCCAAGAACTTCTGATGGATTTCATACCCGTTACAGCCGTTACACTCCTGTGTAATGGGCAACATGGCCTGTAACGGGCGAGCTTGAAGTTTGTGAAGTCTCGGGGGAATTTCTCAGCCGTTACACCCGTTACAGCCTGGTGTGTAACGGCTGTTGAGCTTGTAACGGGCGATGCAGGCTTAATTCTGGTTTTTGGCCTTTTTCGATCGATCTTTCCGTTCTTTTGACATTTCGACTCCAAGGAGCGATGATATGTCGATTTTACCTGAAACACTAGAGAAAGACATCAAATATAGACAATTTGCCGGGAGAATGAGTGAATTCTTCACCGAATGAAGCGAATGATTAGTCGAAATATCGACTGATCAAAACACTCCACACTTAGGATTTGTTCGTCCCGAACAAATGTCGAAAATATGGCAGAATAAACACATGGGAGGATGCAATGTTTCATGACCATGAACTACCTACTCATGTGACATGTGATCAATTCTAACTAGACATAAAAATGAAAGGGATAACTCACTGTCGTAGAGGACACGAATGCATTTAGCATATGCATCAAGCCTTTAAACCTATAGGCTGCCTAGTAGGACGAGTATAGTCTCGTGAAGGTTTTCAGGAATGGGACTACCTACAAATCCCCTGTACAACTAACTAACGTGTATGCATGAATGATGCTCAACAAGTCATAGTAAAGTCATGTCGTACCTTGGATTCATCGTGTTACCTCGATTTCAAGACAAACATCTTCATCAAAGCTTCAGACAATCATAGATTAAACGAGTTTGCATTCAAACGGTCAGTACACACGACTAACAAACGCCTCATCACAAGTTCTAAATAGTTCTATAGCAACGAGATAAGAGCGAGAATAGTTGCACAAAACATGCTCGCCATTCACCTATGCTATCGAGGGATAGTCCACGGGCTCTTGGCGCAAAGCTCGTTCTCAAGTGCCAAGGACTAGGCAATGACCCGTAAGAGAAGAGGAGCCTAGCTTAATAATTTTTCTGAAAAATAGGACGAAAAATTGCATAGGAAATTTCAGTGCAAGCACGAGGATCGTCCCTTAGATGATAGCATATGAATTCTCAAGATAAGCTATGATTTGCACGCAATGAAAAGGTGGATTTACACTACGTCAAGCAGAAGGGAGCAGAAATTGTTTCAAGAGTGTTTTTCAGATACTAGGGGTGACTTTTCTCACCGGGTCCTTGGTATTTTCTGCTTTCGCGGAATCAACAAAAGCATTTTTTTCAGATTTTTTTTTCTTCAAACTGGTTTTCTTTCAAAAACAACTATGCTTGGGGCCAATGTTTCACCCACTTTCCAGAATTGAGAACTTTGCTTTTGAGGGGAAAATTTGAAGGTCAATTGTCTAACTCCACACTTAAAACTTGACATAGTGTATAAGTAAAGGCGGGTGCATGCAAATCACGACGAGGGTAGAGAACCATATGTTAGTACTAAGGTCACCTAGAAAAAGATATGCGATTTTAAGCTTTTGAAAATTTTGAAACGGTGTTGGCTAGTATCAAGTCTTAAACATGCTTTAAGAAATACGTAGAACATGTGATAGGCGAGGGTTAGCAATGATACTGACTCAAGAGAATACACATACGAGTAAAAACTATTTCACGTCCTAGATTTTGAATCCAAAAGAATGTCAATCAGTCAAGGAGTATCGTAGAAAACGAGGATTTCAATCGCAGTACATAGACAGTTGAGCATGTGCAAGAGTGAATGTGTGACATGCGAATGAATAAATATGTGACTATGTGCTACCCACTCCACACTTAAAAATGAGCTTAGTCCCTAAGCGAAGAAATAAAAAATAAGAAAAAGCACATAGGAACTTCACTCGTGTGTGATAGCTCGATATCCATAGAGATTAAGCGATGTCCGGTGAGTGAAACACGACTTGTGAGCTGGTGGATGTATATAGATAAAAACACAGAGCTTCACAAGTAATAGGTTAGCATCGAAGATCATGGAGGGGCACTCCACACTTAGAACCTGGAAATGTCTACACATTATGCAAGTGAGAAAAAAAACAAATAACAAAAACTTACAGTGCGGGTTATTCCCCGAAGAGACCTAGTTTAACGTCTTGGCGAGACATAGCGAGGGAGGTAGGACTAGAAGCATTCTCGGGAGGTCCCTCGCTGAGAGCCCATTCCGAGAAGCATGTTATTATCAATGTCGTCAGGCGGTTCCCGGTGCTTCAGGACGTGATAATGCTTAAGGCGTAGCCTGTCGACCGCCACTGACTTTCCTCCCTTGGTACCATACTGGTGGTCGTCTAAATGTACTCTCTCCACTGTGTAAGGACCACTCCACTTGGTGCGCAGCTTCCCAGGAAATATCTTGAGGCGTGATTTGTAGAGAAGAATCCGCTTGCCTCTTCTGAATTTTCTGCGCACCGTTTGTTTGTAGTGCCCCTTTGTCGTTCTCTCCTTAAAGACATCACCGGGGTCGAGAAGAGGTTTTAGCTCTCCCTCGCAGGGTTCCTTACCTGAGCCTGTAGTCTGTTCAGCACCAGCTGCTCCCTCTGTGCTTACCGCGCAAACATTCATCTTGATAGGGCAGCCCTGTAAAACTCTGCAAGGCTCAATAGAGGTAAGTGAAATAGGATCACTAACAGCAGCAGAGTCCAGAATATCACAGTCAGCAAACAGACTAGGGCTCTTAGACATGTCAGGCAAATTAAAAACAATCCTATCACTGCCTACTCGCAAGGCTAAGGAACATCTATCCATGTCAATGACTGCCTTAGCTGTGTATAGAAATGGTCTACCAAGAATAATTGGGATATCTACGTCCTCAGAGATGTCCAATACTATGAAATCAGCAGGAAAAAACAAGTTCTTCACCTTGACTGGAACATCCTTTAGAATCCCTCTCGGGAGTCTACAAGAACGATCCGCAAGGCGAATGGTGATATTAGTAGGACAGAGATTACCCAAATTCAGTTTAGCATATAAAGAGTATGGCATGATAGACACACTAGCACCTATATCACATAAGGCACGATGAACAGGAAAACCACCAATATCACAAGGGATAGAAAAACTCCCTGAGTCTTGAAGTTTGGGTGGCATGGGCTGGTCCGTGGCTGTGCTACATTCCTCGCTCAGGGCCACATTCTCGATCCCGTCAATCTTTCTTTTCCCACTCATAATCTCCTTCATGAACTGCGCATAAGTGGGAATCTGGGTGATCGCATCGGTGAAGGGCATCGTGATGTAAAGAGTACAAACTTTATCGACAAACTGCATGAACTCTTTGTCCCTTCTTTCTACGCTAATTATTCATGCTATCGAATATGGAAAATAACCGAAATAACACTAGACAAGCCGCCCATCCACGGATCATTGTCTAGATTAATCTCCATCGTTGAACGCCGCCCATCCACGGATTATCAACGATTTCGATTTATTAAATTAAAGGTTTTCCTATTAAATCATGTAAACATGACCTAATATCAATTTCATGCAATCCGGTTAATCCCTAGGGCCCATCCACCTTTCGGCATATAACCTAAATACGTTCTATCAATGCAAACATACCCTTTGATGTAAATACATGCATAGAACGATAAAATTAAGCACACAATGAAATTAAATATTCGAATTGCATAAATAATGAACTTTAATTGATCACATGAGAGTTAGGGTTACATAGCACGGGATCCGTAGGATCCCGGAATAGAAAAGACTACTCGCTATTCATGGCGAGTGACAAAAACAGTATAGTTTGAAGGAGGAAACGAATAAACCGTAGACGATTCGCTCGTTGATCCTCACGCTGAAAACTCTATCTTCTCTCCCAAGTTAGGGTTTTTCTCCCAAAGAATCAGTTTCCTTATATAGACCGTCTAAAAAGGCTGAAAAGCCCAAAAATCGAATTTAGAAACCCTGGTAAATTTTGCCAGATTTGCCGTCCCGTTACAGCCGAGCCTTAACGTCTGTAACGGCTGTTACGGCTGTAACGGGCGAGCCAAGAACTTCTGATGGATTTCATACCCGTTACAGCCGTTACACTCCTGTGTGTAACGGGCAACATGGCCTGTAACGGGCGAGCTTGAAGTTTGTGAAGTCTCGGGGGAATTTCTCAGCCGTTACACCCGTTACAGCCTGGTGTGTAACGGCTGTTGAGCTTGTAACGGGCGATGCAGGCTTAATTCTGGTTTTTGGCCTTTTTCGATCGATCTTTCCGTTCTTTTGACATTTCGACTCCAAGGAGCGATGATATGTCGATTTTACCTGAAACACTAGAGAAAGACATCAAATATAGACAATTTGCCGGGAGAATGAGTGAAATCCTTCATCGAATGTAGCGAATGATTAGTCGAAATATCGACTGATCAGTACTGTATTAAGTTAGTCAATAGATGCTTTTTTTTCTTAGTTGGCTGAGCATAAATGATATTATGAAACTGTTGCCCTATGATGTATGTCAAACTCTAACAATGACTGTACTTTCCATCAGATATCTCTACATTCGATGGGGCGTGGATTTATCCAAGATGGTTGTATTTGTTGGTGAATCTGGGGACACGGATTATGAAGGGTTACTTGGTGGAATTCACAAGACTATTATAATGAAAGGTATAGCTCCCAACACAGGCAACCGGCTTTATGCCAATAGAAGCTACCCTCTTTCAGATGTGGTGCCATTCGATAGCCCTAACATCATCCAAACATCCGAAAACTGCACCAGCTCTATTCTACGTGCTGCCTTGGATAAGTTGGGCACTCTCAAAAGCTAAGCTACACTTAAAAGCACCCAAAAGCCAAACCAGATTTAGAATAATGGTTGGAAACATTGTCCCTTCCCCTCTTAATTTTGGTCTCCTTCATCTACATCTTCTAAGTTTATGTTGTTTATGGTGCTTCTTAAATCGAGACCCTTTTACCTCAGTGAGCAGTGGCTTCCTTGTACGTCCTACTCCCAAAATTGCCCTTTTCCCTATGTCCCTCCCACCTAAAGCTCAGTGCTCTGCCATACAACAGCAGCGCCACTTTTGTGTAATAAATTACATCTTACATGTCTCTAAATTTAGTATTACATATTCATTAAAGATGCTGTAGAATTAGGTTTTACACAGCATCTGGAAATGGATTATCCTTTACGCCAACCCAACCACATTGCCCTAAAGACAAAGACAGTCTATTAAATGAAGGATCATTTATGACATGGTGGGGGAGGAGTCATTTACATTTACAGGCCTACAAGGCGGCTTCAATAAACATAGATACAGTTTTCGACCTTAACATTCGTCAAAAAAAACAAATTCGAATTCAAAGACAAGATGTATACAAATTGATGCAAAAGTCACTAATTTGAAATCTGAAAAAATCGGGTACCTAATTTGAAATTGGATGATTGTCCATACTATATTTTTGTAATTTACGCTAGTATTAAATTGTCTGCACAACTCTGTCTAGTAGGAATAAATTTTTATACTTGCTCTGATATCGCATTTTTTTCTTCATACTTGGTTACTTGTTGCATTATTTTCATGATTCATAAGAAAATACAATTTGTTCACACTTTAAGACGATGAACCAACCAAACCAAACAAAAAACCAACCACACGTACAAACTTCCAGCGCCATCACGAAAGCCATACAAGTCAAGTTACACCCAACCAACCAACTTCCTTTAAATGCCTGCAGGTGGGTGGGTGCAGTTAGACATAACACTCAAAAACCTCCAACTTCATTCCAATCCTTTCTCTCCAATTTGCATCACATATCATGCAGAAAAGAAAACAACCCTAAAGGAACTTTTCTCTATAGCCAGCTCAAATCACAATATTATTACAAAGACACATCTCCTGATCTCCTCAATCTCTCAACTCAGACGAGAAGTGATTACATGAGCACCGCCATCCGAGCATCGGTGGTCTGGGAGAGGAAGAACAGGGCCAGAGTCAGGATGGAACGGAACAACTCTGATCTGAAATCCATAGAAACCAACCAGAAGACAAAACGACCGCGTTTAGTCTCGTATAAGGAGCTGCCGGAATACATGAAGGACAATGAGTTCATACTGAAATATTACAGAGCCAACTGGTCCATCAAGCAAGCCTTTTTCAGCCTCTTTAGATGGCATAATGAGACTCTCAACATCTGGACGTAAGCCAGTAGCTAGCTCTCGTCGTCTTCTGCAACATTTTTTATTTATTTATTTAACTTTTTTCAGTGATGTGAAAACTGTTCATGCAGACATTTGATAGGGTTTGTGGTCTTTTTGTTCCTGGCTGTTGTCAATCTGGTGGATGTTCCTCATGAAATGGGAGATTTTTTGAGAAAATTTTCATGGTAATTCAACTTTTGCAAAATATTAGTCAAAACTTTGAGGATATCCGATCCATTGTAAAATTAGGTTTGATTATTATATGTTAATGATCTATTAATATTTAATGACACAGGTCATACTCACTAAATCCAGGGTCTAGCAATGCTTCCCAGCACACTCCTCATCAACTAATCATGGTTAGTTTGTTCCCTGCTATTTTCGCTTTTTATTTCAATTCAATTATAATTCAGTTAGAAAAAATAATACTTAATTAAAATATGAATTGAGCCATACCTAAATTTCATCCCAATTAAATGCCAATTGCCATGTAGTTTGTTGAGAGTAACTCAACCACCATGTAGTTGTAGTTTCATGAATTGAAACACAAACGTGCGACAAACCAAACGCATTATATGTACGGTTAGTGTTGATCCCGATTGTTTTTAAGATTAGTCCGGTTACGATCCACCCCTCAAATTAGTACCAATTCTACTGATAAAAACTTCATTTTCGAGACATGGATATTGTGTGCAGGGGATCACATCAAGCATCATGAACGAGCTGAACAAGCAAACACCAATTGAGACCCATCTCCAACCCTTGCCCCTAGCCAAATGGCCCTTCTACGTCTTCCTAACAGGCTCAATGCTCTGCCTAATCCTCAGCACAATCTGCCATCTCTTCTGCTGCCATTCCCACTCCTTAAACCTCACACTCCTCAAAATGGACTACGTCGGCATCACCACCATGATCATCACCTCCTATTTCCCTCCAATGTACTACATTTTCCAATGCTCACCTCGCTTCCAAATCGCATATCTCACAACCATCTCCGTCATGGGTTTCTTCACAATCCTCACCCTCATCTCCCCGGCCCGATCCTCCTCCCCCAAGTACCGCCTTTTTCGCGCCCTTGTCTTCGTTGCGATGGGCCTGTTCGGGGTCGTGCCGGCTGTTCATGCACTTGTGGAGAATTGGCATGAGCCTAGAGCTAATTTGACTTTGGCATATGAAGGTGGGATGGCTTTGAGTTACTTGATTGGAACTCTGTTTTATGTCACTCGGGTCCCGGAGCGGTTCAGGCCCGGTTGGTTTGATTTAGTGGGCCATAGTCATCAGATCTTTCATGTTCTTGTCATATGTGGTGCTTTGGCTCACTATGGGGCTGCTCTCATCTTCTTGGAGTACAGAAGCAAAGTGGGCTGTCCCCGTTGACTTATATAAATGGGCCGGTCAAATCAGGCCCAATTGCACATTACCACGGCCCAAAACAATTGTTTGGCCCATTTAAATGTTCCTCTTTACAAGTATGCATATTAGAAATTGGGAGGATGAAGATTGTAGTAGATCATAGAGATTTATACTTTGGTAGTAGACAACTATTGTTATGATATGATATATTTGGTGGTAATAAGATAAGTTAATAATAATAATGTCATTGCACATTAACTTTTGTTTTTTAAATATATATTGGATTATTTTGCAGACTACTTACAATTTGTATCGTAGTTTTTTTTTGATGGAGTTCGTGGGTTAGAATTAGTATCTGCTCCTTTTTGAAGGGGTGAGGACTTGAACCTGGATCACTTGGGACGCAGGTATCACTTTGCCTCAATTTGTATCGTAGTTGAAATATAAACAATGTGCTGCTATGAGATGGACAAAAAGTAACAGCTGGATGTTGCTTTTACTGAAATGATATATAATTCCAAGTCATATTGAACTCAGTTTCATAAGCAAGTCCGTGAAAACTGATGTACAAAATCTCTCCATATTTTTAACATCACATTCCTCCTCTCTTTACATTACCACATGTGTAATAGAACCAAAATGGTACAAAACCCTAATGTCATCTTCAATTCAACTCACCTTAGCTAGCTTGGATGAGCCCTTTCATTTCACATTTTTATTATCCGCAAGGGCCATAAAATGGGACAGTTCACAATTGTGTCATTACACATTTGATAAAAATATAAAAAATATATATATCTCTTGAGAAGTCTAATCCCTTTTTAAAAAAAATTGTGCATTGGAAAGAATTGAGAAAACATTTTTAAAATTACGGTTAAAATTTAGTAAGTAATACACAGAATCTGGATTGTATGGTACTCTCTATACAACGATCAAATTGGGTTTGGAATAAATAATATTCCTATATGGTGCTAGCTAGCTAGTGATAGAGTGAAAAAGTAGAGAGAGAGGGCTTCACGGAGTCACACTCACAATACAACAAAATGGTCGCCAGTCAGAGCTCTGCAAATGGCGATTCACGGATTGGACATTGCCTGCCCCGTACATATATCATCCTATCTCTTTCCTCGTCACATCTTTCTCCTATTCAGACTTTAATTCTATCTATGTGTGCATGGATAATGTAAAGTTTTTCGCCGTGATACAAATCCTAATTCGTTTAGAAATTACTTTGTCTGTCCCGGTTTGTTTGTCCAAAAGGACAGTTTACACAGGAATTAAGAAAAGTAATCAAAGGATAATGAGAGAGGGAGATGAGAGAAGAGAAGAAAGAGAATGAAAGTATATGTGGAAGTGGGTTCCGCACACGAATTATTAATTATTTATCATTAAAAGTATAATTTTTTTTAATAAAAATAAATTTCTTAGGTAGGAAAGAGATGATTAATTTGATTATTGAGTTATATATAAAAGGAAAGTGAACAAATATTAGGAGACGCCTAAAAAGAAAATTGGACAAACATAATGGGATGGAGAGAGTACTAAGCTAGATCATATGGATGGGGAATTAGGAAGCCAGTAATCTCATCTGAGTAATTTACATATGTTGAAAATATATATAGATTTAACTAGGGTTTAAAAAAAACTTTTATTTTGGTGAAACTTATGACAAAAAGGTGACAATGCGAGTTCATTTTGGTGTATGTGACTCAGTTTTCATTAGTTAGTAGGATAAGACACTCATCTCAATTTTTGTATGTTCCAATTGTTTGGATAATTGTTTTGATTGATAGATCAAAAGTTTGATGGTCTCCATCACTCGACCAATATTCAACACAAAAGATGTCTCCTACCATTCTTATAGACTACAGTATTACATTAATTTTTCACTATCAATCAAACTTTATGTGAATATGTTTTACAGTACATTGTTTCATTTTTAATCAATTTTTAGAACATGTGTAGCGAATATTGGATTGATTAATTGCTCTAAATCAAACAAACAATTATCTATTTCATTAATTTTAAGACTATTGGATTGATAGTTTCCCTCTCAGCTGCAAGTTGCTGAAGTGACAAGATAATTGCTCTAAATCTTTCATTCTCTATATAAGAGGCTAACATTTCCATCTCTAGTATCTCTAAGAGAGCTACTAGCAAAGCAAAGATATGGGTTCACCCAAAGCAACATCTCTTCTTCTCATTTTCATGATCTTCATTTCTTCTACTGCCCCAGTCTTTGCTTGTGGCACTTGCCCAACCAAGCCTCACCACCCAAAACACCCCAAGAAGCCTAAGTCCCCCATCCCACATCCCCCATTCGCCAAACCGCCCACCGTCAAACCACCCTTCATCAAACCCCCATCCGTGAAGCCACCACACGTCAAGCCTCCGGTAGTCAGGCCGCCTATTATCAACCCTCCCATTGTGAAACCTCCCATCACTATCCCACCCATTGTCAAACCACCTATCACCATACCACCCATTGTGAACCCACCCATCATAACACCACCAGTTGTGACACCGCCAATAACATACCCACCTGTGATCACCCCACCGAGCGGAGGCGGCATTGTGCCATGTCCGCCACCACCAGCTGAAACTTGTTCCATTGGGACATTGAAGCTGGGTGCTTGTGTGGACCTGCTTGGAGGACTAGTCCATATTGGCCTAGGTGATCCAGTGGTGAATGAGTGCTGTCCCATCATTCAGGGACTTGTGGAGCTCGAAGCCGCAGTGTGCTTGTGCACCACTATCAAGCTTAAGTTACTCAATCTGAACATATTTGTGCCTTTGGCTCTGCAGCTGCTTCTCACTTGTGGGAAAGCACCTCCTCCAGGCTACACTTGCACCCTCTAAGACATCATTTGCGGTAACAATATCATGAAAATCAACGCATACCATAAGCCAAGTTTTTTTTTCTTTAGCAAACAATCAACAGAGTATGATCTAAGTTTGTTGTGTTTTTTTCCTTTTCTACACTCAGGTTGTCTGGACTTCATGAGATGACGTTGATGAAGGCTTCAGTTTGATGCGTGCTTGCACTTCTGTCAGTTCTGTGGCTTATCGTGTGTTTTTGTTTGTGGGAAAATTGTGTGGATTCATCCATTTGTGTACGTCTCTCAAAAATGAAAAAGAGAGGTTTATTGATTGTTGTTTTCTGATGTCCTTTCTTGATTTTTATTTACTAATTTCAGCATTAAGGTAAATAATCTTTCAATTAATTAAAGCACTGAACAGTTTGAAAACCCATTATGGAAACATCTGACAGCTAAATGTCAAAGGGATACATGATGGACAAAATATCTTAATTAAATCCTAATCCAAGTTTAAGTGTGTGCTTGTTTAGTTCATCAGCTTCTTCCTCGAGATAGATTGAAGGCTTTGGAATGTTCAATGTGGATTGAGGTTTGCTGTAAAATTGTGCATAATCGCATATGCAGATATAATCTGTAGTGATTCGGGTTCTAGGCTGTAAGTTGGTTACTGAAAAAAGAGAAGGCATGTTACAATGGCTGGTCTTTATTGAACAAGAGCAAGATTTGCTCAAAGCATCTATTACAATGTTGCGATTGGAGGTGAAAAGAACAACTTCCACCTACCGAGTCTGAGAATAAATAACGGACACTCGATTAATTAGACACATTAGATGCTACACATAGCTTACCGTTGAAGAGGCCAGATTAAAATACATCAGGATTGAATCGGCCGGAAATGGAGCTGCTTTGCTGAGCTTGTTTCAGATGCATTGCTAAAGCATAATTGTTCACCTGCAATGCCAGAGCAGTCTTTAATCAAAATGTTAACTTGAGAGGAAAAAAAAGCATACACAGACAATAGGCGTCATCGAATGCAAGGATGTTTCAAGTCTAGGTTTCAGAATGCTTATGATTAGACTTTTACCTCCAAGGTACGAAGCTGTTCTTGATACTGAGATATCATTTGTTTCAAATGTTGCATCTCCTGAGTCTTATCTTCATAATCCTTCTGCCTCTCATGCTGTATAGCTACAGCCCTCTTGAGAATAGTGTTCTCTTGAACCAGTGCTTGTATTTGTTCTTTAAGTATCGCATTTTCCTATAAAAAAAAGTAGTTGAATATATTTGTTGGTGAGCAGATTCATAAAAATGTCAAGTAATTCACTAGATAAAACTGATGAACGGTAAGATGAAGCCAAGGAGGAAAAGAGGAATGAGAAAAACCTGCTGGAAGCTTTGGGCTGCCTCTGCACCAGCACGTGCGACAATAGACTTTTCCAGGGCTTCAAGAGCCATAGAAGCTCGTGCTCTAGCATCATCCATGTTAGAAGCACACATCATTTCCGAAACAAAAAGTTCAACCCACTGTGCCCCATCCATAGGGAGGTTATTCTGAACTGAACGACCCTCTGAGAGTCCACTCTCTCCATTGGCTCCAGTGTTAATTGCAACTGCAGCTGCAATATCAGGGTCATATACACCAATCATCAGAAAACAGAAATGACAAGCTCAAGCACCAAATTAAATTGTCCCTTGCATGCTCTTATCTGATAAGAAGACCTCCCTCCCGCCCTAGACAATGCTGTAATCATGTCTATAACGCAAGATTTGATTCTTTACTCGGTGCTTAAAAGTTAAAACCTCACCATGAAGCATACCTTGAGTCTCCTGTTGAGGATTAGGGTCAGCCTCACCATTCAAATGACCAGCATTGGATACCTCAGCTGATCCTAAGCAGAGCTCATTCAAACGCCTGATAGCAGAGTCCAGATCATCACCACAATCATCAAGAACTTTCTCAATAAGCTGCAGGAACAGCAGTAAATATGAGTCAATGTTCAATTCACACCAAAAGTTAATATTCAGAATGGACACTGCTGTAAGATCTCTACAAATAATTCACCCCTTTTGGTCTTCACCTTAGCTTGAAAAAGAGAAAAAACTAAACATATAAATATCCAAATTGCCAGGAAATGAACAAAAGAAACTACAACACCAATATGAAGTTCCATGCATGTAAAACATTAAGATAACTATATGCACTTCCATCCTTGCATTGTCTATGATTATCAAGCCAGATGAATCAACTTTACAAGAAATCATTGTTCTATCAATGAAACTTGAAAATTTAAGAACAGCATAAGTCTAGTGTCAGATTCTAAATACTAAGGCTTCCAAGTAATCAAATTCTAACCAGGCTAAAGAAAAACACATCACCAAAAAGTTCAGATTTCCTGTATCTATAAGTAACGCCCTAAATTCATTTCCTAACAAAAAAAGCTAAGCATGCTATATACCAAAACAAAAATATAAGCCAATATAAACACACCTGCTTGTCCATCCCAGGAAAAGCAACCACGAGATGTTCGACAGCCGACGCCCGCTGCGAGTTCACGGAGCTTCTGGGAGGCGAATACCGAACAGGTGATGTGGAAGAGCAGCGAATTCTTTTTGAAACAGGGGAAGGAGTGTCCTCAAAAAAAGATCTCTTTCCGCACAGAATTGCAGACATACTTTCCAACCTATTCCGACCTGTGTCTACAGATCGATCAAACTAATCAATCTTCGAATTTTCTCCAATTACTCGCTTCTTCCGAATTTCCTACCCGATGCCAATCGAAAGCGATTGATTGATTTCTATAAACGCCGATTAGCGTCTGCGGTCGATTCCGACATCGAATTGCTGATCTATTTGGTGTTGGGATTTGGATTTCTTCGATCGGTGTGGCTTGCAGAGAGAGAGAGAAAAGGGATTTTAGGGTTTGCTGAAAGTCATCGTCCTCTTCGCGTTTATATAATGTTTGTGAAAAACCGAGGATAGCGTGGAGAAGTCGTACTTCGAAACGGTGCCGTGTTATACCAGTAATAGTAGCACAAATTGACTCGACTCGATTTGGTTTGAGAACAATAAACCGACTCGATCGGAGAGTCTGACTTGGTTGGTTTGTAGATGCGTCTGAATATGGAATTTTGAAAAAAAAAAAGAAAAGAAAAAAAGAAAATAAAAGAGTGACAAAGAGAGGAAGAAAGCGACTCTCTCTCATTTGCTGCTCAGCCATAAAAAGCTCGAATTTTGCAACTGTGGTTTGCGAGAGAGGAGATGCAAATAGGTAGCTCAATCTCGGTGTAGGGGTTGATGTGCGTACGAAAAATTCGGGTAATATCACCGACGGGAGGAGAAAAGAGGGAGCGATGCCAAGGCCAGGGCCGAGGCCGTACGAGTGTGTGAAAAGAGCTTGGCACAGCGAGAGGCACAAGCCCTTGAGGGGTTCGATCATCCAGCAGATTTTCAGGTTTTGGGTTCTTTCAATTTCGGATTTTGGTTTGTGGTTAATGCGGATGGGGTTTTGATGATGATGCCACGCCATGTGTTTTTTTTTTGCAGGCTAGTGGGAGAAGCTCATAGTATGAAGACGAAGAATAATAGGGAGTGGCAAGAGAAGCTGCCTATTGTGGTGTTGAAATGCGAGGAGATATTGTATTCCAAAGCCAACTCTGATGTGAGTTTTTGAGATGGATTGAAGATGTGTAATTTGCTGAGCTATTTCTTTTGATTTTCTGTGGTTTCACATTCTTCAGGCTGAGTATTTGGATCAAGAAACGTTGTGGGGTCGGGTTAGTGATGCTGTGAATACCATAATTCGGCTTGAGGAGGTTAATGAAACAGGCAAACTTTTACCGCCATGCGTCGAGGGTAACAGTCTCCACTATATGTTCTACTGATTGAAGTTATATAACAGTATCTTGTTCATGTCAGTACGTTCGGATGGACTTGAATAAGAATAGAAACTGATACCTTAGGTGCGCCTCTTTGATCTCGTCACTGATTTCACTGGTATTTTTCAGCTGCACTTACCTTGGGTTGTGTTCCTGTAAAATCTTCACGAAGCCAAAGGCATTGTAACGCAAGAACTTATCTAACGGCAAGACCAAGAGATCTAAATGTCATACCTCAGATAGCTGTTGATAATGCTGCTTCTCAACAGTTCCCAAGATCAGTACCTGCCAGTTCAAGCTTTGTGACTCAGGACCAAAATTTGGTTCGGAATAAGGGTATTACAAGTGAGCCTAATCCTTCTACTTTTCCAGATGAAAGGTTTCTTTTTGGAGGAGCCTCCCAGTCAGCGCCATTGGAATCTAGTAACTTATTGAATTTTGGTTCAGTTTACCCCTTGTATTATGGAACGGATTATCAGGTTGAAGATTGCCTGGTAGGCATAAACCACCGGGACCGCATCCGTGACGAATCTCAAGAAATACTTATTGGAAGACCTGTTTCTAGACTGATGCCAACGCCTATTATCATGGGACCATTAAAGACCTTAATACCAAAGGAAACACCTAAAATTGCAGAGCAGACTACAACTCTTCCATGTGATTTATCGTTGCGGTTGGGTGTGTTACCGGGCTTGGATTTGGATAAGAGAGAGAGTTTTTCTCCTGAAGCAAGTAATTTTCCTTTAAACCTGTGTTTAAGTATGCGGAACTCAGAGGATACGGGTTCTATTGCTGAGCCAAGCGTAAAAAACAATTCGGCAAACTTTCATAACTTTATGGAAGATGGTCAGTTTTTCTGGCAACCAGAGCCTCCACCAGACCAGTTCTCTGGTCGGAAAAATTGGCCTGGTTTGTAGACCATCTTCCCTTCCTATTACTAGTAATATTCTTTGAAATCCCAGGTGCGCAAAATTTTACTTTGGGTTACTTTTCGTGTACATGCCTTAAATTTTCATCGCCACATATCTAGAATGGAAACAGGAAAATCAGATGCATTATTAACTTGGAATGGTAAGTGTGTTTTTTTCTAGAGCAAATGTCACTCTGTTTATTATGTTCTTTGATTCACACATTAAATTTTAACCAGGGTGACCATTAACTTCGCATTTTGGTGGAATGTTTACGGAAGGTTTATGTATATACGTTATATGATCGCTTACTGGAAGCAGTCTCATATTGGCAATTATCCTTACGAAACACTCAGGTCAATTTTACTATAAACTCAAACTATTGAATTAAGGTGGATCATAATTCATAGTACATGTAGAGAATTATTATGAGACATTATTGGTTGTCAGCTCAGAGAATATTCGCTATCATAGTTGTGTGTCCTCTATCAAGCATGGCAAAAGCTGTTCTTACCAAATATAGATACTCACTGACTGTGAAAAGAGGGAGGGTTTGGCACCTTCCCAATCTGACAGGATATTGGGTTGTGGCTTTGTGCTCAACTAAAGGGAATGTGATTGCAAATATCATCATTACTCATCAATTTCTGAAAGTTTTACGAGTTGGGTTGGCAAATTTATTCAATTCTGCTAATCTTATTAAATTGATCTCTTAACTATTTTTTTTTGTATTAGAGCGTTGTTTACAATAGCGCATTTACAGGTCAGGGCTAAGTAGGCGCTGTTTGGATTTGAGGCAATGTGAGAAAGAGTGATTGGACTCGAAGCGCTGCTGTAAACAATGACTTCAACAAAAAAGAGGCAAATCGGAAATCAAATTCGAAAAGTGAACCCAAGACAAGTGCTGGAATTCTTTTTAAATTTTCCTGCCCAAAATCTTGCAAGTTGGTTCATTTGGCTAGTGTGGTCCCTTGAGCTAAATGGATCCATTCAAGGCTAGTTAGGTACACTTATATTTTACCAGCCATCGGTGATGATGTCTTTGTTTGACAGCAAGGAAAACATTGAAGTATCAGTTAGGGAGATAGATGTTGACGCCTTTATTTGGGTGATGATCAATGTAGGACACCAACTGTAGTGTTTTTAGTGGTTTTGGTCCTATGGACCTCAGTGTGTCTTTAGTGTTTGGTCCTATGGGTCTCAGTGTATCTGAATCCTTTATTTTCGGTGGTGAAAATCCACTTATGAATCAACAAAAAAAAAACTGTCTTCTGTTAGCTAGCTGATTTGGTGATATTTAGAGCTTGAAAGTCTTACTTGCTCCCTGGTCTGCCGGTGCAAATTAGGTAGACTTCTTATATAAAAATGCTGTAAATTTCCTGGACTTTTAAAAACCTTATGTGTTCTTTCATTTTCATGATTTTGGGGTCTGCTATGGAGAAGTAACACGGGAAGACCATTTTGTCTGTAAATCTGATGTGCAGAGATTGAAAGGAAACATATTATGATGTTATTGAAATACATGAACTTCTCAAACATTCTACAAAAATTGTGCAACATGCAAATTGTAATTATATGATGCTTATATGAATCTGTCTGTGTAATGTTTAATGCAACATGTAGGCCACAATAAGTGACAAAACTACGGCAGACAACCCGGAGACAGAGGTTGAGGAAGCGTAGTTTCCAGGATTGGGACTTGGGTTGCTCCCGGCAGGAGAAGGGGATGATAGGTTGGGGGTGGAGGGAGGAATGGCACCTGCACCAGTGACATTGATAGCCAGTTTCTGGCCTGAGGAACAGTGGCTGCCAACGGTGCATATGTAGAAGTGTTCACCAGGTGCTGTAAGGGTGATTCTGGCTGGGCCAGTTGGCTGGTTGGATATGGAATTTGATGAGCTGCAAGATCCGTATGCTGTCTTTGTTACCTCTGCTACGTCGTGGCTTCCGGTGGTGAAGGGGAAAACTGGTAGACATGTATGCACAAGATTGTCAGTTCAGAAATTATTTTGCTGGACACAAAATTCAAAATGGTTGAGGAAGTGTGAAAGAGCTTATTATTACCAAGAGTGTCTCCAACCAAGAAATTCTTGCCGGAAGCCCATGTTGTGTAGGCTGCCTCACCACCTGGCGGGACAGTCCAACCCATGCTGTCTCCAACGGTGTAAGTCATAGGAGTCTCAGTTGAAGGACCTGGAGCTGGGGCGGTGACAGGTGAAGGAGAATCAGCACTAGGAACTGGCGCTCCAACCTTTCTTGACGGTGGAGGAGTAGGAGATGCAGCGTTAGGCACAGGAGCTGGCGAAGGAGAAGAAACTGCAGAAGAAACATTGATGGATAACTTCTGTCCCAAGGCACAGTGTGTTCCAATAGTACAGAAGAAGTAATTCTCTCCAGCCATGGTCAGCGTGATGGTGGCTGGCGCAGCCATAGTGGTCGAGATGATCGGCAATGATGCATTGCACGCATCATATGCAGCCTTAAAAGACTGTGCCACATCATGCTGCCCCGCAGCATAGTTAAAAACTGGATCACATTCAGAATTCACATCATCAACAAGGAAGCACAAGTCAGCATCAAAATGGGGTATTAAAGTTCATCAAGCTCTACAAAAGTGAGCTTTATCTTTATTCACTTACGGAGTTTGTCGCCGACAGTAAAGGTCCTGGTGGCGGCCCAGGTGGTATAAGCTCCGGCATCTCCTGTGGGAATGACCCATCCCATATTGCCTCCGACAACATGCGTTGTCTGGGCCAGCGCAGAAAATGGCAGCAAACAAACACACACAATCAATGTCACTAACATAGCTGCCATTGTTAGTTGGGTTGTGTTCAATCAGGTCGTCCCTGCTGTTAGCCTGGATGATCAACTGTAAGCTTTTGTGCTGTCAAGTGATTTGATGCATGTGTTTATGTTGTTTATATAGAACATGCTGAAAGTCGGTTTCAGCAATGGATCAACCGTTGGATGATGGAGCGTGTTGAAATGTCTATATGGCCTGTCGACACATGGAACGTGTAGACTTTTGATTTTTCGTGACATGAACAGATAGAAAGATGTCGCCGTGTTTTCGGACCGGTGCTATCTTTCTTGTTGACGCGTTAGGTCGTCCCACCAATGTTTGACTTTCCTCATAGACTAGAAGGCAAAAGTGTTTGTTTCTTATAATTTTTTTTATTAACGTTTACTGTTTGATTGAATTCTTTGTTTGAATATTAAGTACCTGTTTAATTACGTCTGTTACATTATCAATTTTTCTATGCGTTTTGAAGACGGTAAACGCCAAGATATTTGGAATACAATAAGATCTTTTCCAAGATATTTGAGTTTGAGCAACAACGTTTGACTTTTGGCTCCGTCAAATAAACATGTCACACTATTCTAAATATCTGACGCAGTCAAATGGGCTTAGGCCTACCGAGTTCAAAAGTTCACAACAAAGCCCAGTTGAGATCAGCGGCCTTTGAATATTAACTAGAGCAAGTGTGAAATATTTTCATAATATTTGTACAAGAGCACCCCTCATATGTAAAACACCTGATGCCCACAAATACTTTGGATATCACAAGGTAAAAACACAATCTCACACGCAGATAGTCTGCTTTGACGAGTAGCAATCACTCTATACAGCAAAGTATTACATACTAAGCAGTTAATGTGTCAATCCGTATCAATCATATAACCCTTCCTGCTCCCACACATCAGCTAAGAACCCCGTCATTTCCTGTAAGATGACAGACAGTTGCATAAGCATATAAAGCAGACACTAGGGAACTACCACTGGATATAATACTTACGGAAAGAGGTACAGGTCGAGAGAAAGGCCTGCTGGTTGCAAGCAGAGACTCATAAGTTGCATTCCAACTGTCAAGATTTAACAAACATGAAACACACAATACAATTTCCATAAAAAGACAGGGGATGCAATATTTTGTATGTAGCTCAATCTGCAGAACAAAGTAGCCTTAGATAGAGATAATTCATTGAATCGGGGTCAGTTGCATAATTCCATTCACATACAAGTTGAATTTTGACCTATTATATTCTTTGAGCTCTATCTTACCATTGTGATGACTCAAAACATTAGTTCAATTCAGAAGGCTGTCATCTAGCTGAGTAGCAGCAATGAAACACTCACCTTAAAGTAGGTTCTCGTATCTGTTGACTCTGATTTCCGTCCTTGCTACTTCCTACCCACTGATTTCGGGATTGGTTCCACATACGAACTCCTGTTAACAAATTTGGTTTGATTACGAAACAACATCATATAAAAGTAAAACAAAATGATACTACCAAACATAGCTTTGACCAATAAGGCCATCAGGAACAGACACTTGTGTGGCAGCAGAAGAACTGATTAAGCACCCTGTCTATCTTATTATGCGTCTCAGAGATCACATCATACAGAACTTGTAGGTTTTCACAAACTAAATCCTTTTATTAATGAAAAACCGAAGCACTAACAAGGTGTAACCGATACTAAGTCATGAAATACATTCTGAGTAAATTCAACACACAATTACGATGCTCACATTACTCTAAAAGCTGAAAACACAACCGTGCGATTCTCACCATGATTTATAAACTCAAATTGTTCACTCCTTAACCCGTTGCTACCCTGCATAAGGTTTGATGCACTGAGAGAGGAGAAGCTCCTTTGAGATTGAAGAGCACTAATGTCAATGTCAGCTGTACTAGTGCTCCACCAGTAATCTTCATACATGCTCGGTTTCTGCACCGCCTGCCCTTGAATCTTCAGACCATTTGTCGGCTCATCCACTGCAGTAATTGGAGTTGACTTAGAGCAGCATCCAAAACAGCCGCTGCACCATTCCAATCCACGATTATCAACACATACAGTAACTACCAAATACATCTCTTAATACAAAATTTCATGACAAGTGTCAAGGTAAAGATCTTTCATTTTTATGATCAATTAACTGAATAAATCCATCTCAACAAAAAAAGTCCCTGATTAAAATTCAAAAACGTAAAGTAGATTCTACATAGCCTAAGAATTGAGGGATAAACCCGAACCACATACCCCATGCAATCGAGAATCCGGTGAAACAAAGCAGCAAATGAGCTGCACAGCATCATACCAAGCTCTCAAAACTCCATCGCCAGAAGAAAAAAAACCCTGAATTGGAAAACTGATTAAATCCCAAATTTCCCGATCTCTAGGGTTCTTAAATATTTGATAAAATGAATAAACAATTCAAACAAACCAGTCGAAAGAATCTTCCTTTTCCAGCACCGAAGTCCACTAGCGTATTACCTCCGTCGTGACCTAATAACTCGGCGAAGATCGCTTCAGTGTATTGTAACTGCTGATTCTAACCGCATCAACTGATCTTGATTTGCATCCTCTCCATTAATTTTCAGATAAAAAATTAAAATAAAATTAGTACAAAAAAAAAAAAATACTTCGCGTAAATAAACGGACCGAATAGATGAGAAGTGCGCGTCTGATACGTGTTGGACCACTTTTGGGCTTGGCCCGTATACCGACCTCACCTAAATGGGCCAGCGATCGAGTTGTGTAAAACGACGCCGTAAGAGCAAACCGCTTGTCCTCTGGGTTTAGCCTTTAGGGCTTTGCGGGGCTGCAATGCGTTTGGTTTGGATGTTGAGAAAGTTTATCAACGCTGGTAAGTTCGTGTTTTGAAATACGTCTTGCAATCGTTTATAAAAACCCTTTCGCTTCGGTGGATTGGATTGTATATTAGATAATGAAGTTGTTTTAAATTTAGTGTGGGAAATTTGGTTTCTGCGGTTGAGTTGGGTTCATTTGCTGAAGGCTTTTGTGAATTTATTGATATTTTTGTCTGGAAATTTGATGGTTTTATATTGTGTTACTATTGAAGACTGTCTTCTCTCGTTGTGTAGCTGCGTGCTTATTGATATTTTATGCTGATTTTGCAGAGGGCCTGAAGTTAGGGTTAAAGTTATTGAAGATTGAATCTTGGCGTATAGTTTCTTCCATTTCACTCATTTAGGACTCTGTTTGAGTTTTTGGAAGGATGTTTGTCCAGACTGCTGTTATCCCCAGTTCAATTTCATCCAATTTGGGAACACATCATCATAATCCATTTTCTCAAAGTATCCCCTTTTTAGTTACCCAGCATTCCATTTCGGTCCGCAAGTTAGATTCTTGTTCTTACCGTCAACAAAAGTTGTTACTTTGCAAGAGTAAAAATCGTGGGAAACCTCCTTGTTGTTTATCCGAATCAAGCAGTTCTTATAATGCCTCTGATCCTGAGCATAATTCAATTAGTGACTCTGAAGCTCGTGTGGGAAATGAACACTCGGCGAGGGTTGGGGTTGAAGGTACTGAAGAGAGAACCTTTCCCAAAACAATTCCCAAAAAGCCTAGGCGGGGGCGTAAGAGTGAAGCGGTTTTAGTTGAAGATTTCATTCGTAATTCATTGGAGCAGACATTTGCATCAATTCGAGAGAAATGCTCTGAGTCTGAAGTTCCTGAAAATATGGAAAATGTGATGAAGGGCGTTATTGATGAGGAGAATGATTCCGAAATAAATGATAGTGATGATAAAAATGATGATGCTGGTAAAAAGGGAAAGAGGATGGTGGTAGAGGATGAGAGTAAAAGCTGGCCTCTTGATGCCGATGTTGGGTGGGGAATAAGAGCGTCTGAGTATTTTGATGAGCACTCGATCAAGAACACTGTTGGGGAGGATGGTGTCGAGATTGATTGGGAAGGGGAAATGGATGAGTGCTGGGTGAAGGAAATTAACTGCCTAGAATGGGAGGATTTCGCTTTCCATCCAAGCCCACTGATTGTCCTGGTTTTTGAAAGATACAACAGGTTGGTCATTTCGCTTGTGCCCTATTTTTTTTCCAACTAATTTTATCTTGTCCATGACAATTCATTAGCTACCAATTACTATTTTGAATAATCACATCACAGATTATGGCTGAAAGTGGTCGATCTCACAACGAAAACCATCTAACAGTATTTTCTATTTTATCAACAGGGCAACTGATAATTGGAAAGTTCTTAAAGAACTTGAAAAGGCGGCCAAGGTTTACTGGGAGAACGAAAATTGTTTACCACCCCGGGTACATTATCTATTTCCATTATTAACTTTCCTCCAAAACATCATTTCGAAAAATAAGAACAGTGACCGATTTGTTATCTTCATTTCGCAAAGGCCATGTGATTTAATTTCCCGACAGTTATCATAGCAATTTATGCTACTGGATGCTATGTTAACTGATGACTACTTATTCATTGATGATAGTGACGTGTAGAATAAATTAAATCTTTTGTAGATGACTGATGCATTACCTTTGATTCTCCATGATTTAGACTGTGAAGATAGACATTAACATTGAGAGAGATTTGGCGTATGCTCTCAAAGTCAAAGAAGGCCCTGAACTACTATTTTTGCGAGGAAACAGGATTATTTTCCGAGAGAAAAGTGAGTTTGCCTATTATTGAATTTACCATGTTGATCTTGCCATCAGTTCCTATCTATTATAACTTAATTTCCTTTGTTCGCTAAGTTTGACACTTTCAATATTCACTCAGAATATCGTACGTCCGATGAGCTGGTCAAGATGATTGCACATTTCTATTATAAAGCAAAAAAGCCTGCTTGGATTTGATGATGCCCCACTTTATCCATCTTAACACTTTGGTTTCAGGTACATTTACACCTACTGGCCTTTGTTGGATGATGCCTCTATTGTCGGGGATGGATGGTGATCAAATTAGAACTTGCTTGTAAAAAGTTTGAAGTATAATTATGTTATGTTTATCAAGATTTCAGATGGAACTCAGTTTGATAAGAATATGTTTTATTATTAAAAAGAATTTAAGGGGTTAACATTAACATAAAATTAGATAAGTGTGAAAGTCAATTAAAGAGAAAATGTGAATACACATGTACTAGAATGATTACTAATAACTATCCCTTACTTATAAGTTACTATGTAATAAAATGTAGTTCAATTTAATACATTCAGCTAGTTGATAATAACTAAGGAGATGTTGCATCATTCTTCTACATTATAAAGGATGCTAGGAGTTGGAACAAATGGTCATTGTAGAGCTCGAAATTGATTAAAGGAATAGATTATACAGGAAGCAGGAAATTCAGCTCTAAATTGAAGAGATTAAGAAAAAAAATTTGTTACAGAAGAATTAATTTGCAAACACTTAATCAAATAATTATGGAAGTCAAGACATAGGTGAGCGAATTCATAAAAAATCATTGGTGGATGGTATATGAGATGATTTGACATCAGTTAAATAGTAGTAGAAGTATGATGCTGAGATGCTCTTTATTTCTGAGCAATGAGGGTAGTATCCCATCCACCAATGAATTTTTATGAATTTGCTTCACCTTTGCCTTGGTTTCCATAATTGTTTGATTAAATGTTTGTAATTTTGCTTCTCGGTAGCAAGTTTTACTTGATCTCTTCAATTTTGACTTTTGAGCTCAAGTTTCTGCATAGCCTCTTCTATCCTCAACCCATTTTGGAGCTCTACTATAACTACTTGATTCTAGTTACCAGTATCCTTTTATAAGTGTAGATGCAACACAGCAACACCTTCTTAGTTACATGATCAGTTACCTATAAATATTGAACTACGTTTCATTGCATTATGGTTCATGGATAAGTTGTTACTTACAATTTGGTTTCACTTTTTTCTTCTTAAATTGAGTTTCACACTTGTCCTTCAATCCATCAATACCAACTATAATTGTTCAAAACTCGAAAAACTCGAAGACCTCTCTCGTACAATCGAGCGCCGCTCCTTTCTTCCGCTCTCGTCCGTCTGGCTGCCCGCTCCCGTCCTCTCGTCCGGCTGCGCCCCATCCGACTCACCGGCTGCTGTCGTTCGGTGTGTCTGATGCGGTCGCAGCTGGTTCATCGGAGGTTGGGGGAGGTGGCGGCTCGGACGGACTTTCATTTTGTTGTTTGTCGATTCACCGGGGCTGCTGTTGGGTGAGCTTGAGGTGGTTGTCTCCCGCTGGGTCGTCGTCCTTCTTCGATCGATGTTTCGATCGGTTGCTATTTGGGCGAATCTGGGACGGCGTTGGTGCTACGATGGCTGAGCTGTGCTTGGTCGTGGTGGGACCAGCTGCTGTGCCGGATTGGATGGGCTGCGTCTTTTGGAACTGGTGTGGATGATGCCCGGATTTCCGCTGCCGAGGTGTTGCTTAGTTAGTTTAGTTAGCTTTAGTTTTAGTTTTAGTTGAATAAGTGACTATTCTCAGCCGGTTTCCGGACTGAGTGAGTTGATTTTTTGCAGCCGTTTTACGGACTGAGTTATAGTCGCATTAGTTGTCCTAGTTGCCCTTTTCTCCCGGCTTTGGCCAGAGGATGTTAGTGGCTTTGAGGACGTTTCTGACGAGTATGGGTTGGCCATTTCAGGCATGTGCGTTCACCTGAGTTTATGTACTGAATTGAGTCATTGAGTCGTCGATGTCCGACTTCTGTACAACTTTGCCCATCAAAAAAATTGAGTTTCACACTTATCCTTATCCAATTTCATGTTAATGATAATCCCTTAAAATTTTGTTAATAGTAAAACATATTCTTATCAAAATGAGTTCCATCTGATCTGAGTATAGCCTCTTCCTTTATTCTCGGCTCATTTTTGAGCTGGATTATAACTATTTGATCTTGGGTGCGTATTCTTTATAAGTGTGGAAAACCGATTATATATTAACTAATTTGATTAAGTGTAATATTGAAATAGTCTGTCTATATAACTAATTTGTTATGATTATAAATAAAAACTATAAATCCATAAAAAAAGTGACATGTGAAAAAATCGACCAATCATAATTCATCTCGTTCGGGGTTCTTTTTGTAAATATAAAAAACACACGCGGACTTATTTAAAAATACATAAAAGATAGGAGGAGTATAATCGTCCTAAAATTTGCTACAGTAAAATTCGATGATGATCAGACTTAAAATAAATAAATAATTATACTTAAAATAGATGATGATCAGACTTAAAATAAATAAATAATTAGACTTAAAATAGATGATGATCAGACTTAAAATAGATGATGATCAGACTTAAAATAGATGATGATCAGACTGAAAATAAATAAATAATCAGACTAAAAATAGATGATGATCAGACTTAAAAAAGAACTAAATTGAAAATAACATTATTTATTTTTATACCCTCACTGTGGAATGACTATAATACCCCTCCGTGTATTTGTTCGGGATTTCGACTAAATGGGACGCGTGTCAGCTTAAAATTCGGTTTGTAATTTTTATATATAATTTGATTTGTACCTGCACCGCACCCATCTTCTTTTTATCAATAATACCATAAAAACTATGGGTGCGATTCAGGTACAAACCAAATTATATATTAACTAATTTGATTAAGTGTAATATTGAAATATTATGTCTATATAACTAATTTGTTATGATTATAGTTTTTATGGTATTATTGATAAAAAGAAGTTAACCATTTTTTTATTGATGGATACAAATTGGATAAATCACTTAATGATGCAAAATTAAAAACACCAACTAATTTTTTTAAAGCATGAGCAATAAGCAAGAATAATATTACATTGGGTACCACATTGCTAGACACGATATATTTACCTCAAAATGGAATCCGCATGCCCTGTCCATATTCGAATAACCCCCAACTTCAACATGCGAAAAGGTAAGGCTTATCAAAAAAAAAACATGCGAAAAGGTAAGCAGTAAAATATCGACACGTGTCCATTATTCCCTCGTCGTTACGGGTCGCTATCACTACTACGGACTCTGATATTGTGGTCAGACAAGTAGGCGGCTGCCTGCGGGTCGCGGTCGGCTTCGCAGCCACTTTTGTCCGCAGGCGTCTTTATCTCCTCCTACTTCCTAATCCGACCGCGCAGTCGCCTACCTTTAAAAATTTAAACCTCGAGATAGAACAAATCTTAGCCGTTGGATTAATCTCATCTCGCGGCTCATATGCTCGACGTCTAGCTAGGCGCGCAGTTTATGCATCGCAACTGCTCGTAGCATCATCCGGATAGCGTTGCAACGTGAAAATTCCCATTCCACCCCTGATATCTATTATTACGTTGGACTAAAAAAGTCAAACGAGTAAGGGCAATGATGTCATTTGTAATTGTGTACCATAAAGTGAAACAGAACTGTACCATCGCGTCCACCAATTTACCTAGTGGACCACTCTCTGCAACTTCATCACTTTCACCATTTCATCCCCAGCATCGAAAACCCTAATTCTATTTCCTCTCTGTCTCCTTTCCATTCTCATTCTCATTTTCTGTCAACAACACCAATGCTCCAACCTTGTCTTTTTCTTCACTCCGCTGCTTAAAAAGCCCCAGAGAACACTGTCCCTGTTTCGCCATAATTCATCAAACATCTCATCCATAACAATGGCGGTTACCATCAAGCTTTTCGCTTTCTTAACAATCCTTCTCGCTCTTTTCGCCGTTTCGATCCAGCAGGAAGGAACCGCACTTCCTGTGTTAAACGCAGTGGAGCAGGAAGCAGTTTACAGAGCTTTGGAGCTTATCAATGGCGACGTCCCATGGCGTGTTATATTCCCGGACGACCTCTGTGTCTCAGCTCCACACGGCGTCGTTTGCGACTACTTTTTCGATGAGAACTCAACCTCGTCTGAGCCGGACTCGGCTCACGTAACGGAGCTCAACTTCGGCTACGTCTCGGACTATAACTCAAACCCGCCATGCGCGCCAAACGCAACGCTGCCGTTTTGGATCTTCTCGTCGCTCCCTCACCTTCGCAAGCTCTTCGTCTTCAACTGCTTCGTTGGTACAAATCAAGTCTCGTTTCCCGATGTTCCGGCTGGGTTCGGTGCTGCGCTGGAAGAACTGGTGCTGATCCACAACCCGTTTCTGAACGGGTCTTTGACAGGAATCGTTCGTAGGTTTGTTAATCTGAGAAAGCTGGTGATCACCGGAAGCGGATTTTACGGTGGGGTTCCCGACGAGGTTGGAAGCTTGGTTCGACTGGAGCAGATGACGCTGAGTAACAACATGTTAAACGGTGTCGTAGCTGGAAGCATGACGAACCTCACCAGCTTGAAAATCCTTGACTTGAGTCGCAATGAGTTTTACGGACCGGTGCCGGAGTCAATCGGAGCGCTGAGAGGATTGCTGAAGCTTGACCTGAGCTTTAATGGGTTTGCTGGAAAAATCCCAGACCAAATCGGCGAGTTGTCGGAGCTGGAGTTTCTGGATTTGAGCTACAACAGATTCCAAGGCTATGGAGTGCCGATGTTTTTCCAAGCCATGATGAAGTTGAAGGAGGTTTATCTCAGCGGGAACGAGCTCGGCGGAGAGATTCCGGACGTGTGGGAGAAGCTTGGAGGGTTGGTGGCGTTGGGTTTTTCAGGAATAGGTTTAGCCGGAGAGATACCGGAATCCATGGCGGCGAGTTTGAAGAGCCTGAGTTATCTCGGTTTGGAGAACAACTCGCTGGTAGGGAAGGTGCCGGAAGAATTTCTGGAAATGGAAAATCTGAAAGAGATCAATCTCAAGAACAACAAGCTGAGTGGCGTGATCAGACTCAGATCTAACGTCACTGCAAAAAGATTGAAACTTGCTGGCAACCCAGGCTTGTGCGTTGACCGGTCGTTGACTGGACTCAGTTACAGTTACAGACATGGATTGAGAGCTTGTGATGATGTTCCAGAGAAGCCTGTCAGTGTTCCCCTTCATCAGCGTTCATCAAAAACCTCAGCTTGTTCTATATTGGGTGATTTAACTTTCTCATATCTGCTGGTTGGCTTTATCGGTTTAATTTTTAGTTCTTGTTTATAGGACTGGTAGTAGTAATTAGGTTTTAATGCTAACAAATTGATAGTGTTCATGGGTATGAAATTTTGGATAAATGCAATATCTTTTCTTTTTTATGAAATGTAATATGATTTGAAATTTCTTGAAGTCCAATGTACAGGAGGAACCATTGTTGCAGGAAGTTGTTAAGAAGAAACAAAAACAAAATGTGTTGAGATTTTTGTGTCTCAAGTAAATGCATTGAGTTTCTTGATGTGGCTTGCTTCGTCGAAAAGTTTTGAGTTTGGTGATGGGCAAGAGTAGAGATCAGTGTTTCTCAGCTGGGGCATGGAGCCAAAGCCTGGGTCAGAGAATGTGGGATTGTAGGTGGACGCTTCAGCGATGGCTTTAGCTGTTCTTGATGATGACTTTGAGGATCCTCCTTGAAATGAATCCTTTGATTTCTTTCTTCTAGACTTTTTGGGCATGTCTGGGAGATTAAAACCTGGTGACTCGCTACCGGTGGCTGAGTCTTGAAGTAGTTGGTTTCGAGCTGATGATGATCTACTGCTACTGTTGTCTGAAAGTTCTTTCGATTCGCTTGCAGAGTGGCTTTTCCTGGAATGTTTGGATGAGGTTTTTTCAGATTTCTCCCCCTTGGAGGAGTACATAGAGAATATGTCTCCGTTTGCCGAGCAGCGCCTCGTAGATCTTGGTAGGTCTGGCAAGTCTCTGGCTGGAGAGCTTCCATGTAGGCTGCTGCCTCTTAGGCTTGAATCTACATATGAATTATGAAGGGATATTGGCAGATGGGTTAAATAAATCCTTAAAAGTCAACTCGGACAATGGCCTTACCATCAGCTTCTAATGGCCCGGACAAGCTATCCTGGTTGGATTTGAAGCTGTCCATCTGAAAGAACGATCACGAAACAATTTGCCTATCAGAATCGTCAATGAGTTAATGAAGCTATGAAGAGAAAAATCGGAGTTATGATAAGTACCCAACTAGGCGAGTTCACGGCTGCTCCATCCCATCCTATGTGAGCTACATGCTTTACATCAGTTGGGAAGCCAATCTGCATCTGTGGCTCCTTCTCTTCATCTGCAAACAGAAAATGCAGCTTTATGTTTCATGAATTATCAGAATGGCATTCATCCAATAATGCCATGGTTGGAACAGCTGATACCGAATATCTGAGATATGTATCGAAGGCCTTTTAACAATCCCTTCATCTTTATAGTTATAGCCATTGTTGATGATCAGATTTGGTCAAGGACTTCTTCACTGCTGATCCGAAATGAAGAAATCAAGCAGCAAAATTTTAGAAGCACATCAGTTTCTGCAACTGGAAGTGGAAATAAGAAAAAAGCTTTAGGCATCTAGCAGGAATCAAGAACATACACATACCTGATAAAGATACAAAATTTGACTTTAAAGGCCGAATTTCACCAAACCATGACAATGGGATTTAACTAAAATCTTAACAAGGGGAACCCTATGCTCCTCCAGTAGAATGAAAATAAAACAAGATATCAGCTTTGGCAGTTTTGCTGCAACCCCAGCAACAAAAGAGTAAGTTAGTCCTACAAAAAGGGAAAGAGACAAATCTAGGTCTACAGAGGTTTTTAAAATGTCTGAGATGAGTTTGGGTTTGGTTTCTCAGTTTTGTTTTGCTTGTTGGTTTTGTGAAGTCAATGAAGAATGGAGAGTTGATGCCTGCAAGTCCTTAAGATTTGGGGATTATAGTTTAATGGAGGGAAAGGGATTGAGAGCTGGCAATGTGGATGGTGATGCAGGTCTAAATTATTGAGGAGAAAGTAGAAACATGTCATGGAATCCAACTCCCCATGTGGTGGATGATCCTTGGGGTGTATTAGTTTAGCTTTGACCAAGTTCTTCTGCTGCACATCCACTTACATTACCACCAGGACAGATCACAGATGAAGATACATCTGATCTGGAATGTTTCCAGAAGAGGGTGATTCAGATATAACTACAGTCCTGCTAAAAGTGGCCTAAAATGATTTTCTGCTAGACTCAAAAAGTGTAATTTCCCACAACATTCATGATGATATGTCTCGCCTGAAAATATAAACATTCATTTAGTTTTCTTTGACCCACAGACTTTACAGTATGTGCCACACATTTAAGTATTTAACTGTTTAGGGCCTTGACAAAAAAGATGGACTTGCTGGATGAAGGTAGCAAAAAGTAAAACTGTGTTTACTCATGCTGCAGCTGGAATCCTTGTTTTTCTGAATTTCTGTAGAGAAGTTAAGAGGAACACCTGAGGAAAACTTGGGGATGGAGATAAGGTGTTGAATCATACAGCAGTTGCACTCCCTTTGGGTTAAACAAAAATGCTGAAGATGGTTATTTCCTGAGCGAGAGGAGTTCGAAGCTCCGAAGAGGGTCTGTGCCCCTGGGGAGGTTGGCATTTCTGGAGAAAGGAGAGGATTTGGACTGATCTATCCCAGATGGTGGTGTTTGAGATGATGCGAGGTGGTCACTCAGAGTGATTGACTGTATTCGACTTGACCGGTCACTAGGCTCAAATGGGGAATTGGCTTTTTGTGGTGTGGTGATTGGTCTTTTGGAGGTTTCTTGTCGGGACGACGGGCGTCCTCTTTCTGTACCGGGTTGCTGCAAGGTCAGGGAATAAGCAACGAATAAGATTATTGCTGGAAAAATGATGGCAAGTTAACGCAGATGAATAATATTTTAAGGTTTAAAAGTAATAATATTGCAAGAGCTTATGAGCATCACACACGGAAAAACCAGTAAATATTATTACCACATCCTTTGACGACGGTACGTCTTCTAGAGCCTTGTGCTTTGCATTATCAAGTTTTGAGCTGTCGCCTTGCAAACCAGATCCTGAAGCGTTTCTTCGAGGAAAGGCATCACTTGCGCCTGGATACCTCTCACGTTCTTGCCTAACTGCACGGAGCGAGAAGAAAATATATGAGCTTTGAAGACTGACTCTGCATCAGCCTCAAATCCAGTTATCCTACAAGCCTACAAGTCAACACATTGTGAATCAACTCAAACCTTAAGGCACGATTCAATATCGATAGCTGAGAGTGTATCTGATGATTGATGTTTTCACAAGTTTAGAGATTTACTAATGTTCACAGATGTTTAGGATTCAGATTTGTTAAAAAAACACATGAATTCCCCTATCTTCCCTGCAATTGTTTACAATTATGAAAATAGTTTGACTGTTTGAGTAAGAATTAGCACGTGTTTAATACCTGGACTCCTTTCTCCAGATGGTCCAGGGCCTCCGGTAGCTTCTTTACTGCTCATATTCTAAATTAAGGGGAAAAGTTTAAAAGTCAGATACCAAAATTGGCGTATATTAGTATGCACATACAGAAAAAAGAAAGATAGACAATACTTACTTTTATTCTTGAGGTACTGCCATATTTTAAGACCGTCCAGTCAAATATATAGTCAAACTGATAACCTGCACAATGGCATAACCGAGTGCTGAAATCTCATGAAAGTTTTTGCAGCTTAATTTTGTAAAATATTATCTTTTTCAGGTCCAGATTCACTTGTCGGATACATGTGATATTATAAGACGCATTTATATACCTTCGCGAATAAAGTAGTCCCTGAACAGCCTCTTTAGGTATGAATAGTCTGGTTTGTCTTCGAAGCGTAATGAACGACAATAATGGAAGTAATGACAGAACTCTGATGGAAAAGATTTGCACAGAACCTGTAGAAAGAGAGTTGCATTTTAAAAAAGGAAAACAAATTCACAGGAACTATTTAAGTGGAACAAGTTCACGGGACTTTCACTCGATGTGACACTGATAATTATTTCAATTCAAGTAGCTTAGCTTCTCTCACAATTAATGTCCTTGCCAGTTCAATCCTGTTTTGATTGGTCTCTGATGAAAGAATACATGTAGTACTATCTAAAATGCAAGTCTAGCCTCGGGCAAATTACTAAGAATGATACAACTATGGATATATTACTATGAGTTTTAAGTAAATTATGAAATTCCAACATATATTATGGTATCTACTGACTTCTAATAAACATATGTGGCACCTCAATCGAAGTTGATAACTTCTTCTCGCTGATTCTATCATACTTTTGCTTTTTGGTGCCAGCTCTTAGTCCTTGCCAAGGGAGGCTGATCCAACAAAAGTCATAATATGATTAGTTATGCTTGCGAATCTGTTGGATAAATGGATTATAGAAAGTATGAGATGGTAAGTAACTCCAACACACCTTCCTCTAAGGAAATACATAAGCACATATCCGAGGGATTCGAGGTCATCTCTCCTGCTTTGTTCTGTCAGCAAGATCATACATAATATAAAATTATCCCAAGATCAATTATGATGACTTGGTAAGGAATTGTGTTATATTATTTCGCTTACCAATTCCAAGGTGAGTGTTTACACTTGCATAACGAGCTGTTCCAGTGAGGTTTTTGTTCTCCCTGTCACAGGAAACGTATAGAATAAATATTACAAGTAATAGATAATGCAAATCGAACCGCAAAGGAAAGCTTGGGTAAAAGATAACAAAATTACCTGTAAGGTATGTGCTTATGGGTCTGTAGATCTCTGTACTTTTTGGCGAGTCCATAGTCAATGATATAGACCTATCAAACAAGCTCGTAAGATACGATGCATAATAAAAATCATCCAGATAGCGTAATTACATGATCTTGATGATATATATGTGATGTAGGTGACTCTAATACCTGATTTGCTTTACGTCCCAAACCCATCAGGAAATTATCCGGCTTGATATCACGATGAAGAAAACCTTTTGAATGCATGTATTCAACTCTGTTGATCTGTGTAAACAAAAAGATAACTCTGTAACTGTCACCCACGGGAAACGTCAAAGACTTAATCAGTGCCAACTGCCATTTACTTACAAGTTGATCTGCGAGCATCAGTACAGTTTTCATTGTGAACTTCCGATTGCAATAATTAAAGAGATCTTCCAAGCTCGGCCCGAGGAGGTCAATAACCATGACATTGTACTCGGCCTCCACTCCAAACCACTTGAGGTGCGGAATTCCAACTTTACCAACAAATGATAAATTAAATTAACAAAACCATCGACTACAAGCATGCCAATAACAAGTGGGGGAAAACAACGCACTTCCTCCTTGAAGAAGCATGTACACTTTTGACTCATAGTGAAGCTGGGGGTGCTTCGTCTTAACAGATTCCTACAAAATCAGTTAAGAAAACATTGTCACATAGTACCATTATCTATATGCAAGAGTAGGTTTCATTTTTCCAAAATATGCATCTGATTAAGACATTTCAATAAAAACCACAAAGTCGTAGATGCATCACATACCAGCTTAACAGCTACTTCCTCGCCTGTTTGCATATTTACACCTACACAAATACAGTGAAAATATTCATCAAATGTCAACACAAAAATCCACAACTAAGGTGACACATATCTCCACCTTCTCTAGAGTACAATCAAAGAAATCCAAATTGTTGTAACATGTTACGAGTGTGATATGCGACATATACTAATCATACCTAAATGCAGCTCCCCAAACGACCCACTGCCAATCTTCCTCCCAAGCTTAAACTTCCCACCAACAATTTGATCCATCTCCAACCCTTATCTATTTCTCAACCTATCCACAAAAAGTTTAAGCTGGTCTAACTTAGATCAAAGCCCCCAGCCGCCAGTCGTCACTTATCCCTCCAAGACCTCCCAATTCACCAATAAAAGACCAAATTACTGATAAGAAATTAGGTACAAGCAATGAAAGACTAAAGATAGATATGGAGCAAGACAGCAAGGAATCAATCCGAGTTACATCTTCAGAGAGCACAAGCTCGAAACTTTACCTACCCCCACCACCAATCAGAAACCCAAACTCCCAATTACAAACAGACATTTGATCAAAAACGATACAGTGAACCGAATTCGACGAAACGAAGACGAAGATCTACGAAAAGATTCGAGCTTTTGATTAAAGAGCCCCGGCTCGGATCAGAATCTGGATTACGAAAACCAGGGGGGATTTCGACGGCGGATTGTTGAGGAAGATGACGGAGAGGAGGACGATGGTGTTTCTTGTTTGGCGAGAATTAACGAGGGGCGTAGCGATAGAATCTGGCGATGGACGCTGTGATGAAGATGAAGAGAGAGAAAAGGAAAGTAGAAAAATAAGATTATAAGACGGTGTTCCGATAATTAATATATGGTAAATAGGAAAAGTATCATTGTAAAGTTAATTTTTGGTACAAAATACAAATTAACCATAGTTTTTGATTTTGTGATTTGAATAAATGAGATTAAATCTTAAACTGACGAATTATAAAATGATTTTGACAAATTTTGTATTTTGTATCAAAATTTAACTTTGTACCTGACCTTGATAAATAAGCATTTCAATTTCGATATGTTTACATTACGATTCAAATGAGTAAGAATCCGGTGCAAAGTTAATTTTTTGGGTACAAAATACAAACTAATCATAGCCATTGATCTTGTGATTTGAATGGATGAGATTAAATCTTGATTTTTGTGTGTTTTTCTTGGTGACGAATTATAAAATGAAACTGACAAACTATATCGTCTTTTTCATTTTTCGGCTCGAAAAGTGACGAACTATAAAATGATTTTGACGAACTATAAAATGAACTGACGAATTATAAAATAATTTTGACAAATTTTATATTTTGTACCAAAATATAACTTTGTACTTGAACCACCCCTCCTCATGCATAATAAATATAATTGTTGAAAAGTGATATATTTTTGTTTATAAATTCATATATTTTGTTGTTGTCCAAGTGATATATTTTATTTCCCATAAAAAAAAGGTGATATATTTTATTTTTGTACATTCATATATATCTTTTGTTAAATAGAATAACCAAAATAAAATTTTAATTTAACAGATAAATTAATAATAATGTTATCAGTATCTTACGTAAAGGTGTTTGTATTTATAAATGATATTTTCAGGTTACTTGTACGGGATTGTCAGACATTAATATCTTGTGAAAGAATTCTTTCTACATTTTTGAATTTGGATCACTTTAATTGTGACTCCTGTCTATATGATTTATATACATCTTCACACTACATATATTTCATTACTACTTATAATGTAAAGTGAAGTAAAATCTAAACAATTGAAGTGGCGATTGAATTCTCCATCAAATCTAAAATCTCTCGATTTTTGTGTTTTGTCTCTCCCACTCAATTTTTTATAATTATTTTATCTCTATAGTCCTATTTATCAAAATATTCTCGCAAAGAATTCGAATCGTGACTTGAGAAGTGATAATTATTCATCTTACTTTTTACTGGTGATTGCCTTTAGACCACATTAATTAGAAGCTTAATTAATATGTGAAGAGTTTATGTGGAATATTATGTACGTATATGCCAAAATGAATCTACTTTGTTAAAAAAAAATATCTACTTTGTTAGTTAATTTCCCTTTAAATATATCTATGATTGGATAACAATTATTTACTAGCATATATGAACTAAAACACACATGAAAATGATGAAATGAACGTATATACCTTATCTAAGTTATATAAAAGTGTTGTCTCTCTCTATTTATGATGATGATGATCGTCCTATGTAATGTAAGATTGTGAAGTCCAAGCAGATGCAGTGTACAAACTAGTCTCTTTCCAGCCAAGCCTGAGTGTTCCATCGCCTTGGACCAGGGTATACCCATTAGCTGGAAGGAACATATTTAGGATGAGTTGAGCTTGAGCCATAGAGTTACCACTCATTGGGATTTGAACTAATCCACTTTGCAAGAGCTCGCTTCTCCAGTCCTTAAACTTGTCCTCACCACTCCTAGCAGGCCCTCCAATCGCCAATATGTTGTTTATCTCTCTAAACAGCAATGAATGCTCCACAGTGTGCCTGGAAGGATCATCGGACGAGCGATTTGCTCCTAGTGAGTCGAATATGGTTGAGTAGTAGTGCAAGGAGCTGACAAACCGGTCAAGGAATGATCCGGCGTGTGAGAGGTTTTGTTGGACTAGAGTGAGGATTTTAGGGTTTAGGTCTTGGAGAAGTTTTAGGGTTTTCCAATCAGGCCCGGTTGCGTCGTAGAGAGAATGGTGTAGCCAGTGGACTGCTAGAGTCTCTCCGTGGCGGAGGTTGAAGCTTGACGGGTCTGACAACTCTCCTATCTTTCTAGGGAGTGGTTGGAATTCGAAGGACATTCCTAATCGTTTGGCGAAAACGGAGAGTTGTTTACCGGTTTCAGCCAGTAATTCGATTGAAGTGGGTCCCATTCCGGTCATTCGGACATGAGGAGGACCTTCTATTCTTGTTGCTAGTATATGGAACAAAGCCGGCCACTGCAAGCCTTGCATGATATCTAGGTCAATTATATGAACCCTAGTTTTGCCATGAAAGGCTTCAAGTATGGCTTGGTTTGAGGTGAAGTGTGCAAACTTCACAAAAGGGGAGATGTTGTTAAACACTTGGAATGATGCATGGATGGTTTTGTGATTGATGAGAGGTGAGCATAGCCCTAGCCATGAGTTGATGACTCTACTGGACATGGACTTGGCGAAGTAAGCCGCGACTCTCTCCGCGCAAGAAGGTGCATATGGTGAAGCCCATTGGCTCAACTCAAGCAACATCCTATGAGCCTCACCTAAATTGTCAACTGAGATAGCCACAGCAGATTCCAACAGAAGCGTTATCAAGCTCAGCCCTTGATCATCAAACCTCTGATGATGACAACTCTCATTCTGACCCTCAACTTCTGAACTGCTTAAACTAGTTTGACTGCTCCCAAACTGATGAGTAAACTCACCTCTTTTTGCCATCTTTCTAGGCCTCATCTCTCCTTCCATGGAGGTCTCAAACCCCTCATCAACCGGAGTCATTTGATCAAGATCAACCCACTCAGAAAGATCATGACTTGGGTCAATATTAGTCGAACATGCCTTTATTCCCTCTAATGCTGTGTTTTGGAACATGGTGTTTTGAGAGGCTTGTGGGGTATTAGTGTACCCTAGATTGGTAGAAAACTCCCATTGCTCATGAGGCTGTAACAACTCCAAAGCACCTTGAACTACTTCAAACCCTCCTTTCATTCCGAAAAAAAGAAAGATAAAGATAGCAAGGGAGGGGACAAAGAGAGGGGGAGTTTTGAAAGAGTTTCCAGGAGATTATATATGGAGCCGGTGAGAAGATGATGGCATATCATGCATGATATGAGAAGAACTTAATAATCTGATCATTTTAAAATTATGACTTCTTCACAGCAGCATTGGCCGGCAGAGTGAAGACATTCAGAAGAATACAATTAAGACTGAGTCTGTAAACTTAAATAATGCAACATAAGACAACTAAACCATCATTTGAAGTAATAAAAATTATAAAAATTAAAAAAAAAAGAGTTTTTTTTTTTTGATGGGGGATACAACAATTAGTAGTTAGTGGGTTAGAGGAGTTTCGAACTCACGCCTGCGACGTGGGCAGGGGAGAGGCGCTCCAATGAGCTGCCTTTTACTCCTATATGAACACTGATAAAATGGGAATAAACAACAGAAGCAAGTTAAGCTCAGATATCAGCTTATAAGCTCCATGCATAAAAATATGTGAAATGACAGAGTGGTTACCTTACTCTTATTAAATTTGTTTGCAAGAAACCCTGTGTGAATAAAAAACAGTCAGTTTGAGAGTACATGCGATTTGTGTGTATGTGCTACTTGAATAATATTCAGCAATATTGCCTGCTAATGGTGTTCCAAATTTAAGGTGAACCACTTGGCCTGTCTGGCTTTTTGTGGATCAGTTGAGGTTGATCAAGTGTTTTTAGTGGGGTATTTTTTTTTTGTATGTATCTGCTGACACTGCTGACTGCACCAGTAGTTTTGAATTGTAGTTCCTAAACGTTGTAGTTAGACTATAGTTTGTTTGTAAAGAATTTAAACGGTGTGACAATTGGCAATGGAAACTACTGCTAGTAGATCCACTTGATGATGGACACAGATCATTTTGTCTTTTATCAATTTGATTTGCAGGAGACGAAGGAGCACATAACCTTTTTTTTTTTAATCATACACGACATAACCTTGTAAGACTACAATCTGATGATGAAAATTTTGCTAATATAATAATAATATAAATGTGAAGAACAAGCAAATACACACTTGTTTAGCTCAGAACAAGGATTTGTGTGGACAACCTTACAGAATGGTTTTACAATATATTCTCAACTTCCTCCTCTGTAAGTATCTTACCGGGAGAGCAGCTGGCCAGCTGCTCATGGAGTGAATGCCAAAAAATGTTCGAGACCAAGGGAAGGGAAAATTAAAATGCTGCCCATCCAGAAGCAGTACCCCCTGGCTGGACGTGAGCCAGCTGAGAGTGGAAGATTCTTCTCCAATGAACGTTAAAAAAAACTGCTGTTAAATGAGGCCTTGCCCCACAGCAAATACGAGCTTAAATTGTAGCTTTTAAAGTGAATCATTTCATTAAGTCTAAACCTAAGCAAGACCAAAATTGTCAGCAATTATTTGCTAATGGTCCATACCAGGTTTGATAATAGTTGAAACAAGAAGATGTAGTATACTGTATAGAGAACCTAAACCTACCAGCACCATTAGTTCGAACCTACACACTCATCACAAAAGACTTGGACTTGGTATGCAGGGAGAAAGTAGTATATAGAACAATATACCTCAAGTTGGGAAAGGTCTGATAAAGAATCAATTGCAGATTTCACAATATCTTTACTCCCTTTTGATCCAGCAATGCGATTTGAAGATGTTAATCGAATAGCGACTGGATCATTTGGTGGGGGTGGAAGAGGAGACCTCAATTTTACACCTCCACTTGGTGGAGGCGGGCTAGACTTAAAGCCTTTGGCTTTGCAGTAACGGAGGGTCCTCCTGATAGTCCTGCAGCTGAAAGCATTCCAGGCCCACTAGCCGGTTTGTTTCTGATGCTTATGTGAATGGTCTCACCTTCCTACAATCACAAAGAGAATAAACATTACAAGCTAATCAAATATAAACGCAGCAGGTGGATGCAACCAGTAAAAACACTATTTATTTTCAACTAAAAAAGAAAATTAAATATTTACTTGATCGGACACAAAAATAGTGGTTGTTCCACAAGTAGATTTATTCTCAAGTATGCGGGGCTATTATCCATATTTATGTACAATATGTAACCAGGGTAAACATAAAAAGTCCACCGTCATTATATATTGCACACTGTAAATATGAATCACAGGTCTATACTCTATACCATATTTCTTAAAACCAAAAGGGGCAGCTCTGGTTTCAGTATTACTAACAGAGCTTTCAGACGCTTACACCCATAACACCACCACAGAAATTCAAAAATGATAAAAATAAAATGTGGACAACTGCTTAGCATCTGGAGGAATTGGCATGGCTAGTATATGTGTTCTACTTGCAATAGCTGCTAACTTTGTAGCGTCTGCATGTTCATCTGGATTTATTGGTCAATTGGTAAACAACACACGAATACGTTAAGTTACAAAAATCAGAATGTGGAATGTAAAATACAACAGAGAAAATCAGAATACCAAAACATGTGGGCAGAAGAATGATAAAACACCATAATCTTTCTAACATACATAAAGCCTGCATCTGACCACAGATGATCAGATGATCCATACGCTTTTTTTCCAATTGGCCAGTAAACATAGAGTATCAATCCGGGAAAAGGAAACTTCAACAAATCAAGGATGGGAGACTACAGGCTGGAAATACAAAATAAAAGGCAAACACGGTATTCCACGAAGGATAATGCACACAGTATTAATCTACATTACACCATCCAGAAAGGCACTAGCCACACAAATACATCCGAATGCATAAGCGGATATATGTTTCCAACACTTTCGTTCACCTCTTCAACAGTCGCCCAGCCCATTAAACATTACCATTAAGATAAACACAAAGCAGATTCAGTTGAACTTCCATGAAAGGTGATACTAGAGCAGGTTTTCGAACCAAAACTGCACCTTCAATCATCTGGAGAAACACATTATAAATATAACAAACCAGAATTCAAATGGCCCTGCGAAATGACAAATGTACCTTCAATCTGTGATTAAATGCTGGATGTATATCAATGTGACTATCATCTCCAGAGCTCCCTCCAACCTCCTCGTCCTGCTCTCGCCTCACATACTTCTCATGATCCGACAAAGCCCCATTAAAATCAAACGACTGGTTCCTCTCACTAAACCCTATCCCAATAAACGCATGCTTCCCATTCCCGTCCTCAATCTTCAAAACGAAATACCTCGACGAGTCCAGCACCGGCTCCACACTACAGCTCTCCCTCTGACCAGGCAGCACGAAACACGCAGCGAATAGCTCAACCGAGTTCGGATCCTCCATCCGGATTTCGCACCGAACCTTGCACGACACCACCCTTAGCCTCCCTGTCCAGATTCTGTCCGTCTGTAGCCACTCGCCGCACTTGTACCCGCCGCTGGTTGACCGCGGCGGGATTTTGAAGACCGAAACTTCACGAACTACGAGGAGCGTGTGCTGAATGGACTCTTCGTCGTCTTCGGATGACATCGCCGCTTCAAAGTGAGATAGAACGCCGAATCGGAGGTTGCAGAGGTCTGCGTCGGAGATATTGACGCGTTCGCAGGAACGGCTTCCGTGGCGGGTCCCACTTGAGCAGACGTTTCTTCGTCGTTACGTTACGATCTCAGCAATTTGACCGGTCCAATTTAAATGGGCTTGTTGGGATTGAAGCGTTTTGATTATGAATTGTGTATCTGAAACTTAAAGTCTACTCTTGTTGTAAAGAGCGGAAAATGTATTGATTCGGTCGTGTAATTGCTCCGAAGCGGTTTTGAGGGAAATTCTTAATTATATGCACGAATGCTGTCAAGATATTAGTCTTACATCGTTTATATATATCACTTTTCGACACATGGTAATATATGGCTTCCTTGAACATAACCAAAACTACCTTGCAAAACTGCTTAGACTGAGTTTTGCTGGTATACTAACAAATTATTATCAAGTCGTAAAACAATCATTTTGAATTTCACAAGAATAAATAAGAGACAACATGTTCAACATGCACCTAACAAATTAATGACGTGATATTATAACTTCAAGTCTTTGTTTATTTGGGAAGACAAAACTAATGTCAATGACTTAAGTTCCCTTATATAAGAGTGTCACTGATTAAAAATATTATGTTGGGTCTAGTTGAGGAGCAGTTGAGTAATAACATATACAAGCAGAGAACAGAAACTCTAAATAGATTACATTTGCATACAATGTATATGGTACGTAACAATCCATGCATCATTGTTGAACCAAGTTGTATTGAATAAGTCTGTATGTCGAGGGAAATGACTCTAAAACAATGGAGAGGCCAAGTCGATGTATGTGTGTAACTAGGGCGTGTTCTTTTGAGCTGATCTGAAATTGAATTAAACTGAATTTAAAAACTAAATTTGATCTAATAGGAGAATTTCATTTTCACATTTAAATTGGTGACTTAAAAAAATATACTTGACTATAATACTTAACTTTTGCGCTAAAAAATCAAACATTTAACTAAAATTAAGTACTTAAACAGAAGCTCCAAATGAGATGCTTAAAACTGAAAGAAAGAAGAAAAAAACTGAATTTTAAGTTGCACTAAACAAACCCTTAAGTCTCTGTAAGGCAACAGATGCTAATGCAAGTGACTTCAAAAAAAAAAAGATTGAAAGAAATATGCCAACTTACTCGTAAGTTGAATAGAAACTATCAACAAGCAAATGAGAGTATATATATAGAAGCTCAAATGTATGAAAGAAAACACAAACACAAACACACATGCTAGAAAATGTCTTTGGTTTACAAGATGATGAAGCAGTTCCTGCAGCTTGGTATGTTGGTCATGATAATGGTTCAGCCAATATATCCTTGGTGCAGGTCTTTAGCATCTGCTCAAGTTCATCATGAAGGTTGCTTAGAAAAATGCGGTAATGTTGAGATTCCTTACCCATTTGGCATAACTGAGAGTTGCTACTTGAACTCTGATTTCCTTGTGAGTTGCCGGGACAATGCTTCTGTTGGTTCTTTCCCGCTATATCTTGGAGAGGATCCAACTATGAACATCACCAACATTTCACTAGACGGCCAGCTAACGCTGCCAACTTTTATCGGAAAAGACTGCTATTACCGCAATGGCTCACATAATAGGAATGAATCTAATGGAGCCAGGTTAATTCTACCATATAATTTTCGTGTTTCCAACACACAGAACAAGCTCTTTGCCATCGGATGTGATACATTCGCCGTAATTCAATCAGCAGGTGACGCTGAAAGAGGGTGTTCATCCATATGTGGGAATCAAAGCTTTAACGATATAGTTTATGGTGATGGAACTTGTTCAGGTCTTGGCTGCTGTCAAACAACCATCCCAAAAAATATACTCAGCTATACAGTGTCTGTGACAAGTTTCAACGACCACACGAAAATATGGGAACATAATCCTTGCAGCTATGTTTTCGTGGCTGAGAATAAATCTTTCACCTTTTCTGAAGGTGATCTCATGAACCTGAATAACAGAGATATGGTTCCAACTATCTTAGACTGGGCTATTGGGAACAGCACATGTGAAAATGTCACAAATTACCCATCTGACTTTGCTTGCCGTAATAATAGCCGCTGTGTTGATTCGACGAATGGTCCTGGATACCGCTGCATGTGCTTAGATGGTTACAAGGGAAATCCTTATATGCCCGGTGGCTGCAAAGGTATATTACTGTTGCAGGTTTTTTGTTTCTCGTAACAGCAATCTGATTGTTTTTTACAGCTAAAAACATCTGTGTTCTGTCTACTCAGATATCGATGAGTGTGCTGAAACACTCGATCCTTGTGGACGTAACACCTGCGTAAACACGATCGGGAACTATACATGTACTTGCAATGAAGGGTATGAAGGGCATGCTGAAAGAGATGGAGGAGGCTGCCAGAAGACATTGAAAGCTAAAGCGCCTGTGATAGCCATAACTGTTGGTAAGTAAATCCCAAGTTTTGCACATGTTTTTTTTTTGGGATAAGGCCAAATTTTGCACATGTTGTAAGTGCTTTGTTTGGAATCTTCATTCTAAACTCAGCATGGCTATATTTTCCTTCAAATTTTCTTCCACTCGCTCAGAATTTCAGAAAATAACACATCGCACTTTTCTGCCATTCCACTAGGAATTGTTGTGGGCATAGCAGCATTTTTGATAGTTGGCTCATGGATATACTGGGGATACAACAAAAGGAAGGACTTGCTGCGCAGACAAAGGTTTTTTGAGCAAAATGGCGGATTGATGCTACGGCGGGAGCTCTCGGGCAAAGAGGGTTACACTGAAACTGCGAAAATTTTCACAGCTAATGAGCTGAAGCAAGCTACAAACAACTTTGACGACAGCAGAATTATTGGCAGAGGTGGGTTTGGTACTGTCTACAAAGGAATATTGGAAGATGACAAAGTGATCGCCATCAAAAAGTCCAAAGTGATGAACCAAGATCAAATTGAGCAGTTTATCAATGAGGTCATTGTGCTTTCCCAGATAAATCATAGAAATGTTGTGAGGCTGCTAGGATGCTGCTTGGAGACCGAGGTTCCGTTGCTGGTTTATGAATATGTCAGCAACGGTACTTTACACGAACATATCCATGAAAAGAAGAATCCTTCGGAAGTTCTTTCGTGGGAGAATCGTCTAAGAATCGCTGCAGAAGTTGCTGGGGTGTTAGCATATCTTCACTCGGAAGCCGTCGTTCCAATAGTTCATAGAGACATCAAGTGCACCAACATTCTTCTAGATGACAACTGCACTGCTAAGGTGTCTGACTTTGGAGCTTCCAGGTTGGTTCCGATTGATCAAGATATGTTGTCCACCATGGTGCAAGGAACCATTGGCTACCTGGACCCAGAATACTTGCACACAAGCCAACTGACAGAAAAAAGTGATGTGTACAGTTTCGGAGTGGTTCTCGTTGAGCTGATGACAGGAAAGAAAGCTCTGGCATTTGATAGGTCGGAGGAGGAAAGGTGCCTGGCCATGCTTTTCATCTTATCAATGAAGAACGACAAACTGTTTTTGATTATCGAAGATGGTTTAGCCAACGATGGGAACAAAAATCAGATTCAGGAAGCTGCAAACCTTGCATTGGCATGCTTGCGAGTACTTGGAGATGAAAGGCCTAGTATGAGACACCTTGCTTCAGAACTAAATGGATTGCTCTTGACAGGAAGGATCCATCCTTGGATCGATGCTACCGCGTGCTCTAAGGAATCCGAGCACGAAAACGAGCATTTGCTAGGTCGTCAGCTGCGAGACGGGTATCATCCATCGGATGCTACCAGTTGTAACACTAGTGCGTGTTATGATTCCATTACAGACCAAGTTGTCATATCAGTGGGAAATGGTAGATGATTAATTATATTCGGCATATGACATCCTCCAATCGGTGTCTATCAATCACACATTTGCTCCATGATAGACAAGGGTTTCTAAATTCTCTTGTAACTACTACTACTGCCAAGTTGATTTTGTTGTTGTTTCCAGTCCCAAGGTCAAACATTATGTACTTGCTGAAGAACTTGACTGTGGTTGGGTCATACGTACATTGTATTGAAATCAGGCACCTCAGTGATGTCGACCAAGTATATTACAGCAAAGTTCTTTATGCTTTCAGCAATGGACACTAGCACTTCATACATCTACATGCAAGAAGTCAACTCAAAAAACTGTTTTAAACATGCAACTAAAACTGAAAAAGATGTAGTAATAAAAAACCGCTTATGTCATCACAAACATTTGACAAGTCAAAATCAAACCAGACTCGATTCCCTAATTTTTCAACTCATCAAGTAAAGTTAAGCTATAGTCAAGTCTGCACCAACTTTAACTCAACCTCTTTAACAAAATTTCATAGCATACAAAACATTTGTGCTTTGCATCCCATATTATACATATACAGATACATTTACAATCTCAAAAAGACACATCTATTCATATAATAAACAATCACAGATCGAAATTAATGGTAGCAAAAAAAAAAGTTTGTGAAGGTTTTTAAAGCAGCAAGTCAAGCCATGCGGGCGCATGCCCGAGCATTCTTCTCGTGTGGCCGAGTGGACCTCCGAGCGCGGGTCCGAGCGCATGCCCGGGCGGACCTCCGAGCGCATGCCCTTCCAGCCGATCGCGTGTCCGATCGGACCTCCATCCGTGTGTCCGAGCGGCTGTTGCTCTCGTTGCTGTTTCTCCTCGTGGCTGTTGCTCCTGGAGTTCGTTGCTAAAGATCCGAAGGCCGTTGCTGATGAGCTGGAGTGTGTTATGAGCCGTTAGAGATCAACGAATGATTGTGCGACACGTCAGCTCAATCCGTGGCGCGAGTTTGTTTCAAATCAGACGGTCGAGATTAGACGAGATGGACGGCTGTGATTGCATCTGGGCAGATTAGTATTTAAGTTGTGTTTCGATCAGTTAGGGTTAATTTTTTGCGAAGAAACACAAATCAAGTTCAGTCGAAGTCCAGGAGAGATTCGTTCCAGAAATTGATTGAGGGCTTTCATTCGCAAGAGGATTCCGCATCATTTGGCGTTCGATCAAGGCTGGTGAATCGGTCCACAGAGAGATCGCAGTTCGTAGCTTTGGTGTTCTCCATTGTAACCCAGATTTTGTATTCCGGCGACTTAAGGTCGATTCCGACGTTCTTCATAGTGAAACCGGCGGAGCTAGTGAGCTCAAGTGGAGTACCTTCTCACCTAGAGGGGAACCACTATAAATCTGGTGTGTCACTTTACTTTCCGCAAATTATCAATTCTCTAATTGAATTTAGGGTTCGATAATTGAACAACAACAATATAATTGGATTAAGATTTAGTCCTGAATTACAACAGTGGTATCAGAGCCGATTTGATTGATTCTTGGCTATTGTTGTTGTTGATTCTGCAAATTCTTGTTGAATTTGATACTTGGCTTTACTGTTTTTGCTTTCGAGGTAAAAATGGTGCAAGCAAGAATAGAGATTGCTCCTTATGATGGGAAAGGTGACTTTCAAGTCTGGTGCCTCAAGATGAAGGCTGTGTTGTCCCAGCATAAGGTATTGGTTGCCCTAGAAGAGGAAACCACTAAGTGGTCTGAAGATGAGAAGAAGAGGAAGTCTGATATAGAGGTTGAAGCATACAACTTGATCATACTGAGCCTTGGGGACAGTATCATCAGAAAGGTATGTGATTGTAAAACTCCTCTTGCAATGTGGAAAAAGTTAGAAACATTGCATGCTAATCAGATTGCTCCTAACTTGTCATATGTGAAAGCATCTATGTTTGCATATAAGATGAATGCTGCTAGGACTATAGATGAAAATCTTGATGAGTTCTTGAAAATGTCTTTGATGCTTAGAGATACACCACATGCTCTTGATGAGACTAGTCTTGTGATGATTTTGATGAATGCTATACCTGAGTCTTATCATGTGGTGAAAGATGCTTTCCAATATACTGGTGATGTGCCTTCTTATGATAGATTTTGCACTGCTTTGAAAACCAGGGAGTTAGAACTTAAAAGTCAAAAATCTAAATCTGCTTCTGGTTTGTTTGTTAAGTCTAACAAATCTTCTTTTGGGAATAACAAACATAAGTTCAAGCCTAAGTCTAAGTCTGATGGGAATGATAATAACTCAAATGATAACAGTTCTAAACAAGGTCAGTCCTCACAAACTAAGTGTTATCATTGTGGAAAGGTTGGTCATTTAAGGAAAAATTGTTATAAATGGTTAGCTAAGTCTAAGACCAATGGGAACTCTGAAACTAACTTAGCCTTGACGTCTGATAAGGCCAGTTCATCATCTGAGGTTCTAACTGTCACCAGTGGGGATCTCAATGATGAATGGGTCTTGGATTCAGGCTGTTCTTTTCATATGTGCCCCAACAAAAATTGGTTCAAAGACTTGGCTCACACTGCCAGTGAAAATGTGTACATGGGAAATAACAATGTGTGTAAAGTCATGGGAATGGGTAGCATAAACCTGAAATTAACTAATGGAAAATTAGTAACCTTAACTAAGGTAAGATATGTCCCTGGCTTGAGAAGAAACTTGATTTCCCTTGGTGCTCTTGATGACTCTGGTTGTTCTTATAATGCTAAGAATGGTGTGCTTGCTGTGTGTAAAAATAATAGGCAAGTATTAACTGGAAATAAGACTGGCAGTGTGTATATTCTTGATGGTTCATACCATGGTGGAACTAAGGAAGCTTGCCATGCTGTTTGTGAAGATGCAACTGTAAGGTGGCATCTTAGACTAGGTCACATGAGCCAAAAGGGGCTTGAGTGCCTGAATAAGCAGGGGATCCTTGCTGAAAAGGTCACTCAATTACCCTTTTGTGAGCCTTGTGTCCTGGCCAAACAGCACAGGCTGAAGTTCACCATTGGAGTTCACTCAAGCAAGACAATCCTAGAATATTTACATGCTGATTTGTGGGGACCAGAGTCTAATGAAACTCATGGTGGGAATAAATATTTTCTGAGCATTGTAGATGATTACTCTAGGAGAGTTTGGACCTTCCTGTTAAAAACAAAAGATGAAGCTTTCACTAAGTTTAAGGACTGGAAATTGTTAGAAGAAAATCAGACTGGGAAAAAGGTTAAGGCATTAAGAACTGATAATGGTTTGGAATTCTGCAATGCTGAGTTTGATAATTTCTGCATTGATCATGGTATTTTGAGACATAAGACTGTTAGATTAACTCCTCAACAAAATGGAGTGGCTGAAAGAATGAATAGAACATTGCTTGATAAACTGAGATGCTTATTGTTCACTTCTGGTTTACCTAAGTCTTTTTGGGGTGAAGCTCTTTATACTGCTACTTATCTTGTTAATAGAAGTCCCAATAGGATGCTTGATTTTAAATGTCCTATGGAAATGTGGAATGGCAAGAAACCTGATTTGCATGAACTGAAAATTTTTGGATGTGCTGCCTATGCTCATACTAGGGAGGGAAAATTAGATCCTAGATCAACCAAGTGTATTTTCTTAGGTTATCAAAGATCAATGGGAACTAAGGGCTATAGATTGTGGGATATGAATGCTAGGGGAATTAAAATACTGATTAGTAGAGATGTTATTTTTGATGAGAACACTTTCCCATATAAGAATAACATGGTAACCAACTCTGATAGTTCCCCTGCACCACCATCTGATAGAACTTTATTTGACATAGATCCTCCTATAGACAATGAGCAGCCAGATCAGGTAGAAAACCATGTAGAACAAGATGAACCTCAACTAGAACCAGGCAATGACCAGAATGAACATAATGATCATAATGAACAAGCTGAGAACTTAGATCAGGTGGAGGAGCATGAGATAGCTACCCAAGATGTGTTAGCAAATTGGCAACTTGCCAGAGATAGGCCTAGAAGAGTGCCTAGAGCTCCCACTAGATATTCAGAAGCTGATCTAGTATCCACTGCCCTAATAGCTGCTAAGGAAATTAAAAATGAACCTGACACTTACCAGGAAGCCATTGAGGGTAGGGATAGTGAGAAATGGAAAACTGCTATGCTTGATGAGATGGAGTCTCATAAGACTAACCAAACTTGGGTTCTGGTCAAAAAGCCAGAACACCACAAACTGGTTGATTGCAGGTGGCTGTTCAGGATCAAGGATGAGGATCCACCAAGGTACAAAGCAAGGTTGGTTGCTAAGGGATTTACCCAAAAGGAAGGTATTGATTACCATGAAATTTTTGCTCCAGTTGTTAAGTTTAAGACCATTAGAATCATGCTTGCATTGGTTGCTATTAATGACTTAGAACTTGAACAACTTGATGTTAAAACTGCTTTCCTTCATGGAGAGTTAGATGAGCAAATTTATATGAAGCAACCTCCTGGATTTGTTGATAAAAAGTACCCTGAACATGCATGTTATTTGAAAAAATCTTTGTATGGATTAAAACAAAGTCCCAGACTTTGGTATAAAAGATTTGACTCTTATGTGCTGAAACTTGGTTATGTGAGAAGTAATTTTGATCCATGCTTTTATTATGCATCTGTGGATGAGTGCCCTGTTTATATGCTGTTATATGTGGATGATATATTGTTGATAAGCAAGTCTGTTGATAAGGTGAATGTGTTGAAATCACAGTTAAGTTCTGAATTTGACATGAAGGATTTAGGAAAAGCTAAGAAAATATTGGGCATGGTTATTGATAGAGATAGGAGTAAATGTTTTCTAAAATTACATCAAAGGCCTTACTTAGAGAAAATAGTATCTAAGTTCAGTAGTCTTGATTGTAAACCTGTTCAAGTGCCATTAGCTCCTCACTTTATTCTGTCCAAGTCACAAAGTCCTAAATCTGATGTTGAATTTGCTAAAATGGAACAAGTGCCTTATGCTAATGCTATAGGATCAGTCATGTATGCCATGATTAGTTCTAGACCTGACTTGTCTTATGCCATATCACTGTTAAGTAGATTTATGTCAAATCCTGGACATGAACATTGGTTGGCTTTGAAACATGTATTTGCATATATCAGGAGTACATTGGATGTTGGTTTGTGCTATAAGAAAAGGCAGGATGAATTTAAATTAACTGGATATGTTGATGCTGACTTTGGTGGTGATAGAGACACTAGAAAATCTACAACTGCTATATATTATACTCTTGGTGATTGCTGTGTTTCTTGGAAGGCTCAACTTCAGTCTATAGTCACTATTTCTTCTACTGAATCTGAATACATTTCTTCTACTGAATCTGAATACATTGCTTTGTGTGATGCTGTGAAAGAGGCTATGTGGTTGCAGGGCATGCTTAGTGAAGCTAAGTTGTTTAATGGGACTGCTGTGATTAAATGTGATAGTCAGTCTGCCATTTGTTTAAGTAAAAATCCTGTTTACCATGAAAGGTCTAAGCACATTGATATTAAGTATCACTTTGTTAGAGATAAAGTAGAGAATGGTGATGTTGTGATTGAGAAAGTAGGAACTGAGTCTAATCCTGCTGATATGGGCACCAAAATTGTCACTTACACCAAGTTCAAGCTTTGCTTGAAACTTTTGCATTTGGAGTGATTTGTTTTTGCAGGTTGAGCGATGAATGGGTTCTGTTGGTTTTCACTATGTAAGGATTGTTTGGGATCAAGTTGAAGGCCTAAAGTGGTTTAAAGGAATAGCTGCTTTAGGTGGAGGATTGAAGGTTTTTTAAAGCAGCAAGTCAAGCCATGCGGGCGCATGCCCGAGCATTCTTCTCGTGTGGCCGAGTGGACCTCCGAGCGCGGGTCCGAGCGCATGCCCGGGCGGACCTCCGAGCGCATGCCCTTCCAGCCGATCGCGTGTCCGATCGGACCTCCATCCGTGTGTCCGAGCGGCTGTTGCTCTCGTTGCTGTTTCTCCTCGTGGCTGTTGCTCCTGGAGTTCGTTGCTAAAGATCCGAAGGCCGTTGCTGATGAGCTGGAGTGTGTTATGAGCCGTTAGAGATCAACGAATGATTGTGCGACACGTCAGCTCAATCCGTGGCGCGAGTTTGTTTCAAATCAGACGGTCGAGATTAGACGAGATGGACAGCTGTGATTGCATCTGGGCAGATTAGTATTTAAGTTGTGTTTCGATCAGTTAGGGTTAATTTTTTGCGAAGAAACACAAATCAAGTTCAGTCGAAGTCCAGGAGAGATTCGTTCCAGAAATTGATTGAGGGCTTTCATTCGCAAGAGGATTCCGCATCATTTGGCGTTCGATCAAGGCTGGTGAATCGGTCCACAGAGAGATCGCAGTTCGTAGCTTTGGTGTTCTCCATTGTAACCCAGATTTTGTATTCCGGCGACTTAAGGTCGATTCCGACGTTCTTCATAGTGAAACCGGCGGAGCTAGTGAGCTCAAGTGGAGTACCTTCTCACCTAGAGGGGAACCACTATAAATCTGGTGTGTCACTTTACTTTCCGCAAATTATCAATTCTCTAATTGAATTTAGGGTTCGATAATTGAACAACAACAATATAATTGGATTAAGATTTAGTCCTGAATTACAACAGTTTGATTACTTTCTCCTTCAAGAACAATAGAGCTTAAATATTCAAATTCATATTTTAGTGTAATGCATCGATCGAATTCACAGCACAATAAGAGCAGCTGCCTCTCCGATGCACAACAATCGATTCCAGGATATATTTAGGTCAGGAAACGTGAATACAAGACCTTAACAAAGTTGTTGATCTGACAATCGAAAGAAGTAATTAACAGGATATGAAATAAGTGACAATTAGGGTTTACCTGGAGACAACAGCAACCGATCGAGAGAGAGAGAGAGAGACAAGATAGAAAGATTTGAATTTCGTCAGCTTCTGTTGTTTTCCGACATTCGATATCATCGTGGGCGGAATCTACTTGTAAAAATTGGTTTAGTTTTGTGTTTTCAAAGTTGCTTTTTTATTATTAATCCTATAAGATTTTAATTTTTAACCGTAGGGTCAAAATGTTGAGTCATACCAAAACTTAATAACAACAACATTTAATAACAACTTTAATTAAATTAAAATTGTTATTAAGTTTCTGTATGACTCAACATTTTGACCCTAGGTTAAAATCTTATAGGATTATTTTGACTCTAGGGTGTTCTAGGGCGAAAATCGGTTTTAAGAGAATTACTTAAATTTCAAATATATCAGGCTTTTTCATATAAGACAGACAAGCTTTTTCAAACTAATTTTGATGGGAAATCGGTTTCAAGAGAATTGCCTGAATTTCAAACATGTCAGGGTTTTTCAGACAAGGCAGACAGACTTTTTCAGACTGATTTTGATGGGAAATGGGTTTGGGGCAAACCGGTTTCAAGAGAATTGCCTGAATTTCAAACATGTCAGGCTTTTTCAGACAAGGCAGGTAGGCTTTTCAGACTGATTTTGATGGGAAACCGGTTTGGGGCAAACCGGTTTCAAGCGAAACCGATATGGGAGGAGTCGGCCTCATATGTGTATATATTTGCATGCGCGAATTGGCAATTGAACAAATTACGGATAGAAGAAATTATTGGGTGGTTCGAAAGAACAAACATGCCCACATTTGCCAGCATGGCTCCATTATGCTGGTTAACAGACACCTGAACACAAAATACATAGCTGATGAGATCGTAGTGGCGATGAGTGCAAGTTTACGATTCGAGGCACGACAAATTCGTTCTAACATTAGAAGGGACTATGGATATGAAATATCTTACCTGAAGGAGTGGCAAGCAAAGCAGTTGGCGCTTGTTAAACTGTTTGGTGAATGAGATGCGTCATTTAATAAACTGCCGCACTTGATGCAGGCGTTGGTGGATTCCAGTCAAGAGACATTTGTGAAGTGGGATGTAACACCACTCGATAATGGTGCTTCGCAGGTGAACCGTGTATTCTGGGCATTTGCAGAGCCCATTTATGCGTTTAAGCATTGCCGTCTTGTGTTGTCGATCGATGGGACGCATATGTACGGGAAATGGGTCGATAAGTTGTTGGTGGCTGTTGGTTTGGACGCCAATAATCATTTACTTCCAGTTTGTTTTGCAGTTGTGGAGAGCGAGAGTAACTCGAGTTGGAAATGGTTCATGTCTTGCATTCGGGAAGGTGTAACTCAGCGCGAGGGATTGTGCATCATATCAGACCGTCACAAGGGAATTCTAGCTGACATGCGTGAACCCCAATGGTCAGCTCCGCATGCATACCATCGTGTATGCGTGCGTCGCCTGCAGAGCAATTTTATGTCAAAGGTGAAGGATTTATTTTTGAAAGAAAAACTTGGAAGTGTGGCTTATCAGAGGAAGGAACTGAAGTTCAAGGCTGAGTATGCTGAGCTGATGGACCTAATGCACGACTACCGGAGGCTCGCAAATGGTTGGAGGACCATGATTTAGAGTTATGGTTACAAGCATTCGACGCAAGTGGGATTAGATGGGGCTCGGAGATGACTAATGCTTCTGAATGTTTTAATGACATTCTTAAAGGTGAGTATTCTGAAAATAAGGTCAATCCCAACAGCTGAAGGATATACGCCCTAGCGTATCTCTTCAACGTCTCCTCGTCTGCATCGACTGGGATGATCAACATATTGTCAGTAAACCATGTCCTCTTCGCCAGGGATGGTGACTCCTTGTGACAATCAGGGTAGTCACCAAGCAGTCTCATGCAAATTGACGGCCATGTCAAGTGCGCGTGACCCATTACATGCTTCCCTTCTATAGGTAGACCGGTAAGAAGTGCCACATCCTGCAGCGTTACGGTGGCCTCCCCTCCATTAAAATGGAAAGTGTGCGTCTCGGCCGCCACCTCTCGACTAGTGCAGTCATCAACCCTAGATCGGACTTCACATTGCACACGATACTCCACGGGTAGAAGCCAGCGTTGGCAACATACTGCATAATGTGCTCATCTGGCGCGTCCATGGTAACATGCTTAACCCTAAGCGGTGCGTACATTTTTTGATCCTTCTGTTACATAAAATTTTTCCAGTATTAGTAACAAATTACATACAAAACATACACAAACACATTAGAAACTCAAGTTTGATTAAAAGATAAACTTACCAAATTATTCCATATTTCATGAGTTCGGTGGGTACTCTGTCGAGTAAGAACTGAATCATCGATAGGACCGGGATTAATTATGTCGTCCGCATCTATATTGGGATTCAAAATCGAATGCGATGGGACATTCATATGAGATGATCGCCTCTGTGATGTCATACCTTAAATCAATAAATAAGTCCATAATTAAAACAATTCTAAAATAGATATCGTTTGTATATATACCAATTCAACAAAATCATAATCAACAATTCAATAATTATTCGAACAATTAAACACAATCAACAATAATTCAAACAATTCAACACACTTCACATTTATTCAAACAATTCAACACAATCAACAATAACTCAAACACTTCAACTAATTACCACCAAATTCAACATTTCAACACAAACATTTCAACTAATTAACACCCAATTAAACAATTAACACTCAATTCAACAATTAACAACCAATTCAACAATTAACACTCAATTCAACAATTCAACACAAACAACACAACTAATTACCATCCAATTCAACAATTCAATACAAACAATTCAACATTTCAACACCCAAATCGAATATAATTCAACTTATTTAAACATAATATACAAACCGGTTCGGGGGAAATCGGTTTCCCGATTCAGCGTCTGACAGTGCAACGACGGTAAGGGATGAGCGGCGGAGGGAGGGACGATCGGCAGAGGGAGATCGGACGGCGAAGAAATCGGATAGAAGGAGTGAAGAAAGGGAGCAGCGGCGGCGGAGGAGAAGAAAGAAAACCCTATCTTTATTTTGCAGGAAACCGGTTCGGGGGACGCCTGTTTCATTTAATTGAAACCGGTCTGGCGAGAACTGGTTTGCCACGCGTTTGCCACGCAGCCGTACAGTCAGCAAACCGGTTCGGGAGAAACCGGTTTCACTCGAAAATGACTGAAACCGACGTGCCCCAAACCGATTTCTTTAGAAACAGGGCAACACTGAGATTTGAGTTTCAGACAGGGCAAAAGAAAGAGTGAGTTTCAAAAACAGGGCAGAAAAAAAAATTCAAACAGTTTTTGGTGTTCAAGCATTTTAGGCTATGATGTTTGCCTTGTTCACATGTGACTTGTACAAATAACTTAGTACTCTACTTCATTGTAATCTTCTCCCAGAGAGTATCGGTGTAGTTATAAATATCGAGACAATAAATGCTTCTGTCTTTCGTCTATGATTTAATTTGCTCCATGGAACGAGTTCTTGACTACGCTCGATATTTGTAACATGCTGCTGCTTTTTGATTCTTTGTGCAGTTTTGCTTTGATCGATCCTGCTGAGGCTATTGATAAGTCCAGTTAAGTATGTGTATATATGGTCTTCGATTGGCGCTGAGTTTAATGAAACGGAAGAAGGTGACTAGCTGACATAACAAGTTCTATCAAAAAGCAGAAGTGCATACACTGAACCAAACTGGACTAAATCAAGTTGGGTTTTGCAGGAAGGTGAATCCAAAACACAAACATACTCAGTGGAACCAGAGAGTTTGTCATTTCTCATTTGCTCAACTGAGTTCAAAATCTGGAGGAGACGCATGTCTTGAAACAAATGGTCATTTTAAGAGGTGGGGGTTCTTTGGGATTTGGGTTTTTGGTTCCTTTATCTTGTAAATTTGGGAAGGGGCATGACAAGAGGGGGCTGTAAATGCTTGCTGCACAAGCAGAAGTGCAGAGGAATGGATGAAAAAAGTGGGATGAAGCAAGTTGGGATGGATAGGATTGGTAGTGGTGGTAACAAGTCACAGATAAAGTAGCAGTGAGTGAGGACCAGTAGTTTAAGCCCCCCATAACTAACCATTTATTCCTCAAAAACAATTTGCTTGAAGCACTAGCACCTCACAAAGCAAGATTTATGTGTAAACTGTAGCTTCTCCTTGTCAGACCTTTTAGGTAGGTTTTTAATGATGAATTGTGGTGCAAAGCGGGTTGGATGAAGTGGACTGCAGACTTCAAAATGCTGGCTGAGTCTCAGAAGTAGTTGCCTTCTCAGCCTCCAATCAGATACCCCAATAATTCACTCTTTATTTCACCATTTCCCAGAATCAAACACCCTTGTTGAATCACCAGTTCAATCAAAACAATAGCTAAAGTTAGTCAGTGGGCTACTGAAATCTGAAGTAACAAAATCCACTCTCAGGTGGATGTGAAACTGGAACTTCAAAAGATAATTTACCCAGAGAATATTTGGCCTTTGGGTATCTTTCGGTAAAGAAATTGACCCACATAAAGGCCAATACTTTGGATGAATAAAGAACCAGAAGCCAGCAACTTAGTCAATGACCATATAGGGAAAGTATATGTTAAAGCAAAACTGGTTGGCCAACTGAGAGAGGCATGGAGACAGGTAAAGGGATGTCCAGATTGGGAACAAGTTCACATTTCCCAATCTCTTATTTTATATGTTACTCTCAATTACTGCTCTCTTTTTAACACACCAACATGTATGTGTAATTTATCTAGCACTAGCAGCATCTTGAACTTTTCCAGGACACATCTCTCTCATACCTCTTCCTGCTACATAGCCCATACACCTGCATTTTTTGTGTGCTACTGCCTTATCCCCACCTCCCTCTCTAATTATATATCACATGCACTTCAGACTACTCCATGTTATTTAAAGCCATATACAGCTTCTGAAGAAGAGAAACACTCATCTTGATTCTTAAAAAGACAAGCTGCTTTCTGAGAAGTCTCTTTAACTTGAACCCTTTTCAGTAATCTCTGCACCTGAAATTCTTAAAAGGTAAACTGACCTGGATCACCAGTATGACCTCACAGTCTCTGATAATGTTACTCTGTGTCTGCTTTTAGTGTGATCAGCTGTTGTGCATTGATGTGTATCTCTATGTTGCAGAAATGGTGGACGAAGTGAAGCCAATGAATGCTGTGGAAGAAAGCAATACCAATCAAGACGAGACACCATCTACAACAAGAGTCTTCCCATGTTTGTTCTGCTCCAGGAAATTCTACAGCTCCCAGGCTCTAGGAGGGCACCAAAATGCTCACAAAAAGGAAAGAACGGCGGCAAGAAAAGCCAAGAGATCCAATTCAGACTATGACTTCACTTACCAGAACGTTCCCCATCAGCTAGTATTTGCAACGAATAATCATATCAGTTATCTAAGCCCGTCACCAGCTTCCATGTTCATATCAGCTCATGCATCTAATCTCAGCCACTACATCAATCAACAATTTGACTGTTTCGAGTCAGCTCAAGTCGGTTCGGCGCCAAGGTTCGACGCTGTGGCTGCCTACTATCGAAATGGGCGTTCGGGCAATTCATACATGTTTGGAGATGATGAGAAAAGCTTTGTGAACTGGCAAAGAAGTATCAGGTGCAATGGCGGCAGCCACACCGAACAAATTGACCAAGGCAACAAAAGAGATGGGGATCTTCATGAAAATGTCAGGAGTGGGAGTGGGAAAATAGAGAAGGGTCAAAAGATTGACTTATCACTCCATTTATGAAAATGGAGTTTAAACATAGAATTGCTACTGAGTTTGGTCAAAAGGTTCTGCATTTTTACTACGAGCTGCATATTAGATACTCCAGTCTTTTTTGCGAAACACTTCGAAATAATAAAGCTGTTAACACTCTAGTCACCTTGGCTCGAACACCGGCTCGATTTATGTCGCTTTCCAACCATATATTATTGCAATTTGGCCTAGTATGAAAATAGGCATTCCTATAAAAATCTTCCGCTTCTGAATCATCATATCTCTGAAGTTCCCTTCTATTGGTCCGACCTCTTCCAAATCCAACCCATCAATTGGATCACTACTGTCCATTTGGCTTTCAAAGATGGTCTTCAATTGGTCACTTCCAGGATCAAAATCTGGCATTTGAAAACGACCCTCGAATCCCCCTCTCCTACAACGTGCACCCGTGCGTCTCGTTGTAGGCTTGCGACCACCGATACCATGACTCTGAGACCGATGGTTTCTTTCAGTTCCATACCCCCTACCATGGTCTCCAACACTCTTGAATCCACAATTATACTGATCTAAATCTTCCTTCAGCCTCGGTTCTGCACCAGAAGAGATTCCTGCAATATACGCACGAAACTATGACATATTTCCATCAAAACAAGGAAAGACTAGAGTCATAACAAGGTTATTATCTCACCCCCAAGAAAACGTCTTGATGATAAAATGCATCTCCATGCTTTGGAAATCGACGGTCTTAATGGAGACATTTCCAAGCTGACCAGCTTTTCAAGCAATCTGCCTATATTTCAAACCAAATCTGCACCAAGTAGATATGTGTAACTTAATGTACTCTTTTTTTTTTAAAAATTTGATAATGAGGTAGTGTTGATTTACTAAACCAGATATACACACGCTAAGTAAGGCAGATAACATAATGATAGACGATATTATACGCCATGTTCGGCCTACATGAGTGAACTCTCCACGGTGTTAAGTAAAATCAGCATTCAGTTGTTGGTAATGAAGGGAGTGAGTATCTCTTTATCTCTTAACAGACACAGTGAAGTTCTTTACGATTACTAATCTGTAATTAACTATACACATGGACTATAAATTCCTGTTTCGCGAGAGGTGTTTTTTTGTTCTGGCTTACTTGCCCTTAACACAAAAAAACTGCTCATTTGATTGGCATTGGTTATGTTCACAAAATTGCTAAGGCTAAGGCTGATAAGGAGAAGGATGTCGATTATCAATACATTTCATGGAAACATTGTTTTAAAACGTTTCAAGCATGAAAATTAACTCAATACAGCTACAGCAGATACTTACCAAAATGTAGATCCAGAATCAAAGTCAAAGACAATAATCTATGAGAAGCATTGACACAACGTTTTCACTTATCCAATTTACAACGAATGGAAACACATAATCCATACATCACGTGTAAAAAAAGCTATAAAGTTACTGGAGCATTATGAAAAGATGCAAGCCATATGCTTTATGCTCCTCACTGGAAGCTCCAATCACAAAAAAAAAATCATTCAATCAAAAGTCGCCCAACCCATTAAACATTACCATTAAGATAAACACAAAGCAGATTCAGTTGAACTTCCATGAAAGGTGATACTAGAGCAGGTTTTCGAACCAAAACTGCACCTTCAATCATCTGGAGAAACACATTATAAATATAACAAACCAGAATTCAAATGGCCTGCGAAATGACAAATGTACCTTCAATCTGTGATTAAATGCTGGACGTATATCAATGTGACTATCATCTCCAGAGCTCCCTCCAACCTCCTCGTCCTGCTCTCGCCTCACATACTTCTCATGATCCGACAAAGCCACATTAAAATCAAACGACTCGTTCCTCTCACTAAACCCTATCCCAATAAACGCATGCTTCCCATTCCCGTCCTCAATCTTCAAAACGAAATACCTCGACGAGTCCAGCACCGGCTCCACACACCTCTCCCTCTGACCAGGCAGCACGAAACACGCAGCGAATAGCTCGGTCGAGTTCGGATCCTCCATCCGGATTTCGCACCGATCCTTGCACGACACCACCATTAGCCTCCCTGTCCAGATTCTGTCCGTCTGTAGCCACTCGCCGCACTTATACCCGCCGCTGGTTGACCTTGGCGGGATTTTGAAGACCGAAACTTCACGAACTACGAGGAGCGTGTGCTGAATGGACTCTTCGTCGTCTTCGGATGACATCGCCTCTTCAAAGTGAGATAGAACTCCGAATGGTTGCAGAGGTCTGCGTCGGAGATATTGACGCGTTCGCAGGAACGGCTTCCGTGGCGGGTCCCACTTGAGCAGACGTTTCTTTGTCGTTACGATCTCAGCAATTGGACCGGTCCAATTTAAATGGGCCTTTCAGCAATCGATTCGGCTCAATTACTCTCGGGAGATGAAACTCATCTCTCCTCTCGCTTAAACCCTAACTTGCAAAATCGCAGAACAGTAAACGATCGTCTCTTCCAATTTTGTAGCTTCGAAATTTCGGGTCTGGTTTATACGGTGAGTGAGCTGTGAGCTTTGTTGTTTTTATTCAATTATTTATTATCAATATTCTGACGAAGCTAGTGCTCGATTTTGTACTCTGTGATGTTGATAGTTTTTAGATTTGTGGATATTGTGTATCATGGTAGTTTTTGATTGAAGCGTTTTCCAGTTTAGTCGTAGTTAATTGTGGTTTTGTGTATGTGTATTTTCTGTGTTGACTTTGTACGTGTTGGGAGATTTTAGGAGCTGCAATGTATCTCCAGTTTTACATCAACGAGAAGGGCGAGAAAGTTTACACCACAAAGGTACATTAATCTTTCTAGTCACATTTCTATGTGTTTTTTTTCCATACGCTCTGGGAACTGGTTTAGGTAGTTTACTTGTATTTAAAGTTGTATGCCTGGTAGAAGACTTGTAGTTGCGCAGAATGATTTCTTCTCATTGAATTTGAAAAAGGCCGGTGATGAGTATGTGTGGCTTGGAATAAGCTGAGACAGATGTAGTCACATTTGTAAGTCTAAAAGGCCTTGCTTTGTCAGAGTCTTGTTGCATGTTAGTGTTTCTCCATGTAATAGCCAAAGAGTCTGTTGGGGCCATTATGAAATATGGAATCAGGAATTGGTGCTTTTGTCTTTTTTCGACTCAAATTCCTGTTATCTTTGATTATGTAGTTGTAAACAAATCAAGGGACACAGTTTTGGAAATCGTCTTACTGTTCTGTTTGCTTGTTATGGCTGATGGGGTTAGTTGTATTCTAATTTATTGATCTTATTGACAGAAAGAATCACCGCTAGGGCTTGCCACCCAGTCTGCTCATCCAGGTCTGTGATTCACACAATACTATTTCTTTATTTTGCTATCCAGTTGTTGCCAATTTGAATTTCATACTTGTGCTAAACGCAAACTTCTGTCTGATTTATTGTTTTCGTTTCTCTTGCAGCTCGCTTCTCTCCCGATGACAAATATTCAAGGCAGAGATATCTCTTGAAGAAACGATTTGGACTTCTACCAACACAACAGGCACCTCCCAAGTACTGATAGTTATGCAGCTTAATATCACACCATGTAATGACATCCAGGAGCCACGCTCAGACCAAAGGGCATCCTTGCCCTGCGTCCCCTGCTTGAAAACTTCTTGTATTGCTTCTACCTTCTAGACACGAATAGCTGACTTATATGTCGTATACTCTTGTCGAATCCTGCAGTTATCAAATATAAGCCTATGTCTCTCACTTGATAGAATCTAGCTACTGATGTCAACAATTAATTAATTATAACCATCCCAATAACAAAAAAAAGTGGGAGCTCTATCAATCTTGTGCTACTACTGATTAACAAAAATGCATCCAGTGAAGAGTTTCTTTTTCTTTTAGAAGGACATCGACATCAACATCAAGTGAAGAGTTCGGCAATGGGATCATGTTGAGTTTCTACTAAGCAGCTCCACCAGCTTGCGTTTCTTTAGCTTGGCAAAACCCTTCATCCCTCGAGCCTTTGCAAGTGCCCTTAGTTCTATCAACTTCAATGAAGCAAAGTCTATATCTTTAACTGATTCCTCTTTATTCACGTCTTCGATTTCTGACTCATATTCTTCGGTTTCTAACTCATCGTTGTCTTCATCTGACGATGCTGCTTCATGAAGTACGGTCATCTTTGATAAAAGACTTGATATTTCTGTCTCTGGCTCATGATCGAGCTCTGGCTCTAATTCAAAGTCAAGGTCATCCGGGCGAGTCTCTATCTTGCTTTCTTTTTTCAGTTGCGGGACAGACTCAGCTGCAATTGGTCTGGTATAAACAGGTTGGAATTTCACTTTAGGAACAGGTGAGTTTTTCCGAAAATTGGACACAGGTCTGCGAGAAGCTGAGGCATTGTGTGGCTTAGGCTCCTCGGCTGGGCTAGCCGATTTCAAGAAGCTGGAACTTTTGTTTCCATTGAGTCGACCATTGGGCTCTGAACGATTGTTTATAAGATCTCCACTGCCAATGTTAGTCTGACTTCTCTTACCTTGTTCAACTGAGTGTTTCCTAAGAAGCTTGAGAAGCGAATCTACTGTCTCATTCTCCTTCTCCTTGCCTTTCCCTTGCAGAGCTTCGATTTTCTTTTCTTCTTTAATTGCTGCTCTTTCCCTTAGCTGAGCTTGGACTTTTCTGAAGAGCTTGACAATCTCCTTCTCCCTTGGTCCCGGAGCAGCCGTGGCTTGATATTTTGGGGTATCAGATAGAGAGAGCAGTGATCCATTTTTCGAAGATATTGGCTCAGATTCTTCAAGGTTCTCCAAGTTATATCTCTCTTCATTTTGTCTGTTGCGATTCCAGGAAAATCCCGGTTTGTTCTGCCTTGGGAAATCTGAATTTCTCTTTTGACCAGACGAACTCGCCCTACAAACAAGAGCCTTCCTTGGAGTGCATTTGAAAGATTCAACTTCGGTAAGTGAGAGTTTTCTGTAATAAGCAATAGATGTGCAGGGTGAGCCAGCAGCTCTCCTGGAAAATCCTGAGCGAGAAAAAGATTTGCCGTCCAAAGGACTATAACCTAAAAACAAGCCAGGTTAGAACAAAAATTATTTTTATAAAAACTGAAACATAGAGCTGTACAAACAGATTGGAAAATAAAACACATGTAACCAAATAGCAACTGATTTTCAATGACAAATCAAACAAGATTTTGGAGGATGCAAAACATCCAACCGGGTATTGTTGAGTAAATGATAGAAACAGATTGAGTCCAACTACAATATATACTTCAGTCCATAAGGAATATCCATTCAAGACATCTTATATTCCAAATGCTTTCAGTACTTCGAATGCTTACAAACCATTCACTTGACTGCTACCAGCACAGCCTCTCGACACATTTATGTACACAGAAAATATATGATTGTTTCATGCAAACTCATCTCCAACTCAAAATGTCTCTTCAATCGCATTCCCTCCGATTATGACTTTCAGTTACGGGGGGAGAGGGAAGTCATATATATATATCTGGGCTCTAAGAGGAAACGCAAATCTAGGAACCTTAATAATATTAAGGTTGCTGGCAACTACTAACGCTCGCATAAGGAACAAAGTAACTGCATGCCTGATTAGCTAAATGAAAAGGAACAAAAACATGTGCAAGACAAATCTCATATGATCAAATGCATCACAATAGAAACGGGTGGAAAGTCAGTATCTAAGACACTATACGCGAAACAATCTGACTACATCACTACAACACCATATAAACCACTCCGATGGCACGTATACAAGGATGAAGCTTATACCACCTCTTCCAAGCCTCAACAAGTGTCAACCATCAAGCTTAATTCATATATACAACCAGAAACATGTACCGGACTAAATGCCCAATCCAGCACATTGGAAACTTATACCACGTATTTAAACTTATACATATTTTTGTAGCAAATTGAGAGCACATTTAACATCTAACCTTCCTCAGCATCAGTTTAACATCACTTTTACACACACAAATAACACAACTTATCAGTAAATTAACACACAATATAAGAATCAAGTCACCCTAGAACCCCAAACTTGAATATACAATCGAGCACGCAGAGAAAAAGTACTGAGAACATAAAGACGCGAAATGAAAATTAAACCCTAATAAAAAAACCAGCAAGCAAAACCCTAGAATTGTCTGAACGTAAGGAAGCGAAGAAACATTACCGGGAGGGCTTCTGGTAATGATGTGGACCGTGCTCGACATTACTGTGGGGATTTACAGCTCAATTTCTTGGCCTCGGTGGTAAACTCGCATTTTATTTCAATGGCGGACTCAGCTCCGAGTGATGAACATCGATTAGGGACAATTTTGGTATTTCACTTCGTTTTCGGTCATCTATAGTTAGGAAAATAGTACAAGAAGAAGCTGGAGATCATGAAAAATTAAATGAAAATAAAATAAATAATAAGGAGAAAATAACGTTTCATTAAAATTAAGATGAAAATTTTGTATTATATTCTTTTGTGTGTGCATAAATTACATATCTTTAAGTAACAGAGATGGTGCCCTGTTAATTAAGGAATTCTTCATTGATCCAACCTTGCGCGGCAATTCTCAAAAAGAGAAGTTACATACACATACTGTCATACTGAATTATTCTAATTTTCAATTTAAAATACCTTTTATAAATTTTGTATAATAATGTTATTTTCATTGCAAGAAATGACATGTAATAACAAAATACATGGCCACTCCTTAGATTGTGGAATCAATCTCTGGTTCTGATCAACTCATCCATTCATCAACCATTGATAATGAGAGCACCGGAGGTCACATTTCCAGGCAGTCATTTCTCCGGCTGCCGGAATAATTAACGTACCCAAATTCAAAGAGCCTAGCTACATATCTCCAGCCAGCTCTATATAACATGGTGGCCTGTATCGAGACGCCTCGGGAGTCCTTCCAGGAGTCTTACGACCACGAGGAGTTCTTAAATGTTGTCATCGACGATGAGGCCCCAATGGAAGGGAATGACCGAGCTGAGACGGTGAGTTATGATTCGGAGAAAGATGCGGAACACGAAAATGACTGGTTTATGGAATGTCATGAGGATGTGGTGGATGATCAGTTTGAAGGGTCTTCTGAGTGTTCCAGCCATGATAACAATAATAACCTCTTAGAGCTGAAAGCCTCTACCAAGAAAGCATTACTGGATTTTCGATGCAAAATTGAGGAGGCCATATCGGGTCATTACCTTTACAAACACACCGATTCGAATGAAAATTTGAATAAAAAAGAAGCGGAGAATTTAAAGGAGTTAGAGCTGTGGAACGTCCCATTGTCGCCTTCGAAAGGCCACGAGGCTACGGATTTGATACTACTGAAGTTCCTGAAAGCCAAAGACTATAAGGTCTCGGAGGCATTTGAGATGCTTCGAAAAACCTTGTCGTGGCGAAGAGAATGGCAAGTTGATAAAATACTTGATGAGAATTTTGAAGAACTTGAAGATCTGGCATTTATAAATAGTACAGACCGCGAAGGGCGACCATTGTGTTACAGCATGTTTACTGCGTTCAATGATAGGAAATTGTACAAGGAGAAGTTTGGATCAGAGACGAAGCACGAAAAGTTCCTCAGGTGGAGAACTCAGTGCTTCGAAAAGGGTGTCAGACAGCTTAGTTTTAACACATCCAATGTGAAGAACATTGGCATTTTTCAGATCATAGATGTTAACAATTTACCTGCTGGAGGTGGATTGAAAGAGTTTCGTTCCATGTGTAAAAAGGCGTCGACGCTCCTCCAAGACTACTATCCGGAGCTCGTGTATCGAAATGTAAGTTACATGTCCCAAATATTTTGATTCAGGTTCTGATTCTGATTGTAACATTTTGGGATGCAGATACTCATTAATGTGCCACTCTGGTTCTATGCCTTTCATGTGGTGCTCAGCAGACATTTGACTCCAAGGTCTTACAAAAAGTATGTATTGGCTAGGCCTGCAAAAGTCACACAGACCCTTCTCAAGTACGATTCGATTCAATTGAATTCTAGTCCACCCGATTCTTCGATTTTTATTCAACTGAGGAAAGAAATTCTGATACGAAATAATTACATATGTATGGTCTGTTCAATGAAGGTACATTGCACCGGAGAGTCTGCCAATTCGATATGGAGGCCTAAACAGAGACGACGACAAGGAGTTTTCACCTATGAACAGAACTTCACAGTTTGTAATCAGAGGAGGAATGAGCAGAAGCATCAAAATACCCATTGAGGAGGTACACATAGAGCTTCGTCGCGCATTTGAATCAATAAGTTGTTTTGACATGTTTCTGTTCGTCGCGCAATTTAATCAATAAGTTGTTTTGATATGTTTCTATTCCCTTTTAAAAATGCACTATGCCTTTTTCATAGGGAGGAGTGACGGTGGTATGGGACATTGTGACGTCAATAGGCCGAGAAGCGACATACAGGGAGGAATTCATTCCAGACGACGAGGGATCGTACCGGATTCTACTATCGATTGGGAAGAAAATGGTGAACGGAGTTAGGAACTCGTTTTATATAAGTGAGCCGGGAATACTTGTGATCACAGTGAGCAATCCAAGTTTCAAAACCGAAAGGGTTTTCTATAGGTTCAAAATGAAGCCTACTGTTACTCCATACATCCTGTTAAAGTGACCGTCTGCCCACTCTCATGGATTTTCACAAAAAGTCATTGCTTGATTTGGTTGCAAGTATATTTTGTCTATCTTGAGTTGCACAAGGTGTTGTTTGTATGTTGAAATTCCATGCAAAAAATTACTTCATTTTCATTCAACTGTAATGTACAAAAACAGCTCTTCAGATTCACCTTTTTGGTTCAGTATATACAGTTCTATTTTTTCTTTTTGATATTTATTTGTTTCAAAAACAAATGAATTTGAGATTTGCCAACAAAAACGCCAACTGGTTGCCTAATTAAAGAGTCTAACAGGATTCTTTACAACCCGGGTTCATAGCCACCAATATGAGTTCATTTCCCTCTTCCTCATCCCGATCCCGCCTCGCTTTTTCACCATTTTATCTTGTAATGGTAAAGGCGCCTGATGAGGCCTAATATACTAATGATTTCAGGGATAAATGTGCGCATCCATGGTAAAAGGTGTCGGACCTAGCCTGTGCGCGAAAACATTTTAATAGAGCTTCAAAGATCAATATATATGCATTAGATTGATTAAGATCATCTATATAATGTTATAAATCGTTGTACCCATAGTTCATAGAAAAGAAAAAGAAAAAAAGAAATTTACCGCCATATATACTTTTGTTCATATAAATGGGTACATAAATGCTTAATTAGTTGTTTAGTTAATTACCAACAAAAGTCATACTTTTTTTTTTTGATTAATAACAAAGAGGCCAGATCTGGTGCAAAGCCCAGATCTGGTGCAAAATACAAAATCATCAGCACCATTCATTTGTAAAATCATGTGGCTGTAAATTAATGGAATAAAATAATTAATAAATGAATTTTGAGCAAGTATAACTCACTCAAAGGGCATAATTGACAACACACAAAAACCAAAATTCATCTCTCTCTTACTTTCCTCTCCCAGCGATGAACAACCCAGATCTGAAATTGATGCAGTCACAGATCCGCGTCCCCAACGCGAGTCAATCTCTACTCTGCCACTTCATCTACGTCCTTGTCATCGGTCAGATTCTCAATCGATCGCCCGATCTCACCGAGCCGGTCGATTTCAGCCGTGAAGCGTAACCAGGTAGTGCGGAAGCAGAACGGTCACGGCCATGGTCATACTCACGGCCACGGTTACTTGCCGTCTTCGGCCGTCATAGTTCATTGACGAATTGTAGTCCAAAATTGACGAATTATGTCAAAAATAATGACGAATTGTCATATAAAATTTCGGTTTGGAATTCTGGGATTTTGATTGGGATGATGAACTATAAAATAGTCATGACATGACGAATTATAAGAAATCGGACTTAATTGATCAAATTGAAGGAGTAAAACTTTGTTGAACTCATTTTTTCACACTCTGATTCATCTTCGACTTCAATGGAACTCAACCCAAAATCAAATCAATAGTTTTCATAAAGAAAAATTCAAAACTGAACATGACGAACTATAAAATGGCCGTGACGAATTATAAAAAATCGGACTAAATTCGATCAAATTGAAGGAGTAAAACTTCGTTGAACTCAATTTTTCACACTCTGGATAATCTTCGCATCAATGGAACTCATCCCAAAATCAAATCACCAGTTTTCATAAAGAAAAATTCGAAATTGAACATGACAAACTATAAATTGGCCGTGACGAATTATGAAATGTCTTGACGTATTATACGATGATACTGCAGAAATCTGGACGAATTTTAGATACATTTGACGAATTATTGCATTGTACGTTGAAGTGTACTACAATATGTCGTAATTCATGACGAATTATAGTCAAATTTTGACGAACTATGATATAATTCGTCAAACTAAGATTATAATTCGTTAAGAATTCCGGAGAATATAACTGTTTATCGACGCCTCCACGACACCACAACTGCACGACGCCTCCTCGACACCTCCTATGACTCGCCTCATCAACACCATCCATTTGCAGAGCATGCAATTTCAAAACTGAATTTCAAACAAGCAGCCCGAATGCCTGAGTAATGGCACTCAAAGTTCGGAAGAAATGCATATTCGCACAATGTACACTAGGAAAAATGTCAGAAGCAGCGAAATGAACCCCAGAACCATCAACTCTGCAACTGCAAACCAATTGATCCAAATTGCGCAAATTAATTACAGTCTCGCTGATATAAAAGCATGAACCTGAACTCGCAACAGAAAAAGTTAAAATCTTATCATCTTATACCTGATTTCACTTTCTCCAGCGCCTCAAGTAGTGGCTTCTTGTGCTTAGCCATTAACCACTAAAATACAAGAGCATAATTCAGTTCTACACAACAAAATACCAAATACACAACTCCAAAATTCGAAGTTCTTAAAACACAAATTTAAACAATGAATTGGTTTCTACTATGACATAATTCGTCAAAATTGGCCTATAGTTCGTTAAGAATTCGTCATCTCATACTTTAAACCATTCATCACATTCCCGCACCAGCAACCCGCACCATCTCTCCCATTTCTATTTCACTGTCATCTTTTTCACAATCTTGTTGTTGTGTTCAGAAATTGAAAAAAGCAGTAGCAATCTTAAGTTTTATAACTCATAAATAATTCCTACAACACTCAGCCCAGCCACTACTAAAAGCAACAACACTCAAATCAGATTTGGGTTTTGCTCCTGCACATCGCTCCCGCACCAGCCACATGCACCAGTATTCTGGCACCATCGCTCCCGCACCAACCTCTGATCCATCCAATTCAGATCTGATCCATCCAATTCAGATCTGGGTTTTGCTCCCGCAACATCGCTCCCCCACCAGCCTCCCAATTGAGATCCAATTCAGATCTGACGTCGTCGTCGGTGTCGTCGTCGACGTCGGTGTCGTCTTCGGCGTCGACGTCGGTGTCGTCTTCGGCGTCGTCGTTCTTGTTGGTGCCGATTTGATTGGAGGAGGCGACAGTTTAGGAAAGGGATGAATCGGTTACGTGAAAACCGAATTTTCCAAATATATGTCAAATTTGCCCTCAACATATTAAAAAAAACAATTAACTATATTTATTTTTAATTAATCAGCACCATCCAAAAAAATAAATAAAGGATTGGGATAACTTTGTATTTTTTACAACAATTATCACTTTGCACCGGATCCTTTCTATAATAAGAAAAGACATACTTTTATTCATATTATTCGTACTCAGCCCTGGATACATCAACTTGTACCCATAGAACGACGTCGCATTACATACACATCTTATTATTCTCTTAACCACCAAACCACATGCATCACCACGCTAACTCAAAACTCTCACTCTTTAATAAGTCGACCTTGAAGAAGGAGACATCAAGAAAGTCTCGCCATGCTTGCTCTGCTTCAAGTTCCTAGCATCGCTAGGCGAGATCTGGAAAGCATTGGCCAGAACCTGAACCGGCATTGCATTGAGAACCGATGTGTATCCGGCCAGTGGGTGCTTGAACTGCTGGCTTGAAGTCTTGAACGCTGTGTACTTGCACCCGTTATTACCCGCTTTTCCCATCGACACGAAGAACTGTGGGATCACGAACATGTCTCCCTGGTTCACATTGTCGTCGAACACCGTTTCGCCTTGCTGGTCCACCACTTGGATTCTCGCATCGCCTTCGGAAATGTACATGATCGTGTGCTCGTTTGATGACCAGTGTGGCGTGAACAATGCATTCTGCCACGATATACTGAGATTCAGTTCTATGTTGCTTCGATTCGTAAATTTTTTTTTAAAAAACAAATGTTATTAGGAACTTACGGGGAAGAGATGGGCACGTTCGGCGCTCATGTCAAGGTACTGAAGGATAGGGAGCTTGTTTTCATTCACAACGTTGATCCTTCCGGCTTCTCTAGAGTAGACTTCAGCCTCGCCTTTCCTGTCAAGGTTGTATCGGATTCTTGAGGAGCACATGGTCTCCTCTAAGCCGTTCATCTTTCGTCCGCGTCCTCTTCCTTGCTCCTCCGTCTCTTCCTCAGGTCGGATCAAGCTCATTTCCTGCGCATTGACGATGAATCCTCTCTCGGTTTCTTGCTGCATCCTCTCCAACAATTCAGGCGATACACCGAATGCTTGTGCTAGGAGCCTCGAGTCGAATCCGCTGAATATGTTCTGGAAGTCGAACTGTCCTTGTCCTTCGCTTTGTCCGCGTGTTCGGGTTCCGCGGATTCCTTGTCTTGGCACTCCCCCAGCCAAGTGGAATTGCTGCAAAATGTTACACAATATTGATGCATGATCAATGTGTGAGTAATGATGTGATGATATATTAGTTAACAACTTACTCTGAAGCTTTGGTCGAGTTGGTTGGCTTGGTGGTTAAGGTCGTCAACGGCAACAGTGACGAGCTCCTCCTTACCGTCGTTGAACCACCAGTGAGTGACGCCAGGGGGTAGAGCAACGATGTCTCCTTGCTTAATTCTCAACACCTGTTGGTGCTGATCCTTCATGCTGATCTGCTCTCGTCCTTGCTGTCCCTGTCCTTGTTCTTGTCCCTGTCGACCCTGTCCTTTGCCACCCCACCATGGATTCCACGACCTAGATGACGAGTCTTGCTCTGCATGGAATGTCTCCGCACATCCCGGGAAGTTCAATCCAATTAGCCCACAACCTACAAACCATAACAAAAAACAAGCACAATCACAAGTTGTTCAAACACAACATTATTAAACCCTAGATTTCAAGTTGCATGCATGCACTCTGTTAGAATTTCGCCTAATTAAATTTTAGTTCATAACACTGTGTCTATTGAATCAAATGACTCCGTCAATTATGAACATTGACTGTATTTATAAAGTCAAATAAAGTCAAGGATCCGAGAAATCTTGACTCCGCCTCCACGGGATTATCGATCGTTACCACAAAAAAAAATTTCTTTAAAAACAATATGAATGAATATCAATTCTCTATTGACATTTGATGTGTTGGAGTTACCTTGTTCGATGTAGACCAACCTAGGAGTAGGTTGGAAAGAAGGCACGTACATGGACTGAGACTGAATGACATTCCTCATAGCCGACACCCCAGCGCATTGGAACTGCTCATCATTCTCGCTCCAAAGCTCAATGTATCCACCTTCAGACTCAATCCTCTCTTTAGGCTGGACAGACCTCAGCCTCTTGAACCGACACTGCTGGCCTTCGCTAACTCGCCGCTCGGTCAGCTCCTGTTGCCTCGCCGAGGCAGTGAAGACGATCAGAGAGAGCAAAATAGGAAGCACGAGTAGTTTTCGAGTAGCCATAATTATTGACGAATAATAATGCTGTGTTGGAGATGGGTTTTAGGGGATGGGTTAGGGTGAGGTTTTATAGCTGGGGGTTGTGTAAGAAGGTTCGGACCGCGTGGCGTCGGAGCTTTTTTAGCGAGACACATTGCTGGGAGGGGGTGGCGTATGTGGCGGACAGTGGACGTGAGGTGGTGATGGGTGTCATGCATGAGGTACATTTGTTGAATGATGTTTTTTGTCTTGTTTTTGCATGCATGCATGCACTCATTTTGTCAGAAATAAAGGTTAAGTAAAATAGTGGAAGTATGTTTTTTTTTTGGAGTTCTTATGCAATTCTAACTTATAAGTACTTCGCTATACTTAGCTGCTGCCCTAATGCATGTTCACGGTGACTTCAAAAGGAGCCTTTGCTTTAGGCCTCAGCCTAGAATTTATAAATGCTTTTTTATGCCGCCTGATTATTAAAATGTAATTTAGGCTCCCCAACAAATAAATAAGTATTACCTCAAATAAAGCGCCTTACTTTTTTTTTTAAATAAAATTTTTTATTCGATTAAAATATGTATTACCTCAAATAAAGCGCCTTACTCTCAATAATATTTAGAAGAATATGAAATTTTCAATACCATCTTTAAATGTGTATTATCAAAGTCACCGTGATCGTGATTATAACATGTATCCTCCAATTTTTGAAAATGAAAATAAAAAGAGTCAAAAGTCAGCAAGTTTGAATATCGAAATGGGATTGCAAAATGAGACTAATGAGTATATAATTATATAATAGAAATAAAATATAATTAAATTAATTATGACAAGATGGACCCATGGTCGATTGTCGAAGAAGTAAATATTTAATTGCTTCGTGATTAACCAATACTCTATTAATTAACTAATTAATTAAATATAAATCGATTAACCCCATAAGTTTTTATTAAATTTTAGAGAAAAGTACAGTTTGGGACCTGAACCATTACCATTTTCCAACTTGTGGGCTGAACTACAAAAACTTTCCAACAAAGTACGAACTATCAAATAATTTTCCAAACAAGGGGCACCATTCAACACCGTTAGAGTTTTCACTAACTCCATTAACATATAAAATATTTAAAAAAACTAAAAATAAAACAAAATTTAAATTTTTAAAAAAGTTCCAATTTTTTTTAAAAATGTTAAAAAATAATAATAAAAGTTACGAAAATTTATATTAATAAAACTTAAAAAATTATAGTGTGTATTCTAAAAAATTAGAAAACTTTTAAAAATTGTAAAAAAAATCAAACGAATTTATAAAATTATAAAAAATAAATTAAAAACTTTACTTTTTATAAAAATAGGAATATAAAATTTAAAAATAAAAAACAGAAACTTTAGAAAAAATTAAACACAAAATGAAAATATTTTTGAATTTTTTAAAAAAGTTTTGTTTCAATTCAAATCTTTTAAAATTATTAAATTTAAATCTTTTCAACAAACCTTTAATTTCGTGTCAATTCTATCTGATGATTGAAAAAAAAAAACTTTCATTTTATGTGTAGTGAAACTAAACAAAAGGTATGACTTTGATAATATCATATTATTTTTAAAAAGAATTTATATTCCTTTTTATTAAAAATTAAGTTTTTAATTTTTTTATATAAATTTTATTAACATTTTTTACAAAGTTTGGCAATTTTAAATTTTTGTAAATTGCTTTTGTTATTTTTAAAAAATTTAAAATAATTTATTAACTAACAGTGTTAACGCCGTCAAACGGCATTGGACGGTGCCCCTCGTTTCAAAAATTGTCCGTTGGATGGTGCCCTTCGTTTGAAAAATTGTTTGATAGTTCGCCTCTTGTTTGGAGATTTTTATAGTTTGACGCACAAATTGAAAAATTGATAGTTTAGGTTTCCAAACTCTACCTTTCCCTAATTTTTATTACAGTGAATCCTATATAGATCTAAGTTTGAGTGATATGTGAGAGATGATGGGATCAGAAATTAGTTAATTAAGGCAATATTTGATGATAAATCTCCTCAAATTCATCGTTCATATTGCATTTTTTATAAACATCGTTCATATTGCATTTAGAGCATCAACTACATAGGAAAAAGCTGCAAAGCTGCACCGATTTAGCTAAATAAACTGATGCATAAGCTGCACATTATGCATCGGTTCACTTAGAACCGTTGCATATTATAGACCTTATGCATCGATTTCCCAGAAAACCAATGCCTAGTTTGTAATCGATGCATAATTATATTTTTGAACCGATACATAATATTTCCACTACTACAGACAGGACTTTATGCAACGGTTCAAATTTATCATTACGCAACGGTTATAGTTTATGCAACGGTTTTTTACACAAACCGTTGCATAAGGTAGACTTTATGCAACGGTTTTTAAGAACCGTTGCATAAAGTTTACATTATGCAACGGTTTTTGAGAACCATTGCATAAAGTCTACCTTATGCAACGGTTCTCAAAAACCAACCGTTGCATAATGTTTATTTTTTTGCAACGGTTTCAAATGAACCGATGCATATACGAAACCCTAAAATTAAAACGTAGTCCTTCGCCAGTCATCTGCTCTCATCGGTTTCCTTCTCCATCATTCCCACTGTATTCATCCATCTACATCTACTCGATGCTCTTCGTCTTCTACCACTAGCAGATTTCAGATGAGCCGCACTGTTCGTATCGATCAGCTTGGGATTTGAAGGCGGCTGGTGAGAGCTCTGCGTCGCCGGAGGAGTCGGAGAATGGCGTCTCGGCGGCGCCCTTTCAGTTCGATGATGCAGTTTTTGCGTCTAAGCTTAGGGCTCAGCAGCAGCAATGCTTCCGCTGCCGTTTGGTGTGGATGACCTCATCGATCGGAACCGTGGATCGCTTCTCGAAGGCTCCTCTTACGATTCGTTTCATCCGGTATTTCACTTTACATTTTCAATATCTAACAGTTCGACGCTGTGAGAAATTGTAGAGTAATTTTGGATGTGTATTCTTATTCAGGGAGTAGAGCATCAGATGGCTGGAATATTCAACGGAAGCTTTGGATCTCCGCCGAAGCAACGTGTTCGGGCTAGGAGGGGACATGCGACGGATCCGCACAGCATAGCTGAACGAGTATGATTTGTTCTTGCTTTTTATCAGTATGCTTGTTGTTCTTGCAGCTTCTGGAAAAAATGTAGCTTTAATTTGTGAGTGGACTGTTGATGATTGTGTTTATGATGCAGTTGAGAAGGGAAAAGGATTGCAGAAAGAATGAAAGGTCTACAATCAAACCTTTCTGAAGGTTTCCTGGTTGAAACTTGAAAGCGTGCTCACTGGTTAACGATGACGATCTGTATATCTATGCAATTTCAGGTGATTTCGGAACTTGTCCAGAGCGTTTCAGAACTAAATATACCTAAAGCTGTTTATAAATGCATTTATTAGTGCCTTAGAAGCTGAATCTCCAGATACAATGTCTGATTGATTTTCTTTCGTTCTTTTTACTCTAGGAGGAAGGACGGTGTCCAGAAACAATTAGAATGGTAAGGCATGGACATCTGCTTTAAATCCTTAGTTTAGTTGTTAGCTTAATGTCTGACGGATCGATCCCTAGCTAATTCCGCTTTAAATCCTGTTTACAGTTGTTCTCTTCCATTTTTATATTGCAGAAACTTGATGAGTAGAGGTATGATTCCATTTAAGCGTATTTGTTGCTTATTGGGGGTTAATTTATTGTGGCAAATAGTTTGCAGATCATGTAATATAATGCTTCAGAGTACCATACTTTCTGAACTTGCAAGTGACAAAGCTGCACGTGACAACCTTATTCGTGCAGCATCATTCCTTTTCTTCCACTTGTCGATCGTGGTTTTCAGAGAGCTACATTGATACTCAGTGACCTGCTCTTCAGCATCTACCCTGTGGTTTGAAGATGATCTAATTTTGGCAAGACAAATTATTATAGTGTTTACATTTGATTGTTTTGTGAAGTTGTATGAATGGTCGTATTTTGATTGAAATGAAAGTATTTGATATTTGGAAAATGAGTAACAGGGAATTACATTTGTTTGCAATTTATGTTTAATTATTAAGGTGAATTTGAGCTATAAAACAACTAAAATATACCAGAATTATTCTGCATTTTATGCCACGGTTTTAAGGAAAACCGTTGCATAAAGTCATACATTATGCAACGGTTCTAGTAACAAACCGTTGCATAATGTATGACGTTATGCAACGGTTTGTTACTAGAACCGTTGCATAATGTATGACTTTATGCAACGGTTTTTATTGAACCGTTGCATAAAGTATGACATTATGCAACGGTAGCTTATGCAACGGATGAGGAACCGTTGCATAATGGTCCTCAGAACCGTTGCATAAGGTATGTTCTGTAGTAGTGTTCGTTTGTAGTAGTGATAGGAAAAAACAGAGTCCACATTTGAGTTACAATTGGTCTCACATTTAATCTAACAATCAAAATAACGGAATAACCACCATCAAAAAAAACGGAATAACCGTAATGAAGGATTCAAATGTGAAATGACAGTTATGCCCTTCATATAATATTGGGAACATAGTCATCTTCAGACCTGTTGAACACTTCATTCCAAAACTCCATCTCATTGCTATCTCCGCCGTGCAAAAAGTCACCAGAAAGAGGCGGGAACGCCCCGGCCTCGGTGGTCGGCTTGCTGTCTTCGGACAAGACCTCGGACCAGAAGCTCTCATCAATCTCAAGAAACTCATTATTGTTACCCAAACTGGCAGTAATAGTAGTAATCTTCTCATTGCTTGATGATATGTCTTCAGTGCTGGAACATGGCTGCGGCACGTGAATGTGATCACACGTGCTGACCGAGTCAGCACGTGAGGTTGTGGCGGAAGTTGTCACGTGCTGAGGTTTGTCGGAGACAGATGTTTTTTCAGTGGTCTTGGTTTTGAGCCTTTTCTTTAAGTGAGTGTGCCAGACATTTTTGATCTCATTGTCCGTCCTGCCCGGAAGTCTTGCTGCGATGGCTGACCATCTGATTGCTCGAAATACGAGGACAAAGTTAAACAAACATTCAAGCAGATCACACGTTTTTAATTACTGGCTACTCATCCATTTTATGTTAATTATTGATTTGCATAAGTTAAAACGAATCTCGCTCTGTCATTTGCAGTTATAAAAATCGAAGCACGAGGTATCTGAAACATAAAGCCTGACTGACACCCCGATCAAAGTTACGTTCAAAATGGATATTAGTATAGCGGTTATCGTTTTGGTAAAATGATCAAGATGTCGACGGTTCAAACATCCCAGGATGCATCTTACGAACATGAGTTTGGGTTATCTCAATTCCTTGGCTTTCATATTGGACTTAAAAAAAATGAGAATCATCACACACAAGCTTGGTAAGGATATATCTAAATATCTACTTGAGGACTAGACTACATTGTACTGGATCAAGAGTTTAATGATGTTAGTATAGTACATACCTATTTCCTAACATTTGGTGCAAGTTGATAATGGTATCTTCTTCCTCCCTTGTGAAGTTTCCTCTCTTAATATCAGGTCTCAGGTAATTTATCCATCTCAGTCTGCAGCTCTTTCCGCATCTCAGTAGCCCTAATTAGGACAAAAATAAGCTCTGGGATTAGAATCATTTGATGATGATGCAATCGGAAGAGAATAAATAATAATGGGCAGAAAAAAAAACTAATTAATTAATTAACCAGCTTTTTGGGGAAGGGCTCTCCAATTTCCATGTCCATTGAGTGAAATGAAGTTGATGAGGACTTGGTCTTCGTCCGGTGACCATGGGCCTTTCTTCAGCCCCGCTTTGTCGCAGCATGGAGCTCTCCCCATTGTTAAGCAACTCAAGCTTCCTGATAAGGCACAGGCAGAGATAACAATGGAGGAGGTGTAAAGATTTGAGAGTACAGTGAGACTCCCAAGTTTAGAGGATGAGAGATGCTTAGTACGTACTCCTGTACTTTTGTGCTCTTTCAATGTCTTGCCTGAAATGTGGAGGAAAAAAAAAAGAAGGTAACAATGGGTTTATATAAAGCATCCATTAACTAGTCAGATATAATATTCCATTTCTTTTTTTATTATGAGAAATGCCACAAAGGCTATAACCAGGACCAACTGTCGAAGAAGGGCACTACGTCCAAGAAGGGTACGAAAAAAGCTGGCCGACCGACCGAAGCAGTCGACACTACAGAACCAGATAAAAGACCATCGTACCCTTCAACGATACATACCCCGGTTTGACCCGACCTCTATACAAACCCGGTTTGACCCAGCATCTAAACCAACCCAGTTTTATCCGGCCTAAACTACAACCTAAACCGACAAATATACACAAAACCCTGGTCGAAACCGGCCGACCACCACCCACCGGCGAAGTCACAACCGTCAGCCACCGATAGAGCTGCCCTTCCTACGCCGCGTAGACCCCCTCCCGCAAGCTCAGACAGAAGAAACACCCCAAAAAAACCCAGCCACCTCCACCCCAGATATAATATTCCATTTCAAAGATCTTAAATGTTGCTAAGGATAAATTTATTGCTTTTTTTTAACATCCGTTTATAATTAACATTTTTCAAAATGTTCATTGTAATTGAATCCCATTACCAAGGAACATTACTCCAATCTAGAGAATGGTGATGTGATAATGATATCATATATGTATATCAAACAGTTAGTGGACTATATTACTCTAATTTCGTTTGTGCCTTGGAAAATATAATGAATAGATACATTACCAAGTTTATATATTCACATGTCATGGAAATTATATAGAATTTATTATGTCACAGTTTTAAATTTTAATACAAAAATTAAATGACATAATTTTTTTTGAGGCAGATTAAATGACATAATTTATCAACACATTTGCATGAAATTATTAACCATTTCAAAACGTGTTGGAAGATCAAAAATCTTATGGTTGACAGTTTAGTTACTAAACAGTCATTCAAATAGCGAGAGGCATGGATGTTTGTGTGTTCTGACTTCTGTAATCTCTAAGTCATGTCTGCACTGAAATCCTGCAGTCTCTTATTGTTACATGGTTCAATGTCAGCCTAGTTTTAAAAAAATGTATACAGTGACACTACCATGCGAACCGGACTCCAGTCCCATCGAGGAATCTGTCCGTATGCCATCCCTTAGCTTGTAGTTTGGACAAGAATGGGGAAAATTCGGTATTTACCTTCTCATAAGCATCTCTCAGAATAGTATCATATGATTGAGAAGATGATCTTTCCATGCTGGATGCATATGCAGCTACAAGCCAGCCTCTCAATGCATCTTCACCTGTGGCGTTGTGCTCCAAGATCATGTCTGTCCATTTTTCTTCACGACTCAGCAGGAATTTCTCTTCGGGGAATATGTCTTTGAGCTTTAGAAGCTTCGAAGGTTTCAATGCCTTGTGTATGGGACTTCCTACTTTGACATTTCCAGCCTCTTTTATAAGCCGCCCGGGAAACAAAAGATCTTCCTGATATCTTAAATCAGCAGGGCTTGAAATTTTTCCAGTCTGTACAAAATTTCAGTTAGAAAACTTCCATGAGGGACACCAAATATCATGTCAGTTTCGGAAGGCAAAAAACCTTAATATAATTCTCAACAATCATTGCTGTTCTCTGCGGATTCAATGTGTTGACTGGAGTTGCTCGCATTTCTTCAATTACACAGTACACATGAACAGCAGATAGGAGAGGCCCAACAACCATCTGCAAGAGGAATGCAGAAATGATTCATAGCTATGGGCAAAAGCAGAACTAACAACTCATCATTTAGATCACACACAATTATCTCAACACCTATTTCAATATAATCATGAAATGTTTCGCTGAAGACAGTTAAGTGATGCATGCTTGTGATCAAGTTATAGCCTAATTACAAAAACAAACACATCACTGACCATGTTTATCCGTGATTTTAAACTCAAATTCCATCGTGCTTCAAGTTCAATTCTAATTCTAATTTTAACAGGTGTTCTTCTTCTTTTTATCAGTACATGTTTACTTCTTACATACCCCCTAAACTATGCAGGAATTTGACTTTCGACTATCTTAACCTCAATCAACTTACCATCAACCATATTATTAGCTTGTTGAACAGTAAGCAGAAGATAGTATGCTTATTTAATATCAAGAAAGGTTAAAACAGCAATTTCAGGAAAATGACATCTGATGATCATCCAAGGCATATATTAAAATCACATCCTAACCTTTCCTTGCATTGATGAGCAAACCGTTGATGCTAACTTAATCCCAATTCCCAGCCCAATAACATTGAAAAGGGTTGAAATGGCCTCCCCTTTTGCAAACAAATCACTGAGATTCCCTTCTTTGGCAAATGATGAATAGATAGGCAGTCTTGTGGCTCTCGCGGCAACAACAGCCATTCCCTGCCACAGTAAGAAATACGCAATATAAAAACAAGCATTGAAATTGTTGTTCTGGTCCAGTAGTGTATCCAACATTTGTGAAGGTTACAAGATTTGCAGTCAATTACACCTTTGCAAAATTCCCAAGGCCTGCCATTTGTAGAAAGAGCTGTGGGCACAAAGGGGAAAGAACTTCTAAGCCAGTGCCCAAGTCATAAAGAACATCAGCTGCAAGATAGAATGGTAAATGGGTATACTCATTTTACAGAGGTTACTAAAGTAAGAACACTCCAGCTCATGACATGCAATGCATTCATAAAAGGACAGGAGTCTGATGCAAACCCAGAATTCTCCAGCGCTTTGGCTCTGAGTCCATTCTGGAACCCATATTACTGCATATTAACTTTCCAACATGCTGCATGCCATCCTTTAAGATCTATGTGAAGGAAAAGGCATACTATCATTCATCGAAGTATGAGTATCTAGGAAAATGTGGGGGAAAAAAAACAGTTACAAGGGGTAACTTACCCAGCTCACAACAGTTGCCTGTGCAGGAGTGGGTCTCAAACCTGCAGCAAGTAACAATGACTGCAAAGGGATGGCTGCATTCAAACTTCAGGAGAAAAAAATGTCTATCTAAATAAAAATTATAGTACAATTAATAAGTATCAATTTAATAATGTAACCTAGTCTTAATTTTCTGTTAAGAGTATATACATTATTAAGTATAATAAGCAAGAAAGGGTTTATCTCAATGGTCATTTGAACTCGAAGAATCAAAAATTGTAAAGGAAAAAAAAACCTGAGTGGAGAGCACTGACAATGCTGCACTACAACAGTGTTGTAGAGCTCGAAACTGAGTATATCTAAGATAACCTTCATTTACACTGCACAACAACAGGAGCAACAAGAAACAAATAGTAAGAACTAAGAACTGAAATAGACAAGTCCATACCACTAAATATCAATAAAAAAAAAGTTTGAGAAATCACCTATAAGGGTATCCAGAAGGAAAAAACGTATTTCGAAAAGACTCGACCACCTTGAAGTATACTGGCCTTGCATCATCAATCACCTTAACCTATATCGATGAAATGTCGCTTCGAACTTCATTCAACTCAAAGAGTAATTCACAAAATAGAAGAATTCTCATATGCAGCAAAAATAACTACGGCGCCATGGATCTACACATACTAACTTTGGGTTCAAGGAGAGATGTGAGACTGATTTCAGTTCTGGGGAGGGCAACTCAACACTGCAGGCTCCAATAGTTGGAAATCATTTCACGAGTCATAAAAACCAGACAAGCAACTTCAAACTTCTCTTACAATTATAACTTATCTATGTCGTTCAAGCAATAAACAGCGCTGTTTTAAGTAATTCTCTTTCTGGTAAAAAAACTCTAAAATTTTCAGTTCACTGGATAACATTTATATGATGCATGGAAGCTTATCTGATTCCGAAAATCCCTAAAGCAAATAAAAAAAACACCAGCAACCTAACAAATTAAATCAAAACCTCAAACACCAACAGGAACAGGAACACTGCAAATTCTACCAGAAACGAAAATTCACTCCATCTATCAACACTGCCAATTCAAAAACTTACTGACAGCTGACCATCATCTACGAACTGGCACTTCCAGGACACAGAATCCGACATCTCGATCCACGAAACAGGCTCCCGAGCCACGACCGACGACTCTTCGGGCTCCTTCTTCAACATTTTGATTTTCTCCTGCGTTCAATTTGGTTTAAAAAATTTGAAATCAGAATAATTTTGCTTCAGTCGACGAACGACAAGCATAAAAAAGCAAAAGTGTTGAAAAATTGGAGCAGAAGAAGTCAGAAATGAGAGACTTGCCAGGAAATTCATGGCCTGCGGCAACGGAGAGAATCCCGAGAGACTCGGCTGTGCGCTGCAGCGTCGTATCTTCCGAACGAGTTTTTAGGAAGGCTTTCAATTCAAGGCTTTGTTTGGCCTTTTTATCAACATATTTTATGCATTTTTTCTTTTGTTTTATTTACAGTAATTTGGTTTACCTTTAATTTAATTAATCCATTAAACTCTAATTTCAGATTAAGATCATTGTTATTTGTGAAAATCAGCATCTTAAATATTAATTTACTTTGGATTATTAGTAGAAATGTCAAAGAGAACAAATTCACAGCTACAAAATACAATGCAGGTTTTGCTCCTGTCGAAATCAGGACAACTGGTATTCAAAGTTATATGGACTACATGTCATGTAGAAATGCTTAGAGATTAAGCTGAGAGAGGATTTTAAAAGTGTGTCATGGACAACAGGTTTAGGCCGTGGTCGAAGATCTGGACTTGTTCTTCAATGCTAGAAACCATGATTTCATTAGAATGATGGGGCATGTTGAAAAGTTTGGTATAGGAAGATGTTTCTTTATGATGTTAGATCAGGATCATCTTCGTAGTCGTAGTCTGGTTCGCTTCTGATTCTTTTTGCATCTCGAGGACCTGCTCTTCCGCCCTTCTTTGGCTTCCCTCTGGAAATTTAAGATGAAATTTATCAAAGATTATCCGAGCACTGCATAACCATAAATATGAGTTTGTAGTAAGAAAGAAAATGTTTTATGTGTGTACTTACTGTCCATTTGTCAGCACACCTCCACCTTTAGAGCGACCAGGGCCAAAATCCGATCTACCATCTGACATGAGCAAAAATTACAAGTCGAATCCATCTCAAACAAAGTTTAAACGAATAGTTAAACTTAGTGCTGTGAGTTACCCTCTCGTCCGATCTCTTCTGTCTGCAGAAATAAGATGACAGTGAACATCAGCAAAAGCAATGATATTGCAAAACACTGAGATATGAAACTATAAAACCATAACTACAACCGTTGCAAAATCAAATCACATACTGCTGGTGAGGTGACCGACGACAATGAGAAAAGTCTGTCTTCAGGCTGAAATTTCCTGGACCTCTTTAGGCTGCAGTGACACATATCTCGAGTCAAAACTAGTCGCTAATAGCATATTGTGGAAAGAAGGTGAAAAAAATTAAATCTATCTGCAGCATAATGAGAGACCGATCCCTCTAAACCTTTCGACATAATGGCTATATGGTCGTCATCAAACAAACGAAACTTAATGCAATGATCCGCCACTAGACAGTTGCATGTTAAAACTTAACATGCTCAACGGGTTGTCTCTTAAGTTACTGAAAATCAATTTCAGTTTGTTATAATAAAAGCACCACGCTTTTTGCAAACATGGAAAGACTTGTCAGAGATATCGGCACTGTATTAAAACAGAGAAAAAGTTTTTGCGACAGTACAGAGTGGTGCTTTTAGACGATGAAAGAAACCCTTCAAACCCTTTAAGAACATTTCCGCACTGACTTGGGTCTTGCAAGTAGCTCGTCTCCATTTCATAAACCTGCCCGAAACATAACAAATACACAACATTATTTCAAAGCATAAATCGGTGCAAAATCAGTCGACACTGAATTATGTATTTCCCATTTGTATTTTAACTTGTGCAAGATCAATTGCCATGATCGAATTAACACACAATAGCTTAAACCTGTTTCTCAATGTTGCGCAGCTCCTCGTGAAGCTTAGCTCGCTTCACCAACAAAGAAGCCAGCATTGCCGATGGATTGGTCGACCCTCGCTGCCCTGCAAAATTTTCAAATAAAAAAACATCAAAACCACAAACTCTCCGAAACAAGAAACATCAAGATTCAAACAACGGTTATTTCAACCGGCTTCACCTTCCGCCTCCATAATCCCGGACAGACTGAAACCCTAACGCATCCAAAGCCAAGCCCCCAACGTAGGAAAAATCAAAAGGACTGTTCAATCTCAATCCGAATTAGGGCACAGATTGATTTCAGCCTCGAGTAATTTAACGTTGAATAGGGTCGAGTAAATTAACGTAGTAGAAATAGAAAAATCAATGTTTAAATAATAATAAAAAACAGAAAAAAAAAAAGAAAAAAAAAAAACTACGCAAGTTTTGTGATTAATGGGTTCGGCCCAGTTCGTGGCCCAACAAGGTGACGTCATGAAAATCCACAGCTTGAATGCCACGCAACGCAGGGCTGTGTTTCGTAGCTTCTCTTCTCCGCAAGATCGCTTTTTTATTTCTTAACCAAAAAGAATCCGAAAAAGCTCAAATTTTGTCATCTGGGTGTTCGATTTCTCAGCTATCGTTTTCCTTAGTGACATCTGCGTCGATGTTTGTCAGATTGGTACTCTCTTTTGTATCTCAATCTTTAAACTTTGTTGATGGTTCTTTTAAGTAGTTCGAATCTTTGAATGGCATCATCTCTATTTCGACCAGTTGAGTTATGATTTGATTTTGTGCTTTGGACCATTTGGTTTAATTGGGTTTGATTGATTTGGTGTTTAGTTTACGTTTTCGTGATAAATTTTGATCTTTGTGTAGTAATGGACAAAACACAAAAGGTTGTTTAGGAGTTAACGTTGAGTTATGATGAAATAAGAGGCTGTTTCTTAATTATTAGATCAATGGGAGCTGATTTGATCAAGAAAAATTACTGATGGTTTGAATTTCTGAAAATTCGGCACTTGATGGATGCCATGCAGCGTACATGCCACGATTTTGTTGAGAATTGATTGTGGGTGATTTCTTTTTATGCATTTTGAAATTTGAGGTCTTCGTGCTGAAGTTAGTAACCAGCATGGTGGATGTTTAGATTGATCCAATGTAATTTGACATTTTTATTTTTTGCCAAATCATAGTTTCTATTTGAGTAGTAAACTTATGTCGTTTGCTTGAATTTCTGTAAGTATTTATGCGGATAAATTATGGCTTATTGGTAGTTTAGTACGGCTTCATATGGTGAGACGTGATCTCATTAGAGACAGATTTGTGTTTGGTGGCCATTTAGGATTAAAGTCTTTCACGAAGCTTCAAATACATGCATCTTGTTTTGTTGCTATATAACCATAAACCATGACTAGTTTGTTCATCTATTCCAATCTTTTCTGAAGTGTATAACTTCCACTTTCAGCCACATACATCACTTGGTTTGGACATTGCGGAACATAGCAAGAAGACATTTTTGGAACTTCAAAGGAAGAAAAGTTACCGCTACGTAATTTTCAAAATTGATGAGAAGAAAAAGGAACTCTTGGTTGATAAAACTGGAAACCCTAATGAGAGCTTTGACGATTTTCAGGCATCGCTACCTGAGAATGATTGTCGATATGCAGTTTATGACTATGATTTCGTGACTATTGAGAATTGCCAAAAGAGCAAGATATTCTTCATCGCATGGTTAGAACCTTCAGCTCACTTTAATGCCAGAGTAGTATTGTGTAACAAATTCTTGGTTTCTTATGCTTAGGTCCCCGGACACATCTGGCATCCGAGCCAAGATGCTCTATGCAGCCTCCAAGGAAATGATTAAGAGCGGACTAAATGGCATCCACTACGAGATCCAAGCTACTGATCCAACTGAAATGGACCTTCAAGTGCTTCAAGGAAGAGCACACTAGACAACCTCTCTGCTCTCTAAGGAAATGTAAGTCTTTATCATGTCGTGGTTCTCCTTCTGAAATGTTGTTCTCCTGGCTGAAGAGCCAAGCCTCCTCAGAAAGCTACACATACTTGACTAGACATTGTTATGCAAGTATCTCACTCTTGCAAATGTAAATATGTTGATCAACTTGAGCATGTCGATAGATTGAGCCAGGCAGGTGTTCTGAGGTAATCTTTTGTCACCAGTCATCTTTAATAACCTGAAACTCAAACAAAGGTTCGCATACCTACAAATAACAAATGCAATATATTGAGTTTTACAATAATGGTATAAACATCACGCAATGCATGTTGAATGATTCAACTTTTGGCAGCTGCAACAACAGACCAGTTTGCAGAACAGTCAAAAGTTAAAACATAACATGAATTGGTAAGAGGAGCAATAAGAGGCAGTTCCTTATTATGAGGCTGGTTGGGGAACAAGCTTGTAGGGCCTCAAGGCCCCATCAGGGTCACCTTGGTTAACCACACATTTAGGACAACAGCTGAAGCTGAGCTTCCATGATAAAAGCCTTGGCAATCAGACCTTGTTTGGTGGGTGAGATGAATGTTGTTAAGGTTGTCCGAGTAGTAGTAGGTGTGTTTGTGATCACTCGGTGCTTAGCACTCCAGTCGCCATTGCTCATAATCTGTACTCAAAGATTGAGCAAGGCAGGTAATCTGAGGTAATCTTTTATCACAAGTTATCATTTATAACTGATAAGCACAGATGCTAAACCCGAAACTCAAACAAAGGTTCGCAAACCTACAAATAACTAATGGAATATATTGAGTTTTAAAATAATGCTACAACTTCACATCTTTAGCTGATTGGGTATGGTTCTGCTTTACATGAATTGGATGGTGAGGACATAATGAAAGTCTTTTGTGGCTCCAGATGGATTTGGCTGAACAGGAACTTAATCTGGCATGTCAGAGAAGGTGTTGATCTGTCGGTGGCTATTTCGAAGGTCAAAAGCTCAGTGACTGAGTTCAGTAAGGCCAACTAGGGGTGAGTATTCGGTAAATAACCGAATTACCGAATACCGAATTCATTTTTCGACTACCGAATACCGAACTGAATTAGTCTATTTACCGATTAATTCGGTAATTCGGTAATCGATAAATTATCGGTAATTACCGAATTACCGATAAATTATCGAATTTATTTTATAATATTTTTGCAAAAAAGTAAAAGAATTTTTTAAATATCAATTAATCATCTAGTGACTCAAAAATAAAAGAAATCGAACAATTCAAAATCAAAATGATTTATCAACAAAATTTCATCACAAAAGTTATTAAAATATATGAGAAATAACTTAATTAAAAAAATGTAATTTTTTATATTTATAAAAAATATTATTTCAGTAATTCGGTAATCGGTAAATTACCGAATAAGAAAAATCATTCCGATTACCGAATTATTTTTACCGAATTACCGAACTACCAAATTACCGAACTATCGAACCAAATTAATTCGGGAACGGTAAATTTAATTCGGTAATCGGTAATTACCGAATAATGCACAGCCTTAAGGCCAACTACAGATTTGTGTTTAGTAAGCCAGAAGCAGGTGACCGTTAGTCCCCTCCGGAAGAAGGAAGATACAAAATATCTTGCGACGGAGCGTGGAACCCGATTTCTAAGAAGGCAGGTATTGACGTCGTGTGTAGGGATTGGAAAGGAACAGTTCAGTTCATAGCGGCACAAACTTTGAAAGATCAGACAGACATTGTTAAAGTGGAAGGCGATGCTATTAAGCTGGGAATGGAATTGGCGGGGAAAGAGAAGCTGTCCAAGGTCACATTTGCATCTGATAATGCAGAAGTTATTCAAGCCTTACTAACTAATTCACCATCATCCAAGGGAGGCGCATGGTTACAAGAATGCAAATATATGCTGGAGTCTCATCTTTTATGGAATATGGAGCATGTTTTGAGGGAGGCTAATTTGGTAGCTGATGCATTGGCACAGTACACAGTAGGCGAGGGAAGACAGATGGTGGTGGGAGTCTTTGAACGCTATTCCTTTGTTTTTGTCCTCCCTAGTTTGTGTTGATAGACAGCTAGCAGGTTGTATTTTGTAATTTGTTTGTGGTTTGGCTCTGGTTTCAGAAGCTTACATCAAAAAAATAATAATGCTACAAACAGAAACAGCTAGCAGAGAGCGCTCGGTTGAGAATCCTCAAAAATTCGAAAACTTGAAAAAACAAATCTTACCATTAGATCATGATGCGACTTTGAATTTGCATGTGCCACATGTCCAAAAATTCAAGTAAAAAAAGGTGACTTGGACTTTGCATTAAATGCATATTGGAAACTACACATAGGATACGTGTCACCACCAAAATAACTTGATGATGCATTTTGGAAGGTAAAGATCGGGGTCTCAAGTTCTCGTAAATAAGAAGTTCTCATTTGAACGCTCCTCAACAACTAGCAATGTATGTTGAATGATTTAACTTTGGCAGCTGCAACAACAGACCAAGTCCTTGTGTTTTTGTAGGCTACTGGGTAATCCATCAAGAGTTTATTATATAACAATCGATCCAAAATATATGTCACAATAAGAGATTGCTACAAAGAGCTTGCAGAACAGTCGAATCATACCATTAGCATAAATTGGTATGAGGAACAATAAGAGCGTAGTGGTGGGCGTGGGACGGGTTTTGCTTGTTCCTAATCCGGCCTGAAATATTGATCGGGTCATTTATTTGAACTCTAACCTGATCCGAAAGATCGGGTCAATCACGTGTACCCGAACCCAACCCTAAAACTAAAATTTATAATAGACATAAAACATTCAATATCATCTATCGCAATACAAATACTCTAAAAAATATAAGCTTAACTTATTGATTTGTGATTTAAAGTTTAGTATTACTGTTTTATTTTTCATTGCAAATCAATTACCTATTCATATGTGATGTGATATTTCATGAACAGAAATGGATTAACTGGTATGTGTAGTCATATTTATTTAGACGATGTGTAAGGTTCAAATCTTATTAAAAATCTAGTATTTTTTATAGGGAAAAATAAAAAAAGAGGTAACGAACTACCACTCCTTTTCAACTTGTTGTCAGAACTATTAAAATTTCCAAATAGGGGTAGCGAACTACCACCTATTTCCAACTTTTTGTCAGAACTATTAAAATTTCCAAAATGGGTGCGAACTATATAAATTTTTTCCAAAATGGGTGCGGACTATATACATTTTTTCCAAAATGGGGTAAAACCTATATAATTTCACGGAATTATAAACACCGTTAACGGTGTTATAACCCCGTATTATTTTTTCTCTTTTTCCAACAATTATTAGATTAAATTACTAGAATTTTGTGTATGAGTCATTATCATAAGATTTGGGAATAATCAGTTCTTTTCAATAATTCAATGAACATACCTTAATATTCTTTTGAAATTTGAATTACTTAATTCCACTTCATCTAGTGCATGACTTGTCCTTGGTCAACCTGGGAATGAAAATGAATTTTCATCCAAGGGATAATCCTTTAACACATTATACAATAATTCTTCGATTCTAATTAATGAGAAATAATCCTTTAACACATTATACAATAATCCTTTAATTCTAATAACTATAAAAAGAGAAAATTTATTTTCATTCCTAGATCAATCAAGGACAACTCATGGGCTAGATGAAGCCGTGTTAAGTAATTAATTCAAAAAGGAATATTTAGGTATGTTCGTTGAGTAATTAAAAAGGACTGATTATTTCCATATCTTATGATAATGACTCATACATAAAACTCTAGTAATCTAATCTAATAGTTGTTGGGAAAAGGGAAAAAAATAATACTTGGTTATAACACCGTTAACGATGCTTATAATTCCGTTAAATTATATAGGCTTTACCCCATTTTGGAAAAAATTTATATAGTTCGCACCTATTTTGGAAAAAATTTATATAGTTCGCACCCATTTTAAAAATTTTAATAGTTCTGACAAAAAGTTGGAAATGAGTGGTAGTTCGCTACCCCTTTTTGTACTTTTCCATTTTGTATATTACTTATGAAATCGGGTAACCCGATCCTCAACCCTAACCCGACCGAAACTCATACCGGGTTGGGTTCAACTCGACATTAAGTGGACCGAACCAGGCTGGATTTTGTCCACCCTAAATTAAGAGGCAATTCCTTATTCCGAGGCTGGTTGGGGAACAAGCTTGTAGGGCCTGAAGGCTTCATCAGTGTCACCTTGGTTGGCAAAATAGTTCTCGAAGAAATCTTTGTAGATGAAGGACTTGAAGAGCTTAGGACTACCTTCGTTGACAAGACACTTGGCCGGCTCAATCAGAGTTTCATTGGTGGGTGAGAAGAATGTTGCCAAGGTTGTCCTAGCAGTAGTTGTGTTTGTGATCACTCGGTGCTCAGAACTCCTCAGCTTCCCATTGCTTATAATCTGCACTCAAACATGTCCGGACATGAATATCTATGTGTCAACTTCTGAAGAGATCTCATCTAATGCAGAAAAGAAGAAGAAAAAAGTTTCAAGATTCAATAAAATGGAAATTCCCCAGGTGCCATCTTGACAAGTATGTGTACCGAATGCCGCTCGAAGCTGTAAAAATACATGTGAAACGTCAAACGTGAGCAGACTTTGGTACCTGCAACTGGCAGCCGACGTTGATGACAAATGCATTAGGAAGAGGCTCAACACCAAACCAACGGCCATCTTTGAAGACTTGAAGGCCATAAACATCTTCTTGGTAGAGGACAGTTACAAGGTCGACATCACAGTGTTTGGACAAACCCAAGGTTAGAGTTGGGTCAGGACAAGGTGGATACCGGCTAATGGATAGTACTTGATCCTGGCTCAGTTCGTTGTGGAAGTAGCCTTCTTCAAGTCCTAGGCCTTCACAGAACAAGTATAAGATCCTCAAGGCCAGTTTTCTGACTTCAGTCGAGTATAACCCAACTACATCTCTAGAAGTGAAAAACCATTATTGTCAGAACACCAAAATTTTTTGAGGTATAAGATAAAGGGCCGTTGAAACTATACCGATAATTGGCTGGTTTTTCAGGCCAGTATCCGATAGAATCAGACAGAGGATGACACGGGTGTCGCAGATTGTCTCTCCAGTAGTGGATTTTTTCGGTGACGTAGTTTATGCTGCTAGTACAAAGCTTGCAAGGCCTTCTAGGATCAACAGAGTAAAGACTTGCTTTATCTTCATCAGGCAAGTCGAAAAAATCTTTCATGACATCCATTGTATCACCAATCAACTTATCATCGACTCCATGGTTTATCACCTGATACAAAAAAGTTTCATCCTCTCAATGTTTCCTGATTTTCTTAAAAAAGAATAACGAAGTAAAAGCGTGACAGAAGACTGCAGAATACGAACCTGGAAGAACCCGAATTCTTTGGAGGCAAAGATAATTTTCTGAATGATCTCCTTACGACTCTGAGTCGTCGTGACCTTTGATATATCAATTACGGGTAAAGTGGTGCAATAAGGAATTTTTATATCATCCTGGGGTCTCTGATCAGGTGGAAATATGTAGTCATGCGGCAATGGCTGAGAATTGGTGTACCATTTTCTCCATTTCGAAACAAACACCACAAACCCAGGGACTGCTAAAGATCAAGATGTATGTACGTCAATATGCTCTATACATATTATCAAGACAAAAACCGTCAGTTCCTGCATTATTACATAAGAGAAAAGATCACGTGTAACTTACGGTGAGAAATGAGAACGGTTAACAACTATTAGATTAATAATCTATTGGTTATTATTAAATCCTAACTTATTCACACATCGTCGTTTTTAATTAGAATTAAGGATAAATTAGTAATTAGCTAAAACTCAATCATTAATCAATCGGTGTTCGGGTGGCCACGATCGGGATGAAAACCTTTGTCATTGCCTATGTAAATCACATCGCCAATGTAAATCAGTCGACAGCAGTCGACGTTTGAATTTTTGGGGAAGATGAACAGTGATCGGGGTTGCCGCGCGCTCAGCCTTTACATTAAGGTCGCGCCCAACGTTTACATTACTTGTTAATGTCTAATGTGGGCGCAGCTCAAATAATGTCAAGGCTGGGAGCGCAGATCACCGTGTAAATGCTACGAATAATCCTTTAAAAAGCTACGAATTATGTATATAATTACTACGAATTATCCTTTGAAAAGGTACGAATTATGCTTTAATCTGACCAAAACATGATTGCTATGAATTATCCTTTGAAAATTAATTATTCTTTAAAAATGGACCAAAAAGAATACTACGAATTTTGTATGTAATTACTACGAATTATAAATTATAATTCGTAGCTTTTCAAAGAAAATTTGTAGCATCTCAAATGAGCCACGCCCAAACACGACATTAGCACCGCGCTCAAAAAAGACATTAACAAGTTAATGTCTTCTTTGGATGCAGAACTTAATGTCTTTTTTGGGCGTGCGACACCTTCATCTTCCCCAGGGAAATCGGTCGGACTGGTTTTTCTCCGGCAGCGTCTGACAGGGTTGCTCGTCGACTCAGTGTAATTGGGTTGCGCCGTCATCTTTGTTCCGGCGCCGAAGCTCCGACTCAGTCAAATCGGTTTCGTCGTCTTCGTGCCGACGCCGGCTGATGCGACTAATTTGGGGTTAATTAGTTTGCCTAAACTACCCCTAATCCGTATATTAATCGTTGAATTAATTTGATTTTATTTGATTTAGATTTAATCTGAGCCATTAATTAAATGAAATAAAGGGATGAGATTAGTTCTTATTTCTCACCGTAACAACACTTCTCACAGGAACCGTACTCTATTATATAAATGGAAATGTTCAATTGTTGTTTTTTTATCAGGTTCAATCATTGTTTTTTTTACAAAGGTGATATTTTTCAAAAATGTTGACAAACAACCATTACACAACCAAAACAAGGTACAACCTGTAACAAAAGAAAACTAAGAACCCCTGCTAAAGAATACCAAAACACACAGCAACAAAGGCAAAAGCCTCACAAAACCAGCAACGCCATGTGAAACTAAAGCACAAAACCCTGTCAAACCACAAGCACCTGTACGAAGGATGAAACAATTACCGACAGATTCTATCCATCTTCTATCTTCAAATATAATATCTGTGATGTTAAGTGCGCCTATTTTCATCCTTAGATACCCAAAAAAAAATTTCAATGTTTTTGATACTGAAGGAGCTTCATCTTTAAAAAGTTTTGAGTTTCTTGCTATCCAAATTTCGTACGCCGCCATTGAAATAGCAGCCGCCATCATTCTTGTTCTCAAAGCATTTGCAAGAAAGGTATTAAACCACGGGATCAAGAGGTGCGAAATAATTGGCATACCACGGACCTTGAGGAACTGAGCCGTTACCTCCACGACTTCTTTAGAAAACTGATAGCGAAAGAAGAGATGGTCTCTAGATTCAGCGATTCTTACGCATAACACACAAGAACTATCCACCATAGATCCCTTGTTATTTAATTTGTCCCTAGTCAATAGTTTGTTTATCGTCATTAGCCACAAGTGAAAAGAGCTTCTAGAGGAATTGAATCTATTCCATACTAGTTTATGCCAATCAGTACTCTCCGTATGCCTCGTCAAAGTATTATAAGTGTCCAAAACCGTGAAGCCATTCTCTGTACCCTTCCAATGAATTCTATTTTGATGGATAGTAATACATTTCTCACTTAACGTCTTACACACCTCAAGATCCTTGATTATCCAAGTCGTCTTATTAGAATTCTCGACTTGCCACCAATCTCTACCTTTAGTCCAATATGTTCTCGTACATGCTTTCCACACACTGTCAAATTCATTCCGCATTTCCCATAATTGATTCAGCCTCATCACTTCATTCATGATAAATAGGTTCTTCAAGCCCAGACCACCTTCTGCTTTAGCCTTGCACGCCTCTTTCCAGCACACCAGAAAACCTCTCTTGTCTAAAGCATTACCTTTCCATAAAAATCTAGCAAAAATGGAGCTGACTGTATTAAGAACTTTTCGAGGAAGGATGCACATCCGAGCCCAATAATAAAGAATAGATTGAAGGATGGATTGAATAAGTAATCTTCCACCAGCTCTAGAGAGAAATATGTTGCACCATGAATGAATTTTGCCCGTAATTCTATCAATCAAGCTGCTGCAATGCTGAAAACTAATAGCTTTTGAGTTTAAAGGAATGCCGTGGTATCTCACAGGGAGCTTCACAACAGTTGTACCAAGGATCTGTTCCACCCAAGTTTTCTTGTTATCTGGCATTCCTGCGACGAACACCTGACTCTTCGCCAGATTGATAGCATGTCGCTGGCTCGCTGCTAATAATCTATCCATAGTCTTTTTCAGTGTAGTAATAGAAGAGATTCTTCCGCTAGAGAAAAGAAATAAATCATCTGCAAAAAGAATATGTTTCAGATCAATCCTGTGGCACTTTGGGTGATAATAAAAACCAAATTTCATATCCAGCTTTGCCCGAAGGCGAGAAAGGTACTCCATTGCTTTCAAGACTAAAAAGGGGGACAATGGATCTCCCTGACGGAGTCCTCTCTTGCCCTCAAAATAGTCGACCATTTCGCCATTAATAAAGACTGCGAAGGATGAGAATCTCAAACACATTTGAACCAAGAAATAAACTTGAGGAGAAATTTTAGCTCGTGAAGCATAGATTCCAAAAAATCCCAGCATATAGTGTCATAAGCCTTCTTTAAGTCGATTTTCCAAGCTACTCTTTCGCTGATGGTTCTTCTCCCGTACCCAGCCATCAACTGTTGAGCTACATTAACATTTCCGACTATGGATCTTCCCTTAACAAACGCTCCTTGAGCCTGATTTATGATATTTGGCATGTTATCCTTTAATCTGACTGATAACAGACCCGATATTACCTTGTAAACCACGTTACATCAAGAAATAGGTCTAAACTCATCTGGATAAGAAGCTGAGTTATTCTTTGGAACAAGGGCTAACGCAGTTGAATTTAACCGCTCTGGTAGGGAGTTGTATCTCAGGCAGTGACGAATGCTACAGCAGAACTCGGGACCAATTAAAGTCCAGTTCTTCCTGAAGAAACTATAAGAAAATCCATCTGGATCCGGGGACTTGTCAATACCAATGGCGCTGAGGGACTTCCAAATCTCTGCATCTATTGCTTCCCTAACCAGCCCCCTACACCAGTCCCCTTGCACAAGCTTCCCTGAAGAAACCGAGTTGCTGTAAATTGCAACAGGAACCGTTGACTGGCCTAAAAGGGACTTAAAGTAGTTTGCAAAAATACAGTGAATCTGATTTTTATCGGAAGAGAAGTCAGCTAGCTTAACTGTCTTAATATTGTTCATGCTTCTCCTGCCCTTTAATATGTTGTGAAAAAAATCTAGAGTTGATATCACCTTCCTTAGCCCATTGAATCGGACAATGATATGTTGACCCCATGGGTCACCAACCCTGTCTAGGTGGACGCTGAGATGGCAGTCATGTGGAAACTAAATCAGCAATATTCAATTCTAATTAAGCATTTATTGTCCCAACAATCAACTGCTGTTCATTTGTCATTTAATATATACGTTTAACATTTATTGTGGTGCCAATTACCTTAATTATCTATCTTTCAAATTTTAGATTATCTATGATCATAAATTCAAAAAGGAAAAAAATAAATCTGAAATCTGAAAACTTAATGTTCATCACTGTCACACTGATCATATTTTCCTTTTTTTATTTATAAATTGAATATGTTTTCAATAAACAAAATCTGAAGAAAAAGCAACTCACTGCAACAGATTCGTTGATTATCTAAGCTAAGCCTTGATTGCATACTTAGTGGAAAGTACATCTCCTTCTTCTTCCTCTCACTTTCACCCTTCAGGGACACCCTTCACTGAGAATGGAATATCCAGAGAAGAAGCCTGCCACAATCTTGTGTTCACCCCATGCTTTAACTCGTTCGGCGGAATGAAGATCTTCTTCCCTAACATGCTCAAATGGATCGGCCGCGCCGGACTGCATCTCCACAAAAAGTTAGCAGCCGAGATCCGCTCCGCCGTCAGATCCAACAACAACCAGGTCACCATGGCTGCCATCGAGTCCGTACAGATCCTCAAATCCACCGTCTACGACGGCGAGAAGCTTCTGAAACGCGTGGTGTGGTCGAACGGGCCGGAGCTGGGGTGCCTTTTAATCTACTTTATTAGTTGATATTCCAAATGCTTTCTTTTGAATACTGATGGTTAGAAGTTGTAGCCACTGCCTATCAAAAAAAATTTGTAGCCACTGGAGTATGAAACCTATATGCAGTCACTTGCTTTTTTTGGGAATGTATATTGTTTTAAGTTTAGATAATGGAAGATAAATTATGATTTAAATTTCGAATTAATCACAGTAAAATCATGCAATAAAGAATTTCCAAAGCTTTTTCATCTTAAAATAAAGTGCCAATTTTATTCATTCGGATAATTTCCAACAAAAGAAAACATAAAAACTTAAAAACATCAATCAATGTTGATGATTTCATGGGTCATGCTAGTATTGCCTTCATCCACACCGGTCGTAGCCAACTTCACTTCTCCTTCCACCTCCTTCATTTTGACTGCCTTAATTCCAATTGGTTCAGTAATAAGCTTGATTTTTTTGTTTGAAGGAGGAGTTTCCTAGAAAAGCTTCTTCTTAAACTTGGGAGTCTTGGAACCGGTTTGAAGAGTTAAACAAGCTTGCTCTTCAAACATTGTCATCAACATGACAAGTGGTTCGTCCATAGCAAGGACATTCTTCAAACTGGTTGTTTTCTCCATCATCATAAAACGCTTCATAAGCTCTTTCACTTCTATAGTCAGCTGACTATGACTCGCTACTGTTCCTTCGTACAACGACTTCATACCGTTGGGTGAAATTGAAACAAACTTTGAATTTTCCATTACTCACAAACACTCTTTTGACCTTGAAAATTTCTGATGTTTTAGTTTGAAGATTACATGAACAACACATCTTATTTATGATTGTCTTGGTACTTCACAACTTGAAACCAAAATTGGTTTAGAAATACGAAGAGTTTATTCCTTACCTCTTCATGCTTATGTGAAGAAAAGTAGTTGGCTGGTTTGTTTCTTAGATGATGCAGTGAATAAAAATTGCAGCAAAGTAGTTGGCTGTTGTGTATTTGCCGATTCAAATCACACGCATATCCTTGCAGGGTGACGAGAAAGAAAATAAGATTAAAGCTTCTTATTCATAGTCATGCAAGAAGCTTTGCATGCAAAATTTTGATTCAAATATGCAACTGCTTGGTTTCATGGAAAATGTGTGAACTGTGAAGATCACACCAGCCAAGGCTCACATGAGTCACATACAAGTATTCAAAAAATGTAAAAAATTGAGTCTTGACAGCATATTACACATCATGACATACAAGTTTTCAAAACATGTAAAAATGAGTCTCGACAGAAGATTACATAGCAAGAGCCAACATCCCACAGATTACAAATTGAACTTGATATTCTCACTGAAAAACAAAATTAATGATAGATTATGGGAAAAATGCTAAACATCAATAATATCATTTTGGCAAACCGTTGAAAATGGCAACAAATTAATTGCAAATGGCAACATAATTGGAAATGACAACATAATTACAAACCAACATAAATGCCTCGATATAATGTTGCAAATGTAATAGTTTCATTTTACGGAGTAGTTAAAAAGGTTCACTCACACAATATTTTAAAACTTGCGTCAGTCACACGGTACATACATGAGTGTCCTACTCAATGAGCAAATTGAACTAAAGGCTATTCTCATTGAAATTTCTTGGTGTGGTCCTGCAAAAATTAAAATAAATAAGTACAAAAATGATTATGTAACTGTTAATCAAATATTGTATTAAAATAATTGTTTACCTATAACACTTGAAACGGTGGATTTCCTGTTATTTGTTGATACGGAAAAGAAGAACTCTACATATGCAAAAAAAATTCTTTAAAACTAAAGTTTAAACGTATTATAAAGATTAAAACTATTTATTTTTTATATAAATTCTTACCGATGTAAATGTGAAAGGAGGATTAACTAGAACATTGTGAGGCATTGCAATATTGCATACGGGTGATTGAACTGTATAAGTAGAAGTAACTGATTATACACCAATAAACCATCATAATATAATAACATAAAGTAATAAAGTGTTATATATCTGGGTATACATCTGACTTTCATAGGGAGCCTTGGAGCTACTTCCCGACTGTTTTATTTTTTTCTATGGCGATCGATCTCATAACCTTTTCTTTTTGTTGGTCGTCTACCCTTACCTCTTTTATCAGTAGGATCACTCACACGGGGAAGATTGTCGCCGTTCGTTTCCAACTCGCTAACTACTGAAACATTTCCAGTGATAATTCGCCTACCATAAACCTTGCCAACATTATCCAAGCATCGTGTCATGAGGCCCTGATCATCACCTATAATTGATCTTGCCTTCAAACTCAAATCAGATAGAGCACTCATCACTTCATCATATAACCTATCATTTGTCATAGCGAATGTCGATACGGGTTCAAATAAGCTTTGCATTTTTTCAAACATCTTCATCTCCTTTGGTTTTATCTTAAGTAGAGAATAATAAGGCACCGGGATTTTGAGATGTTCTCTAGGCAAGTCGTTTCTCCATCGATCCAATATGTACTTTTCTGGAACAAACTCGAGTTCTTCTTCATGGATAGCACACAATAAGTGACTGCATATAATTCCTTTAAATTCAAAATTTTTGCAATCACATCTCATTTGCAATAATTCTTTATCCATAGTGACATGATAAATGGTGCGTTTAGTTTTGCCATATTGTTGCCTCCTCACGGTAACATCATATTCACTATAATTCCCATTGCCACGAATTTTTACAGCATTTGCGTAGGTCATTTCCTTAACTTGAATTTGAAACTCAACGAACTTTCTTGATGTACATGCTCAAATATATGCTCGGTTGGATCTAAAAGTCTCTTTGTCCTCTTCCTTACTCTTTTTTTTGCCAATGCAAATCCAAATTGCTCCACAAATTGCTTCAGTGTTGTGTTGATATTGAGAAAGCCTTTAAAAAAGAAGTTCATACCCTCGCTCCTTTGGGTGCTAGACATGCCAGCCCAAAACTTATCCTCGAAATAGATAGGGACCCAGTGATGCCTTTGAGCATACATATCGCTACACCAGCTATTATTCTCAAGATCATATGTAGCTATCCACTTTTTCCATAACTCTTCAAAATCAGCAATGGTGAATGAATCATGAAGAGCATTACTCAGTCCTTTTCGAACTTCACTCCAATGAGGATGTTATTTAAATGTTTTTTAGCATTTCTCATTATGTGCCATATGCACCATCTGTGTTCAGTATGTGGAAAACCCTCTTTCACTGCACGTCCTGTAACATTAAAAATAAATACATATATGTAAATAGTTAAAATATATAAGTTACAGAATATAAAAAGAAAGTAAAACTATATTGATATTAAATGGAAAGTTGGTAATAACATATACTATGTCGGTTATACTGATTTTATAGAATATAAAATAAAAGATAAGGATTATATTATTTGTTATGACGATATCTTAATTATTGTATTTTTTGCCACTAAACTCTGAGAAGGGAATATATCATAAAATAAAAGGAAAAAAATAGAAGTAAAACTAACCTATAGATTTGCACTGATCAGTTAAAATTCCTGTTGGAGCCTTATTGGACATGCATGCCAACCATGCATTGACCAACCAAACAAAGTTAGCGACTTCTTATCCGGCTAACAATGCACACCCAAAAAGTATGGACTGACCATGATTATTGACACCGATGAAAGGAGTAAATGGCATCTTGTACCTATTTGATACGTAAGTAGTATCAAATGAAACCACATCTCCAAAGTCCTTGTATGTTGCTCTACTCCTGCCATCCGCCCAAAAGACATTTTTCAATGAATCGTTTTCGTCGGTATCATACATGTAAAAGAAATTTGAATGGCTGGAAATCATCTCACAAAAATGCCTCCTCATCGCCTCAAAATCTCCTTGTTGCAAGCTTAATCATCTATTCTTACTAATCAAGTTACGACAATCCCTCTCATTAAAAGGAACATTGTCATGACCACCATACTTCACTACAATTGAATTGTAGTTTTTTGCGATCGGAACACCAACCATGTCATTTTCTAAAACGGTTTTCTTATTTTTGGCACTGATATATTTGTAGTTCTTCATGAATTTGGAATTTGCTGGATTGCAAGGGTGATTATGTTATAGTAGAACCCTTGTTAACTTCCATAATCCATCGGGGCAAGCTGATGCATTTACCTTAAATTGACAACCCGTAACAGTAGTGTTAGTTGCTCGTTAAGGATTGTTTGACTTCGATTTGAACTTTCCCTCCTTTGAGCAAACCAACCTTAGCCTCATACAATTACTGAAGTCTTCAATATGGCTGTTTCGTTCAATGAAAACTTCATTTGTTGTGCTTGTTCCTTTGATTCTCTCTGAACTTCTAATTCGTATCTAAAATCCATTAGCTTGTCCATATTCATGGCAATGACGAAGCATCTCATCAGCGGATCCAAACATCATCCCAATATACGGAGGAATAATTTCCTTTTCATCAAGAACCACGTTGAGCATTTGATCACCCTCAGCATCATCATTATCAAATAAAAATCTCCATCTATTTCTTGATTAGGAGATGGTTATCATTTTCCAAATCTATATCAAATTCATCATCGGAATCACAAGTATTATGTCTCAAATGTATGGTGTCCTCACCTTCATCTTCTTCAATAGAACAATCAACATTCAAATCAAAATTTTGTAGATGATTCATCTCTCATGCATAAAAAAATGGTTAATTACAAAACGATTATCTGTTATGCATATTTAACAAAATCCAGTAGCTTCCATTTATGAGTTTTCTGTTAAAGTTTGATTTGCACCATGCTAGTTCTAATATAAACGATTTATCATTAGCTTGATAACAGAGAAGTTCTAATAGTTAAACAATTTATAACATAGTTAAACGATTTGAATCCAATTAGCTTGATAACAAAATCCTAATATATCTCCAATAGTTACTAACAGAGTAAGTCATTATAAAGAAGGAAAAAATATAACAGAATCCAACTAGCTTAAAACAAAATCATAATATATCTCCAATAGTTACTAATAGAGTAAGTCATTATAAAAAAGGAAAAAATGAATTTACAATATACCTGATGATGATAATAACAATTGAATGCCTTGATTTTTAAGGCACCGATTTGATCGCATCTCGTTAGCTAAATCAGATATTATAGTATGAATAATTTTCTGAATGATCTCCTGACGGTGACGACTCTGAGTTGTGATCTTTGATATATCAATTACAGGTAAATAAAGAACTTTTATATCTTCCTGGGGTCTCTGCTCAGGTGGAAATATGTCATCAAGCTACAATGGCGGACAACTGCTGTACCAGTTTAATACCATTTCATTTTCATCCATTTGGAGACAAACACCACAAATCCAGGGACTGCTAAAGATCAATTATATGTCTGTCTATGCTCTATATATATATTATCCAGACAAAAACCAGCAAACAAATAAGTTCCGGCATTATTAAATAAATGGAAAGGTTCAATTTTTGTTATTTGTAAGCACAAGTGTGAATAAAAAAAATACTGCAACTTTGAATGCAACTACTAATATAAGGTCAACTTAAATCTGACATTATTATAAGTAACAAGGAGTGCGTACCTGTTTACATAATCCCAAATGAAGCAGCTTTGATTATTGTCCAAAGCAACCTCAGGTCACAAATGGCTGGAGATAATTAAATAAACATGGAAGACAAGGACATGGAGTTTGACTTCCTGTTAACAGCTTTGATAAATATAAACAGATATAAGATCTAACACGCCAGTTACGCATACTTGACTTCCTGTAATCTTTTGTCACAAGTTACCATTTATAACTGATAAGCACAGATGCTAAACCCTAAACTCAAACACCTACAAATAACTAATGGAATATATTGAGTTTTACAATAATGGTACAAACAGAAACAGCTAGCAATGTATGTTGAATGATTTAACTTTTGGCAGCTGCAACAACAGACCAAGTCCTTGTGTTTTTGTAGGCTAATGGGTAATCCGTCAAGAGTATATTATATAACAATCAATCCAAAATAGATGTCACAATATGAGATTGCTACAAAGAGCTTGCAGAACAGTCGAAAGTTGAAACATACCATTAGCATGAATTGGTTTGAGGAAACAATAAGAGGCAATTCCTTATTCTGAGGCTGGTTGGGGAACAAGCTTGTAGGGCCTCAAGGCTCCATCAGTGTCACCTTGGTTGGCAACATAGTTCCCGAAGAAATCTTTGTAGATGAAGGACTTAAAGAGCTGAGGGCTACCTTCGTTGACAAGACACTTGGCCGGCTCAATCAGACTTTCATTGGTTGGTGAGAAGAATGTTGCCAAGGTTGTCCTAGCAGTAGTTGTGTTTGTGATCACTCGGTGCTCAGCACTCCTCAGCTTCCCATTGCTTATAATATGCACTCAAACATGTCCGGACATGAATATCTATGTGTCAACTTCTGAAGAAATCTAATGCAGAAAAGAAGAAGAAAAAAGTTTCAAGATTCAATAAAATGGAAAATTCCCCAGGTGCCATCTTGACAAGTATGTGTACCGAATGCCGCTTCACTTCTTTTTGAAATAATGTCGAAGCAGTAAAAATACATGTGAAACGTGAGCAGACTTTGGTACCTGCAACTGGCAGCCGACATTGATGACAAATGCATTAGGGAGAGGCTCAACACCAAACCAACGGCCATCTTTGAAGACTTGAAGGCCATAAACATCTTCTTGGTAGAGGACAGTAACAAGGTTGAAATCACTGTGTTTGGGTAAACCCAAGGTTAGAGTTGGGTCAGGACAAGGTGGATACCGGTTAATGGATAGTACTTGATCCTGGCTCAGTTCGTTGTCGAAGTAGCCTTCTTCAAGTCCTAGACCTTCACAGAACAAGTCTAAGATCCTCAAGGCCAGTTTTCTGACTTCAGTCGAGTATAACCCAACTACATCTCTGGAAGTGAAAAACCATTCTTGTCAGAACACCAAAAAATTTTGAGTTACAAGATAAAGGGCCGTTGAAAGTGTACCGATAATTGGCTGGTTTTTCAGGCCAGTATCCGATAGAATCAGACAGAGGATGACACGGGTGTCGCAGATTGTCTCTCCAGTAGTGGATTTTTTCATTGACGTAGTTTATGCTGCTAGTACAAAGCTTGCATGGCCTTCTAGGATCAACAGAGTAAAGACTTGCTTTATCTTCATCAGGCAAGTCGAAAAAATCTTTCATGACATCCATTGTCTCACCAAGCAACTTATCATCGACTCCATGGTTTATCACCTGATACACAAAAGTTTCATCCCCTCAATGTTTCCTGATTTTCTTAAAAATGAATAACAAAGTAAAGCGTGACAGTAGACTGCAGAATACGAACCTGGAAGAACCCGAATTCTTTGGAGGCAAAGATAATTTTCTGAATGATCTCCTTACGACTCTGAGTCATGACCTTTGATATATCAATTACAGGTAAAGTGGTGCAATAAGGAATTTTTATATCATCGTGGGGTCTCTGATCAGGTGGAAATATGTAGTCATGCGGCAATGGCTGAGAATTGTTGTACCAGTTTGATACCATTTTCTCCATTTCGAAACAAACTCGACAACCCAGGGACTGCTAAAGATCAAGATGTCTGTCTATGCTATATACATATTATCCAGACAAAAACCGACAAACGAATAAGTTCCTGCATTTTTATATAAATGGAAATGTTCAATCTTTGTTATTTGTAAGCACAAGTGTGAATAAAACAATACTGCAACTTGAATGCAACTACTAATATAAGGTCAAACTTAAATCTGACATTACAATTTACAAGTAACAAGGAGTACCTACCTGTTTACATAAACCCAAATTCGCTTTGATTATTGTCCAAAGCAACCTCCTGTCACAAATGGCTCAAGAAAATTAAATAAACATGGAAGACAAGGACATGGAATTTGACTTCACGTATTTAACAGCTTTGAAAAATATGAACAGATCTAATACACCAGTTACACGACAGAACAAGTGTATAATAATGCACGATGATCCAGGAACAAGTGTACAACATATAAGTGTCATATAATTGGAATCTGTAACATGAATTGTGGTTGCTCGGGTTGCTCAAATGAACCTAGAAGTGATCAAGCTCAAGCTTTATAAAGAGCTTGTATAATAAGCAGATTTCCTATGCTGTCTGCATGACTTTAACTAAGGCTTTGGCAATGCCTTCATGTTAGGCACACCACATTGAGGCTTCTTCTTTAAATCTTCCAGAATTTGTTTAGCTTCTGCTAGATCACCTTCAGCATTCGGCCCATGCCTTTCATAAGCATCAATTGCTTGCTGCTGCATTTTAATTGCTGTGTCGTAGCTGCATCAAACAATATATACATTAGCCTCCTTATTTAAGGTAACTAGTAGTTGGAAATAGTTCATAGACATTGATCATACATAAACTAGGCTATCAAGGGGTTCTTGAATTTCAAACCTAAATTCATCGAAGAACCTGTCTGCTAATTGTTGTTCAACAAAGAAGAAGATTTGACAACTAGAAAATTACAAGATACGACCACGACGTAATTTGACTAAAACAACTGCAGGACTTCCAGCAAAACTAACACACATATACATCTCTATTCTGAAGCGAGTCATGACAAGGACATGCAAAAGTTAAACAGATACATTAATATTATTGAAATAAACTAATAATCAAGAGTATACTTACCTCCCCATGGCGCTATATGCTTTTGCAATATTCTGACATGCTTCGATGGTATCCATATGCTGAGGACCGACTGCAACATCCATAATTGATTTAGCCATTCCAAACATCTTTACAGCTAACTGGTGTTTACCTAGCTCTAAATACGCAGATCCTAAATTGCTATAAATATATGCCACACTGTAATGTGAGGAACCAAAGCACTCTGTCATAATTTCGACTGCACTTTCTAGATAAGGGATGGCCTGAGACACTTTTCCCGTCAGCATAAGCAAATGTCCTATTCTGGCAGAAGTGCTTGCCAGCGAGTGCTGCTCTTGGGGAAGCTTTTCCAGCATATTCAATGTTCTTTGTAACAATTTAATTGCGGTTTCAATTTCGTTCATTGTTTCATACTGCATAGCTATTTCCACATAAGACTTGGAAACATCTGCAGGCTCCTCCTTTTCTTTCTTCTCAAGTATTCCACGTGCGATTTCCAAGCACCTCTTGGCATCACGAAACTTTTCCAAATTACACAGTGCTTTCCCCATCGAGATAAACACTGAAGCCCGCATCTCACTATCTTCATCAGTTCGCTGAACAACAATCTTCAAAGTCTTGACAGCCTGGTCATATTTTCCGATAGCAATCTGCATATTAGCAGCATCAATCCCTGCTTGAAGCATATCAGAACCAACACCCGAATTCTTCAAGACCTTTCGTGCCAACTGATTCTGCTTCAATGCTTCCTCATGCATTTCCAACCCAGTATAAATCACACCCAGAAGCCTCCTATCATGGGCAACCTCCACGGAATCAGCCCCTAACTGCAGCTCGTGTATCTGCAACGCCTTCAAACAGTACGGCAAAGCCTGCTTCAAATTCAAAGCCCCCGCATAAACCTCGGCCAAATCCCTATTCGCTTTACCCACTTCGCAACTATTCTTCCCAAGCATCATCTCTTTGATCTCTAAACACTTCTTCAAATTCTCTAAAGCCTCCTCCCTTCTACCCAGTGCAGTCTTCACATTCGCCATTACCTGATGCACCCCGTGAAGCATCGCCTGCACTTGACCCTTACTCAAACCCTCCTCCTCCTCTTCTAAATCACTGATCACCTTATCAGCTCTATTTAAATACCCTAAACTCTCTTTAAAATTCTTCAAACTGAAATTAACAGAACCCATCAACTGCAAAGCCATCGCAACTGACAAATTAGGTTTCTTACAATCCTCACCAAATGCATTCAAGGCTCTGGTAGCAAAAGACAGTGCCTTTTCCGGATTCTCGCCTTCCTTATCAAGTTGCAACCCTAATTTCAACAAAGCCAATCCCAATCTCCGCTCGCTGAACTCATCCTCCATTTTCTTAAACGCAGCAAGCATCTCATCGGAAGTCTTCGCCGACTCGAAAGCCTCCTCAAGTTGCCGCATTTTTTCATTCTTCCTCCCCCTGGACGACACACGCGTCGGTTTCTCAACAAAGTGGTTGAAATTTTCGGACTTCCCGAGCATTGCTGGGGACATGGAAGAGGGCGTAACTGATGACGTTCTATATTGTCCATCGCCGACCGCAGACGACAATTGAGAAGAAGAGTTGCGAGAATGAAATGAATTTAGAGTTTTGTAGCGCTTCAAGCGCGAGAAAAGTGAGATCGAAACTCTTCTCATTTGATTTTGATTTTCGCGAGATTGAAAATTTGCAGGGACGTCAATTCTACAAAACCCTCGAGTGAAACCCTAGTCTTGGAACAGATGACTCCACATAAAAACGATGGCGTTTTAAGGTCTCATATTAGTTTCCAGCTATTTGAAATTTTCAACTTTCTTCACAAGAGTCGAGCATAGGAATATAAAGCAGGGAGGGAGATTGGCCTGTGTGTAAACTACAAAGATGGAATCAATATGTTTCCATCATGTGAGACTTTTGCTTCATTGTCATTGCACTAAATGTATGTACATAAAACTATAAAAAAAATACGAGGGCGGGCATGTTTCTTCACCAGTTTTGTTCCTGATTAGCACAAAGAAACTTGGATCTTTCCTGAAAGGAAATGAATGAGCTCCTTCAGAAGTTGTTGTTCCAATCTCTTGTATGGTTTTTATTCATTGAGAAATCTGGAGGGTAGTTGAGCTCGGAGTCGCTTGTGTTGTCTGGATTCATAGTAGGAAAGGGAGGATTGGGATATACATCATCGAAGTGGAGTTGGATCCCGCCTTCTTCTTCAATGTCATCCATGAAGGTTGTACGCGCCAAGTGATGGCGGGAGTTTCTCAAGTCGAGATCCTGTTCCTGCTCCTCCAGACTTTTTTCCGAGCTGTTGTCCAAGTAGCTGTCGGAGGTGTTGTGAGGGTAGGAGTTGAGGTTGGGGTTGTTGAAATTAGGAGGCTCGAGGAAGCTGGCTTCAGGCTGACGAGCATATACAGGTGCCGTGTATTCTGGAGGCTCGAGAAAGCTTGCTTGGGTTTGGTCCCGGTGAGGATTTAAATTAGTCCTTGCCCACCACTGGCTTCTCATATCCTTGCCGGACAGTTTGTTGTCTGAGTCATTAAGCTGTAGCACGCTCTCTTGGAAGAACGGTGTTGAGGTAGATGCGCCCATGTGGCTTTGCAGTCTGTCCTCAAACTGGTGCTCCCAAAAGTTTCCATCGTCATGTCCTTGATTTGTCAGCCCAGTCGGATTCCAGACATCATCAGCGGTGCCCACATCAATGCTGACATCTGTTATTTCCCTTACGGTGCCACTGGCATGATGCTTAGGCACTGAAGTATAATACCAATCCAGAATATACGGATGGCTTTCCTGATAAGCGTCGATCGGCCATAAACCACCCAAGTCATATCCAACATTAGGTGAGTTTAATGGCATTTCCCTAGAAAAAGAGCTTCCACGATTTCCTTGGCCTCTGAATGTTGTATTCCCACGCCACATTGCAGAAGGTGAATATGAGTTCCTAGTGCCATAATTCCTCAATTTTTGTTCCTTGAAAAGCCTAAGTGTCGACAAGAACTGCTTTCCCTGAGCACTAGGTTCCCATGAAGGATAGCTAAGATGAAAGCTGCAGCAAAATAAACAAATAAAAAGCTTCAAGAAGTGATCGTCACAAGCATCTAACCTGCAGAGCTTACTGATGTGAGAATACCTTAGAAATGATTTTTCCATTTTCCCCTGGGAACTTCTTTGATACTTAGCAGTGTTAATAGGCGAGCCATAGTTAGCATTCCCGTGTGCTTGAAAATCAAACGTGCTAAAGCTGATGATGCAAATATTATAAGTTATTCAGAAGACCAAGACATATTGGAAAGGCATCATGGGTATGACAGCAAAACTTCCAAGCATAGCTTACGGACAATGAGCATTTGAATATTTATAATTTACAGCTTTTGATGCTGACCTGCAAACATGACCAACGCCTTCAACATTCACGGTAAAGTCTGCTATATACTTCAATATGTCATCCACCCGCTGCAAAAACAAAAGTAGTTTTTATGATAACAGATTTTTCTAACACGGGAAATATCAAGATATCGTCACACAATAGCAGCTAACATACCGGGGGTACAACGAATATAAGCAGATATGGAGTCAGGAATATTGACGCCATTTCTTCCAGTAGCATCATGCCAGTATACTGCAGTAGAAAGAAAAAATAAAGCAAGCCTCATAAATGAGCCATTTCGACCTGAGCGGATTCTTATTGCTAAAGTTATCCCTCATGTGAATCATAACTCCGTTGGATGAAGCATAAGCGGCAAGGTCTTAACAGAAAAATAAGATTTGATGCACAAGGGAAAAGGTCCCTTGCAGATTATTTCTTTAGATTTGTAGAAGTTTTCTTTCATGTATTTAACTAACATATGGAAACTTTATTTACCTGAAAGAGCGTTTCAAATTCCATCCGTACTCTCTCCGTATTGACTTTATTCCTCCATCTTTTAGGCATATAATGAGTGTGTTGAACGACTAAAGACATAGTTCCTTCTGGGTCAAGAACCAGAAGCTCATCAACAATTGCAGCGCGGCTAATAGCTGTTATAGTTCCAAAAACAGCAGCGTACCAGAACAAATTGCGACCAAAGATCTGGAAAGATTGAAACAATAGAACATATGTATCAATAGAACAAAACATATACATAGCAGAAGCCAGAGCAGAAATGATCACTTACATGTCCCTCCAGCAGGGACTCTTCCAAGAATGCAATGATGATCAAGATAGCAGCAAATCCACCAGATACAAAAGAGATGAATTTCGCAATTACGGATATGATTGGAGAAGGAAACTGCTTTACATAACCTGAAGCATGCACAAGGCTGCTATTGATTCGATGCCTGAACAAATGATCAACCTGAAGGACCATAGTGGGATTAATTATAAGATGCATCTAGAGATAGTCTAAAACTAAAACCTAAATAATTTGTACCTCATTGAACTCCCGAAGGATCCACCTAGACAAGTTTGACCATCTTCTTGATGATGCTGTGCTTGGGTGATTATAGAACTGTTCCGCATGCCTCAAGAATAGATAAACTAACATGAAAATGATAAGGAATGGAGAAAGCAGTAGCATCACAAGGCCAACTAGGATAAGCCTTTTCTTCAACATTGTAGGATTATCGATAAAATCTCTTCTGATGCAGAAATTCCTGTGGAGCGTGTATTGAAAGAAAAATAAATGATCATCATATGTATCTTTCAAATGACAAGTGATAAGAAGCACAGATGCATCACATGTGCTGTCATATCGCAAACGTCAAGAAGGAAATTATCAGCGGTCAGTTTCACACTATTTACATATAATTCGATCTCAAGAACATACCTATCAAACATGCTCTGCAGTACACACCAATTCAAGGTCCACTCGAGGGTCTTGGTCAGGAAAAGACGATATTGCTTACTATCTGAGCCAACACTAACAGTTGGACCAGCACCAGGAACCCATGACGAGATAGGAAAAGCAATGATTCCCTTATTGACCATCCCAATCAAGTAGTTTTCCTTCCTCATTAACCGCATCACCATGTCATGAGCAGAAAGATCCTTGACCACACAAATTTGTTGGGAACTTTGTAACCGAACCATCTTTTCCAGCACGGCTGCCCATGGCATGGTCTGAAGTTCATTATCGGTAATATGCAAGCTGCAAAAAAAGAGAAGAAAAATTGATTAATAATCAGACAATATAATCTTTCATGTGTTTAAAATTGGTGAAAGCATGGAGAAAGAAAATACAAAACCATTTCTGAAACTCACTTTTGATGATAGAAGTTACGGATCGCAAGAGTGTCCTTCAGCTGTGCAAAAAACCTAAAAAAGCAGAATATAAAGTAGACCGAAAATATGGCAAGATACCCCATTATGATGGCCTTAGAGAGTGTAAAAGGCGTTAATGGGTGCTTGTGTAGTGCTTCCTTTGAAAGATCACACGGCTTTATTCCAGATTCAACTGCATCCATCCCACATTTTGCATTTCGGAGTCCATTCCAATCGACGAAAAGCAAAAAGAATCCCGAAAAACATATTGTGAACGCAAGGCTCAAAAGCTCAACTATCCACTTAATTATAATACAGTAAATCCCTTTTTCACAGTAGTAGTTGTACAACCTTTCAAAGAACAAGTCCAAATCTGGTATGGGTTGCACATTTAGGCTCTCGTCATTCAAAAGCGCTGAAGGGCTATCACTGCCAGGGCTAGGTATCCTTCGATAATCTGACAATTCAATTTCAGGGTGCACATCATCTTCCAGAAGTCCAGCATTCAAAGAAGATTCACCATGGCCTTTCCATTTAAACAAGCTTGAAGTATTTGAGTTTTTTCGCCAACCGGTCATCATTCAAAAACGCTGGCAGTTGGAAGAAACAACTTGTCCATACCCCCCAGACTGCCAACTTAATGCTGTATAAATAAATAATAATTTTATTCTTTGTATATTGTATAAAATATAGCTTAAATAATGACTCTGGGCGCTTTTGACAACCAGAAAACTAGAAAACCTAAGAGGGAAAATTACCGCAGATGCTAATGAAATCGGGCAGAATTGAAAAAAAATCAAAGTAATCAATAATATACAGAGTCATCCACAAAACTCACAAACTAAGTCTTAGGTACACTAACATCGAAGACTCTAAGAAAAGACAAACGTGATGGGGTATATCTGGGGTGATACCAAATGATTTTGAGGTTCCAAAAGACACTACTTTATCTCATATTACATTACTGAGTAGAACAAGTTGTATACCCTAGCTTACAGAACTAGCACGCTCAAAAGTTCAATAAGAACCGTGAGAGAAGGTCATTAAAGAACTAACCAGTTGGGACGGGCTTGTTGCCCTTTTCCGGCTTGGCCTCAGCAACTTCAGAATTTTCTTCGCAAAAGAAACACACAAAATGCTATAAGCATCGAATCAATGTGACCCCTAAAACAGAATCCAAGCTATGAAAACATATCAATAATTCTAGTTCATACAAGTTCAAATATTTTCCTAAACATTGATCAAACAACTCAAATTCCACCAACAATTTAAACACAAAGCTAGCGAAAGTCACATTTAGTCAAACACCCCACATACCAAAAATCAACACATACCCTACAAACTATCATCACACACATATCCACAATTATCAGAAACCCACGTTGACAACTTTCTATTCAATACAATCAAAACAACCAATCGTACCTGAAATCCGCCGACTAAGCTGCGCAATAATCCAACTCCAACCCCAATCCAACTCTCAAGAACTCGATTGTGACAATACCCAGATAGAAATATCGAACAATTATGAGACGATGATCAAATTGATTCTAGAAACAGACCTAATTACAGATTCTGAGGCGATTGAAGGCGAAGAAGGAAAAGGGGGCGAAGAGAGATGCAACCGATTGCGTAGACGATAAAGGGAATTGAATTAGTAAAACAATTAAATCAAATCCAAATTACGATTCCCCGCTGAGGGTTTCTGGGAATTAAAATTTGATCCTTATTGCTTCCGAAATTGTTTATGTGAGGATCTTATAAAGGAGAGAGGAGACGTGAACCATGGCAGCACGCAGCAGCTCTTTGTGTTTATTATTTAAGAAAAAAAAATTAAATTTAATTACAAAAACACTTGTTTGGACTATCGGTTTTTATTTCATATTAGTATCGGACTTTTCTATCAATTTAGTAATTTTGTATCAATTTACTTGTATCTTGTTTCCGAATTTGAGTTTATGAAGAATTTTAAGATCGAAAATTTATGAATTTGGTTATAGAATTTGATGCAAAAAATACTAAATTGGAAAAGAATGATACCTAATTTGAAATGAAGCGATAATTTAAATAATGTTTTTGTAATTTACTCTTAAATATATACTGACTAATTAGAAAATAACTCTTTTTTTACTTTACTTTTTGGACATGTGTCACCTCCACATTTAAAAATACAACTTAATTCAGTGATGAGATTTGGGGTTTCAGGTTCTCGCTTTTTTAGAATTTTCAACCGAACGTCTTCCATACTCTTAAATATATACTAACTAATTATATTATTGTATTGAGTATAATTGGATACAAGGGTCAGCTTTATTTAAATTAAGCTAAATCAAGTGTTTTTATGAACTAAGTTAAAATATAGGGTTTATTCAATAATATTTTTTTGTATTAATATACAATAATCTTATATTCTTATACATTTTATAAATAAAACGGTTAATCTTTCCAAAAAAAATAGAGTGCATTTATCATATTCAATTTAATTTAAGATTTACAATTGAAGTGGTAGTAATTTTTTAATACGGAAATTTGCAGAAGCACATCTCTTGTCTTGTATTTTATTTTATTTTATAGAATTTTACTTTCACATACGTTTTGTTGGGAAACTCAATTTCTACAAGTTAGGATCTGTCCATTTTGACTTATATTTGACTTAACTTAGTTGATCTTAACTGATATTAACTTATAGTGAATGATCTTAACTGATATTAACTTATAGTGAATGATCTTAACTGATATTAACTTATATTAACTTAACTGAAACTTATGTTGATCGATGAATAGTAATATTATGATGATGATGGTTGTAATGATGATGATGAATAGTAATTTTATGGTGATGGTTGTGATGATGATGATGATGAATAGTACTATTATGATGATGATGGTAGTGATGACGATGATGAATAGTATTTTTATGATGATGATGAATAGTAATTTTATGATGATGAATAATAATATACTGATGCTGATGATGGGGGTGATGATGGTGATGAATAGTAATTTTATGATGATGATTAATAGTAATTTTATGATGATGAATAGTAATATACTGATGATGGTGATGGTTGTGATGCTGATGATGAATAGTAATATACTGATGATGATGATGGGGGTGATGATGGTGATGAATAGTAATTTTATGATGATGATGGTATGATGAATAGTATGATAGTATGATGATGATGGTATGATGAATAGTATGATAATATGATGATGATGGTATGATGAATAGTATGGTTGTGATGATGATGATGATGAATAGTATGATAGTATGATGAATAGTATGATGGTATGATGAATAGTGTGATGATGTTGGTATGATGATGAATAGTGTGATGGTATGATGAATAGTATGATGATGATGGTAGATGAATAGTATAATGATGATGGTATGATGAAAAGTATGATGATGCTGGTTATGGTATGATGAATAGTATGATGGTATGATGAATAGTATGATGATGATGATGAATAGTGTGATGGTATGATGATGATGATGGTATGATGAATAGTATGATGGTATGACACAAGTTAACTTAAACTTAACTTAAATGATCTTAACTGATATTAACTTATAGTGACTTATAAGTCGAAAATATAACTTCAATTGGACATGGCCTTAGTTTCTTTGATATAAATATAAATTAATACTAATTTACTATACCTTAAGGCTTATTATTTGGACTTGTTGGGATTGATTATATTTTGGGCCACTGCTCCCCACGGTTCGAAACTCAGCCCGTCACTGGTGTCATGGGCCGGTCCAGCCCATGAGCAGGGTACTCCAATTTACCACATAACTTTTTGAATCTGAATTAGTATTAGGTTCTGTTCATTTGAAGTGAAACTTAATTGATCTTAATTGATATTAATTTATATTAATTGATATTAACTTAACTGAAACTTATTTGGGTCACCACCACCGTCGACCACCACCACCACCGCCGGATGATATGATGATGATGATGTGACAATGATGATGTTAATGATATTATGAAGATATTATGGTTATAATATGATGATGGTGATATGATCATGGTAATTTTTTGATAATGATATGATGACAACGGTGATGATGATGATATGATGATGATATGATACTGCTTTAATGATGATGATGATTATATGATGATGGTGATATGATGATGTTGATGATATGATGATGATAATGATGTTGATGATATTATGATGAAGATGTGATGGTAATGTTATGATGATGAAGATATGATGATGGTGATATGATGATGATATGATCATGGTGAGATGATGATGATGATTTTCTGATGATGATGTGATGTTAATGATATGATAACGATGTGACGATGCTGATGATATGATGATGGTGATATGATCATGATGATTTTATAATGATGATAATGACGATATGATAATTGATTTAATGATGATGTTGGTGATATGATGATGACAATATGATAATGGTCTTATTATGAGGATGATATGATGATGGTGATTATATGATAATGATGAAGATGATGATATGATGATGATGTTGATGTTGATGTTGATGACAATGATATGTTGATATGACAATGACGATATGAAGAAGAAGATGATGATATGAAGAAGAAGATGATGATATGATGATGATGATGATGATATAATGATGATGTTGATTATGATGGTGATATGATGATGTTGATGATGATGGTGATATGATGATGACATGATGATGATGATGATGATGATGATGATGATGATGATGATGATGATGATGATGATGTTAATGATGATATTATGATGAAGATGGTGATATGATCATGATGATAGATGTTAATGATATGATAACCATGTTAATAATATGATGATGATATGATAACAATGTTGATGATATAATGATGATATGATAACGATGTGAATGATATGATGATACAATGATACGATGATGATAGGAGAAACAAACAATTAAAGCTGAGCTCAAAATTAACAATAGGATTTCATATTCAATTCTCATACCTCACAAAAGACTAGGAGAAATCACAGCTGGCCAACCTCACATAAGACTAGGAGAAACAAGTTCAAAGGAATCAAGGATTTATAATAAGAAGAGGAACAGATGACCAAACCTCAAAAATACAGAAAGCCAAAACTGAGTTGATAATTGCGGCGGTAAAGAAATTCCAGCTCATACCATCTTTTTGTAATCATTTTAAGTAAAAAAACCGAATAAAAAGAATCCATATGAATTTCAAAACCTGCAAGGTACCTGCAGCTTGGAGCTAAAAAAACCCGTTCTCCAACTAGGGAAGCCGTGTGATGATCATAAAACACCAAATGATATCATTAGTAAGCTGAACTACTCAGTTGCAAAACTATTCAAACTTTCAGTAACAACAAACTATGAATCTTTTCAACTGCCAGAACGATGGCATGAGCCTCAGCCAACAGATTTGTCTAGCATTTTCTCAAAAATACTGGACTGCATTGTCCATAAACATAGCAACAAGGACTAGCTTCCATTCACAGTCAAAACACTTAAACTACCTAGGCAATAGCACAGCACACCAACAGCTGGACAAAATGAAACAACTTTCACAGCATCAAAAATCCACCAAACAAATTTTGATTCCCTTAACAAAAGAATTTTGTGCAATAGAAAATGAGCCAAGATAAAAAAAAAAGAGCCAAGGGACTCTGAGGAGCGCGATTTCTGAAATTGAGTGCTTATATCTTGCAGCCAGTGGTTAGGCTCAAACAGGACATACTTCAGTAAATTGCCAAGCAAGGGTATGCATTGATCAAGGAGCTACTTTCATACACCATAACCTTATACATACATATTATGGTTTTCATATAATCATTACAGCTGAGAGCTAACCTTCTGGAGTTTCTGTCAAATACACAAGTTTACACTGGGTTAAGCTACAAAATGAATACCTTAGTTTCCAAATATCAATCGGCTCAAGTCAGATTTCGTCCTACATTAGATAAATCCACAACATACACATTCCATCAAGTGCTAAGACCCCACCTGGCATCTCTACGTTTAGCTAGAGCCTAGAATAATGTTTGTCAACAAATTAATTAAAAATTTGTAATCATGATTTTGTAATCACTCATAGCATACACACTTTAGCAAATCAATCAGAATAGCCAAACAATATCTACTTATTGAATCACTGATCAAAGAGTATCAAAGTCCAAACAAAACAAAAAATGCAACTTAAAGCAGCCACTCATCTTGCAATGTCAAACTTCATAACAAAAAATTATTTATAAACTTCAATAGACTAAAATTAGAAATATATTGCCAAAATCTTACCTGCACTCTTTCATTTTGTTTTTCCAAACCCAAATAATCAGTTGGAGTAGATCTCCACAATAGTCAATCATTGAATTCGTTGGATAGCCAATTTAGACAACATACATGATCATAGGCATCCGACGAATTATGAATCTTTTTAATCTCTACCTGGCCTTTGTAACTGTGGATTGAACAAGACCACATAACCAACAAAATTATACTGTTCACTTCCAAGATTCTGCCCCTAATTTGTAGATTATGAATCAAACAAAAAATAAATCCATAACCTTTGAGTTAAACACACATAACCAACACGGTGGTACCATGAAAAAGAATCAATACACTGCCAATCCACTTTTTCCTAACACGTGCCCACCAAGTTCGTTTAAAGATATGAATGCATTCATACTTTCAAAACTCATCCGTTTTGCTTGAAATTTTGGATCAAATGTGTCAACATAAGTTACATAACCCTCAGTCCCCACCACCATAATTCAATGACCAAACTCGGTCTTAATTAGACAAGCAGAGGAAGGAAAAAGCTTTCACGCCAATTCTTCATAAGACACTAATAGTTGATATAATATTTTGGCAAAATAATGAAAGCCATCTACCCAATCAGTTTTCCCACCATCAGTTACATATTTCCAACCATCACTAACAGAGGACTGAAAGTGACTTTATAGAACACAAACTTCATGCCTTGCAGATGATTAAATATAATTTGATAACTAGCACAAAAATGAAAGGTGTTCAAATTCCTCAAGTATAATACCCATATTACTATCTACGCAATCTTTTCTCCCAGATTACCAAAATTTTGCAGAGGATTGAAAGTGACTTGATAGCTTGTAATAACATTCAAAGCTATTTCATGTTTTTACAGAAGATTGAATCGTCTGATAACTACCATAAAAATGAAACACCGATAGTACCACCTACACAATCCATTCTCCTAATTACCAAAAATATGCAGAGGATTGAAAGTGACTTTATAGCTTCCAATAAAATTCAAAGCTATTTCATAACTTGCAGAAGATCGAATTGATAACTTGCATAAATATGAAAGATGTTCCAATTACTCAAGTATATTTCCGAGATTACCGTCTACAATTCTCCCAGATTACCATCACTTGCAGATGATTGTACATTATCTTCTCTTAGCTATCAAATCACTTGCAGAAGATTGAAATTTGAAACAGATTTGATAGCTAATAGAAGACTATGTACATGAACATCTACACAATCCATTTTCCCAGATTACCATCTATTCCCAGATTACCATCTATAATTCTCCCAGATTACCATCACTAGCAGATGATTGTACATTTTCTTCTGTTAGCTATCAAATCTCTTGCAGAAGATTGAATCAGATTTGATAGCTAATAGAAGACTATGTACACAAACATCTCTACGCAATCCGTTTTCCCAGATAACCATCTATAATTCTCCCAGATTACCACCACTTGCAGATGATTGTACATTTTCTTCTGTTAGCTATCAAATCCTTGCAGAAGATTGAATCAGATTTGATAGCTAATAGAAGACTATGTACATGAACATCTACGCAATCCATTTTCCCAGATTACCATCTATAATTCTCCCAGATTACCACCACTTGCATATAATTGTACATTTTCTTATGTTAGCTATCAAATCTCTTGCAGAAGATTGAATCAGATTTTATAGCTAATAGAAAACTATGTAGATGAACATCTACGGAATCCATTTTCCCAGATTACCATCTAAAATTCTTCCAGATTACCATCATTTGCAGATGCTTGTACATTATCTTCTGTTAGCTATCAAATCACTTGCAGAAGATTGAATCAAATTTGATAGCTAATAGAAGACTATGTACATGAACATCTACGCAATCCATTTTCCCAGATTACCGTCTATAATTCTCCCAGATTACCGTCACTTGCATATGATTGTACATTTTCTTCTTTTAGCTATCGAATCTCTTGCGGAAGATTGAATCAGATTTGATAGCTAATAGAAGACTATGTACATGAACATCTACGCAATCCATTTTCTCAAATTACGATCACTTGCAGATGCTTGTACATTGTCTTCTATTAGCTATCAAATCAGAACATAACCAACATATAATGAATGTTTAAAATCCAATGGCTACATGAACATCTGTAGCCATATACCCAACATATAATGAATGTTTAAAATCCCACCCCGACTTGTAAACTATGGATTGAACAAGTGTTGCCACATAACCAACAAATTGTGAATCTTTTTAATCCCTATCCTGCCTTTATAACAGTGGATATCATGACCACATAACCAACAAATTGTGAATCTTTTTAATCCCTACCCGGCATTTATAACAGTTGGTATCATGACCACATAACCAACAAAGTAATACTTTTCACTTCCAATATTGTAGATTATGAATCAAACAAAACTCATCCAGAACTTGAACATACCCAGAATATTTTCGCTTGCCCTGAACCTTCAAATCAAATGTGTCAACATAATCCTCAATCCCCACGATCACAATTCAATGACCAAACTCGTTCTAAATTAGACAAACGACAAAAGAAAACAATGAATCAACACAACCAACAAAGTTATACTTTTCGATTCCAAGATTCTGCCCCGATTATGAATCAAACAAAAGAAAATCCATTTTCTTTGAGTTAAGCACACTAACCAGTTTCCAAGATCACGAACCCCAATTCAATCCAGTTTCCAAGATTACGAACCCCAAATTCAATCGATTTTCTAAGATTACGAAGCCACCGATCCCCAATTCAAGATCAAAATCGGATACTCCATGTTTCTCAGACGAGACTCGATCCACTGCGAATCTCCGTGCTTCCGGGAGCCTTTGAGTACAAACTTGTAAATTCCGATACACCGTTCCCCACTGAATCTCATACGCTGCAGGCCTTCTACCAGGGCCACACTGACACCACCCAGCAAGGTTAAACCTCAATCGTTTGCGTATCATTCTGCAAACGATTTCCCAGTCCCGATTTGCAACTTGATTGAACCCCTCTCCTTTATTTTATATTGATATCCACGCGTCACGTCTTGATTAGTTCCCAAGAACCGAGCTACTGGACCGTTTGACCGAATATGGGCCCATTTAAACAGCAGCACTCCCCCACCCTGACCGACGCCGTTTTAACTCGTCTGTTCATTTGTTTAGCTTTTGGTTCATTAACCATTAGTCCATTACAAATCTTTTTGAGTACCACCATTTACGATAGAACACTGAATGTGTAAATTGTCAGTGGCTCCAACTAGTCTGTTGCTTACGTAATCATGCAAGATGTTGACGTCATTCGGTTGCGGTTTGGATGCAATGCTTATTATAAACTGTACTGTACTAGCCGTTACATATTATGCTTGGTTTTTAGAAATATGGAAACATGTTGTAGCTAAGCGGCCTCCTCGCCTTGCATTTCTTTGGTCTCCCAAATCGCAACGACCTTATCTTCCTGATGCTCTGAGCTACCATTGTCCTGCTGATCTCCATTTTTACCCCACAGCAGGCAGTACAGTCCCATCACAGCAACAGCCGCTCCGATAATACTGCAACCCAACAAAAAAAAATCACACATAGACTTCGTACAAAACTATACATATATCATAAAAAATGACATACCTTCCTATGTAAAGATTCGATCCGACGAGAAAATATGAGACAAAAGCGGACATTAGTGTGGTCAGGGGATTAAACATAGTCATGAAAACAGCTCCTTTTTCCTTGGTACACCAGAGCTGAACAAAAATCAGATACCCTGAACCAAGAAATCCCTACAAATTCCAAAGACAAATAAATTCACTTCTCCTCAAATTTGTGCTTAAAAAAATTACTGAGTCTCAATTATATTTGATTTTGATCGCTTTTGTATAATTTGTTTTTTGGTGAGAAAATTCTTACCCCATATATTATGGACCACAGCCTTATGTCAAAGCCAAGTGCCCAGGCATTCGGCTCCTGAATTGTTATCACTCCAGCAAAAATCGCAGACATTGCCCCTCCTATGATATTCATCCACACAGCTAATGATAATTGTGCCGGATACTTCTGCAGCGTCATGGCCTAGAATTTTTCCAGACTGCGCATTAGTACTTTGCAGTTATGCAATTTCTTGGAAATGGAAGGAGAGAATTCTTGGGGTACCTGTAAAATGTAGGACATGGAAAAGGACAGGCAGCTGATCGCGACCAGGATGGAGCCTCTAAACCACTCCTCGTGCGTCTTCTTTTGCTCCATGTGGAAAGGCGCGCCCTTGAATTTGGAGAGCTCATGGCCCTTGTAGATTGTCATTATAGTGACTCCAGCTAACGAAAGCAATGATCCGATTACCTTGGCTGTGCCTCGCCGACTCCTTATTTTTAAGGTCTCCATTCTTCGTAAAAAAAAATGTAAATCAGATAAAAGTTGTACAAAGCTCTAAAAAAAATTACATTCTGGTCAGAGAGCTTACCCTCTTATAACTGCGAGTATGAAAACAATGGAGGGTATTGTGTTATTCACCGCTGACGCCACGGTTGGAGATGTGCACCGCATACCCTCGTAGAAGGTAATTATCGGTAAACATGTACTGCATGACATTTTTTACGAAAAGGGAAATGCAGGATCAAAAAAGTAACTTAAATCTACGAGTTAATTATGGTGTATGGTTAGGCTTATGGTACCCGAGAAGAGCCAGGACGCTGATCTTACAAAGCAACCCCACCGTGAGCCGTGGCTGCTGCCCTCTGAAAAACACCCGGAAAAAAAAAACTGAAAGTGGAAACTCTACACAAAATGTTATCAAAACCTGACAGTGAGAAATATTACCTCTCCATAAGGACTGCAAAAGGAAGTAAAAGGAAGCTACCGATTGCTAGTCTATAAGTAGTATAAACTTCTGGCCGCATTCCACGATTGAACGAAGAAATCACTATGAAATACGAGAAGACGCACCCCATCTGCCCCAAAACCATGAGGAAGTGGAATTTGAACTTGCTGAAAAAATTCATTTTCAGTAAAAAAAAAAGTCAGACTTCTGCGGAAAATCTAGTTTAGATTTCAGCCTGCGCAGAATTCTAGTGTAAAAATGACTCACTAGATACTATATGTAGTCTCAGCTAGGACTATCATAAATTCGAGCCGAATCAACTATCAAGTGATCTCATGGTTGTTAAATTCAAAGGGTAGAACATGGCTGGACTCCAAACCTGCCTAATTCCTTTTCTACACACTTGGATCTCCTACAGATACACATGGAAGAATTTGATGAAAATGAAAGCCAGTGACAGTCAGAAACAGTTCAATGACGCGCAATGCAGCTACTGGAACTTAAAATGACAAAAAAATAATATCAGTTTTTTTAAAATTTGATGAAACCTTCTAATGGGTGATTTCTTTCAAACATGTGAAGTTTGATGGCTTTCGTAAGATTTGGTTTCCGTTGACTTCTTCGTCTCGAAGTCAATTTGATCAGATAAATTTGTTGTTTGCCGTCAATTTGATCAGATTCTCAATCTCAAGCACATGTCATCAAAGGTACCCATCTTGTTGTTCTTTGATATTTTCATGTGTTAGGCATTTTTGAATTGACTAGTTAGTTTCAGAATTAACTGGTTCGTTGAAATTGCTAGTATGATACACCTTTCTTGAATGAGGTCAAAAAAAATTGTGTTCTGTGGATGAAGAGGGCCAAATTTAGATACAATTTAAATACCTTGTGTGTCAAGATAGCGAAGAAAAATACAGTCAGTCATGTTTCTCAGAATCTGAATTATATGACAGCTTCTCCTAGGTCTATGTATTTACTGGACAGCTACTCCAAAGTCAACTTTGATGCGAATTTACGATCTTTTTCGGTTGGCATTGAGGTACCCCGCCGTACCAATCCAAGTAAGGCCAAGACAACCTTAACAGAAAAATAACTATGTAGATGATGATTCCAAAGAAGCTGGCACATATTTAAACGAGCGTTGAAATTCGAGACAAAGATTGGGAAATGATAGAAATGAGGCAGAGGGAGCCGTTGCCATTGGCGTTTAGAACGCCGCAACATCCATCTCTAGGGACTAACAACTGGGGCGGTGCATCTCCCCTTTTGGCTCGAGACTTGACCAAGGAATCACTCGAGCAACGTTACACTAGGCTGAACATAACAAGGATGCGCGATGAGATATTTCCGAGCAACTTTGAGGATTTTGTGACCAAAGAGTCACTTGCTCCTACTCCTAGGCGGAAAAGTGGAGCATTTGTAACAAGTTTGATATTTTTTCGCAAGAAGGCACAGCTCGGCTCGAGGAGAAAGAGGTGGAGTTTTCCGAAGTGGGATCCAAAAAACCGGTGGCCGCAGGGCTGGTGAACTTCCCTTTAGTACTATGGTCACTTGCATTTGTGTCATCATCTCTGCAAGACAAAAATAAACTCTGGATTTGTGTCTTATGCATTAGAATAATTAACTAGGGTTGAGATCTGGTGAGAAGTGACTTTAAGATGAGAAATGAGAATTTATCTTGTCCATTAATTTTTGATAATCAACAGCTACGATTTGTCTAAAATTTTAACCAAAAACACGTCGTATTACGCATAAGGGGCAGTATCGTCCCAAAAAAAAATCCAAAACTGCTATTGTTGGTTACGAACCAAACCCTAATCACTTGTGTTTCGTAATACAAGCTACGGACGACGCAAACCTCCGCAATCGATTCGCAAAACCCAAACCAACTTGTGCTTCGAAATAGAAGCTACGGACAACCGCACAACCGCCGCCATCGATTCGGAAAACACGACGAGGATGGTTCGAAAATCGGCGTCTGAACACCAGAAATCACGACGAGGATGGTTCGAAAATCGGCCATCGATTCGGAAAACACGACGAGGATGGTTCGAAAATCGGCGTCCGAGCATTATCCGTATTTTCCACGGCATAGTCCGTAGAAATCATTGCATTATCCGTATATATCAAAGCATAGTACGTAGTAAACACAGGGATTGATCAACTTAGGTCGGGTAGCCGATCGGGTAGCCGACCTCACAATCATAGCATTATCCGTAATTTCCACAGCATAGTCCGTAGAAATCATTGCATTATCCGTATATATCAAAGCATAGTCCGTAGTAAACACAGGGATTGATCGGGTAGACGATAGGGTGCGAGCAACTTAGGTCGGGTAGCCGATAGGGTACCCGAGCTCACATTTTTACGAACTGAATCTGAATCTGATTGGGGACGACTGAACGTAGATTAATTTTTACGAACTGAATCTGATTGGGGACGACTGAACGCTAGGGATGCGGCACGAATTGGTACGCGAACAAGGAAAGATCTCAACCCTACGAACAAACAGTACGAGGATTTGAAACGGGAAAGACGCATACGAATGGATTGCGAACAATCAGAAACGAATCAGTCGATACCACGATTGATGCAAAATTGAATTACAAATATACCCTTTAACCGTATTTAACATTAAATATATTCTAAATATTCTATTTAATCACCAATGTTGGATCTTTATAATTAATGGACAGGATAAATTCTTATTTCTAAAAAATATGCATACTTCTCACCTGATCTTTTTCCTAGTTAACTATATCATATTCTCATTTTTGACCTTAGCATTTAGAGCATTTAAACAAATATGAAGAATTAAATCCTTCAAAAAGAATTGGAAAGATAAGAGGACAAGATATTTTTTTAATTATTTTTGGCAATATAAATGGCAGGAGTAAAAATACTTGAATAATGCAAGGGTGAGAAAATAGTATACAATTTGATTTGGTAACAAATCCAAATACACTTTTTTTTGTTTAACATTAGTTAAATAATAATATACCAAAAAATGCTGTAATTGGCATGGCTGTGTCCAACTTCCTATCAATAAAAATGTTGGCTAAGTCCACTTAAAATAATAATAATAATAATAATATACCAAAAATAGCCGCTTCTTTCTTTTTTTTTTACCAAGAAAGGCATTTTTTTAGTAGTGCATAGGAAATCAATTAATAACTCTTAAATTTTGGCTCTTAGATAATATCACTAAAATATTAAATGAAATAAGACAATACATATATTTTTTTATTTTGGGCTTAGAATAGGCAATCTACAAGCACAATATTCATGCAATTTTGGGCTTAGAATCGGCAATCTACAAGCACAATGTTCATGCATCTATTTAATTTGGTATCAAATCCCAGTCAATATATATCAACATTATGTTAATACATTTATAAATAGGATGAAATCCACCAAACCCTTTTCAAACTACTATATAAAATCACATTAATTGGACTCTATACATATAAAATTTTGTCCCTTTTTGTATCAACAGAAACAAATGGATAAGCTCTTGCCCACCCATGAACCGCTTAAATTTGTGCCTGATTCTTACATACATCTACCAGACATCAGACCAGGGAAGGTCGAATTCCCGGTGTGCAACGACGTCCCGGTGATTGATCTTGCACAGCTTGATCATAATCGAGTCGAGCTGGTGAGTAAACTTCTGAAAGCTGGACAGGATATTGGCATTTTCTTTGTAAGTATCCTAACACAGTTCACACATTTTTTTCACTTGATTCAAACATTTGACTGGAATTTCATGAGTAATTTTCTTGTTATGTATCTCGGCCTCTGAAAGTTGATCAACCATGGCATTCCCGAGGAACTTCTGCAAGATATATTGAATGTTAGTCGGGAGTTTCATGAGTTGCCTGTAGAAGACAGGGCCAAAATATACTCTGAGGATAAAACAAAGACGTGTAGGCTTTACTCGAGTCTAGACTACGATAAGGAGAAGGTTCATTATTGGCGAAACATATTGGTTCATCAAGAATGTCAGCCTAAGGCAGGAAATAATGACTGTTTCCCAGAAAATCCAACTCGATTTCGGTATTATTTCACAAATCATTCGAGCTTCAAAAAATATTGTCAGACTATTATTCATTAAAATTAATCTCTTGTTTTTCGTACAGGGAACTAGGCGCCACGTACGCCGTCGAACTGAGAAAAGTTTTTGCAAAACTAGTCGAACTGCTTTGCGAAGGGCTAGAAATTGATACAGGACATTACTCTGAGCTGGTGATGGAAAGACAGAAATTGGTTATGAACTATTACCCGCCCTGCCCTAACCCGACTCTTGTCTTGGGTCTGCCTAAGCATGATGACATAAATCCCATGACAATTCTAGCTGAACAAACAGAATATCACGGTTACCAGATCCTCAGAAACGGCGAGTGGGTTGAACTGAACCCTCCACCGAATTCGCTGATTGTCAACTTTGGCTACACATTTGAGGTACTGCACCAAGTTCTCAAATATTATTTCTCAGTTGTATTCATCATGCATGTTAATAAAATAACATGATATAAACTTTCGACAATGTTTTTAGGAAAAAGCTATTTTCATACTATATTCCGTTTCATTTTTTCCACCAAATTTTATGAATATTAATTATAAAATTGTTGTGCAGGTTATTAGTAATGGGAAGATAAAAGGGGATGTGCACAGGGTTGTTTTGGACAAAAAACATACCCGAATGGTCGTTGCAGGCTCTATCCATCCGGATGACAGTTCTGTAATTGAGCCTGCTAAGGAGCTGATAAATGATTCGAACCAGCCGAGGTATGCACCCAGCCTTTACAAGGATCTGCAAGAGAGTCGCAAAGCTGGTAATAGAGATGGGCGAGCAGACTACTCTAAAATACAAGCTTGATCATATGTGTGCTAAAAATGTACCTCATGAACGTTTAATGAATGAAACTGAAATAAAAGTTCCCGATCTTTTTCTTGTTGAGTATCAAAAGTCAAAACTATCAAAACTTAATTTAAACGAATTTAACTTATATCAACTGTAGTACTTAATTCAACATATACTAGTTGAAGTAAGTTAACTGATCTTAACTATCTTATTTAAACTTAACTTAATTAATTGAAATATAAGTTCAAAAGAATAGACCTATATTAGCTTGAAGTTGAATGTGTTCTTTTTGTAAATGAAAATTTTAGTATCTAATGTTTGATATATTTGCCTACTTGTAGCTTTTTTTTAAGAAATAAAAATCTGATAATTAATTTAACTCACATTATGTTGTCAACTTTATAAAAATAAGTTAAATGAAGTAATATCCAAAGAATTAAGTATGAAATAGATTGACTTAGATTTTTCAAAGTTTGTAATCCTAAGGCAAACAATACTCAACAAGCTCCATGTACAGTAACAGGAAGATACAAGGCCATATTAGCATTAGCAACAACAAGTAATTAAGTAAAATTAATTCCTCTGAAAAATTGTACTTAATGGTATGAAGACGCTTAAGGGACTTCTTTTAGGAAACTAAGCTGCGCTTAAGTGTAAAAATGCAGTTAAAAGGAGCACCTTAGACCTAATGTCGTTTTTGAAAATCGGGATACTGATGCGCGTCTTGCCTTCGCAGCTCAGATGCGTTTCTCGATTTTCACAGATCTCCGCCGCTGTGCTCGTCTCTGCATCGCGGAAATCTGTTGAACTCTCTTCGGATCAGTCTTCCCTCTGTCGCTCGCACGAAGGGAGAGCTTTCCGCGTCTCACGCGCCGTCAACACGCTCCGCCTGCTCGCTGTCGCGTCGTCATCAATGGAGTTATGGAGAAAATGGAAGAGAAAGAGACGGTTGTTGGAAACCCTAATTTCAGTTAGGCGCCTGTTGACATTCGTTTTTGAAAAAATTGATTACTTTGGAAATTAATTTCCCAAAATTGAGAATCAATTTGCTCAATTTGAGTAAATTTTTAAAAAAAATTCTTTACAAGTAAAATGACAAATTGCAAATACTGAAAATATAATTTGATTTGGTAAAAAATCCAAATCAATAATAAATAGCTTATTTTTATCGAGAATAAACCAATTGATAAAATATTTGGGTTGTTGTGTGAGTGAATAATTTTGGTAGTGTATCGTAATCAAGAAATATTTCCCAATGGAGCGAGAAAAATATTTTTGGTAATGTATTTTTAATTTGTTACTTAAAGTAGAAAATCTAAATGCTGCACGAAAATGTATTTAATAAGCATTACATCCACCTAACCTAACCCATATCAAACTATATAAACATATTAATTAAACTCACCACATAAATAAAATTGTCCCCTTTTTGTGTCAATTTGCAAGAAATGGAGAAGCTCTTGCCCACCAATGAACAGATTAAGTTTGTGCCTGAATCTTACATACATCCACCTGAAGTCAGACCGGGGAACGTCGAATTCCCAGTGTTCAACGAGGTCCCGGTGATCGATTTTTCTGAAGTTGATCATAATCGAGTCAAGCTGGTGAATAAAATTGTGCAAGCTGGACATGACTTTGGCATTTTCTATGTATGTATCATTTTACAACTGATTTAAGTTTATTCAAATACTGAAAGTGTAGCATTTCTTTTTCTTGAATAATTTTTATATATATAATTTGGCAGTTGATCAATCATGGCATGGAGGAGTTGGTTCAAGATATATTGAATTTGGCTTGGGAATTCCATGAGTTGCCAATCGAGGATCGGGCCAAAATGTGCTCCGGTGATAAAACTCGGTTGTGCAGGCATTACCCGAGCCTAGACTACGAGCACGAGGATGTTCATTATTGGCGGAACACCTTGGTTCATAATGAATGTCATCCTAATGCAGACAATAATGATTTGTTTCCTGAAAATCCACCCAGATTTCGGTATCTAACGAAGCTTTAAAATTCCGTATCTGAAAACATCTAAAAAATCGTCTCTTGATTTAGCACTTCGAGTTGTCCATTTTTTTTACAGGGAACAAGCGGCTGCTTTTATGGTTGAGGTAAGAAAAGTGTTCACAAAAGTAATGGATATGATTTGTGAGGGGCTGGGAATTGATGCAGGGCATTGGTCAGATCTGTTGACGGAGAGACAGAAATTCACTATGAACTATTACCCAATCTGTCCGGACAAAAGCCTAGTTTTGGGTCTGCCCCCGCACGATGACACAAATCCTTTGACGATCCTAGCGGAACAATCAGTGTATCCTGGTTACCAAATCCTCCGAAACGGGGAATGGGTGTCACTCGTTCCTCCTCCGAATTCATTGATTGTCAACTTTGGCTACTCTTGGGAGGTACTTATTGAAAAACATTCATTTAAATTTTATAAAAATAAAAAAATGACGTCAACAATTATTAAAATGTACTACCATTTAAATCATATTTAATTAAATCAATTGGTATCCTATAATAAAAAAATTAAATCAATTGGTATGATTTTTGATGTGCAGATGATTAGTAATGGGAAGATAAAAGGGGATGTGCACAGGGTCGTTGTAGATGATAAACATAGCAGAGTCACCATTACAGGCTCCATCCATCCAGCTGACAATACCGTAATTGAGCCTGCGAAGGAGCTGATAGACGAGTCGAAGCCGTCAAAGTACACACCCTGCCTTTACAATGATCTGCATAGCATTCGCAAAGCGGGTTGTAGAGATGGGAAAGGAAGCCAATTCAAGACAGAAGCTTGAGCTTGATTATATTTGCTCAAAAATGCACCTCATGTTACTTTTTGTTTACCAATAAATAAAAAGCTCCTCTGTTTTCTAATTTCTGGCTTTGTTTAATGTCCATGTAAATTCTTTAGTTGAATTCCAAATCTAAAACTATTTAAATTTAAGTTATAAAAACCTTCTAAAAAAACTATTTAAGTTAAAATAAGTTATGCTCAGAAGGTCAAAAGAACATACACAGGGCTTAAATAATAAGAGTCGTTCTTTTTGGAATTAAAATAAAGAAATGGAAGTGCCATGTACTTATTGTTTTAAACACACTCAATCCATCAGAAAATAATTAATATGTAATATCAAATCTTATAAAAAAACATTTGTCAATATATTAAGACGCTAAATGGACTTTTTCTTTCGGGGTGATCTTTCTCAACAAAAATTTGTACAGGTCAAATGGCAAAAAAAAAAGAAAGAAAGAAAGGCAAATACTGAAAATACAAATTAATTTTCTAAGAAACACATATCGTAAATAAATAGCAGAATTTTATATATGAAAAAGATCATTTAGATTTTTAGTTTTTTTAGTTTAGATTTTTAGTTTTTTCCTTATTCACAGTCGGTCATGTTTTTGAGCCGTGCGATATCAAAGTTTAAGGACGGTACCAGACACATAAAAACATGGAAAGTTGTCCTAAATCCATAACTGGTAACGTGTCCATAGTTTTGTTATACAACATGGAAACTAATATGCAAAACATCTCAAAGTTTGGGGCCCTCGTTACAGTCAAAAATAGCAAATCTTAAGCCTCTGTTGTCGGCTATACCCAAGATAAACCAGCAACTCCAAAGGGGTAGTTTTGAAGCAGAAACTTAGTAAAGCCTTTACCGAATATGTACACATAAACGTTTCCTGACTTTTACATGCCAGTGATGATGACTGTTGCGTTGGAAGTGGAGTACTATCTCGTGCTTGTCCCAGGTTATAGAATGCTCTTTGAGAAAGCTACGCAACATATTCAAGATGGCGGAGTTCAACAAATTTACAAAATTTGTTCTTTGTTACGAATATTGGACTTAAGTCTACGAATTTTATTAAGATTGTATGGCTAAGATTAGTTTTCATTTCTCATGAACATCATATATAACCTGAACGTATCAGACTACGAATTATGTGAACAAGATTACACATAATAGGAACTAGATTACGAATTTTAACTAGAAAACTACGCGACAGATTACAAATTTTAATTAAAATGCTACGCAATTTAGATTGCATATTACAAATGCTACGAATTATAAGTGAATAATGCGCCTCTCTAGAGAGTTTATCAACCTCATTGAGAACCATAACTGAAAATATGGACGGGTTATGAACCATTAAAAAACTTTGCAATTTAAAACATGCACTAATCCTTATTCATATCTCAAAATGAAACATTCAAGATCAAGACGCCACTGTATTTACATAAGGATTGAACAAAAAGGAGCATCGCTAGGATTTGTAGAGTAAAAGTGTTTGCAAATAAGGTTTATAAACTGGGAATATTGCTTGCTTTATTGAATACCAAATGCTGGCTTTATATAGCCTACAACCATAACAGGAAACCTGAAAATAAGCTAGAATATAGTTTCACACGACCTAAGCCACCAACGGCTATGAGACTTATTCAATGCATATCTAAAATTCAACTAACAGGCACTACTTAATGTCATGCCTTAAAAATAGCAACAGCAAGACCCTTTCAGAATTCAGCTCCACCTCGACAAATAAAAGGCCGCCTCAATCAACAGAATCTCACCGTCCGTGTCCCATACCCAAACAGACACATTCCGAAATCTTCTAGAAACTTCGAAAAGCAGATAAATAACGAACCACTCATCCTCTAAATTGTCCCCAAATCGAACCTTTCCGTGCAGATGCGGCACTTGAGAAGAAGAGCATATACAACTCGGGCTCGATGAAACGGATAAAGTGAACGGCTCATGCTGCCATATGTATCCCGACGTACAGGGAGACGGATTTCTCTATCTGCAAATGAAGATATTGCAGCTCGGACGTGTAATCGAATTAGGGTTTATGGATTTTGAAGGCAGAGAGAAATCAAGAAATATGATTGTGTCTTCAAGCGACCGTGTGTTCTTCTCAGCGAAAATTAAGTATGGTTTGTATTTTGGGTTGCACCAATTAGTGTTTTCAATGCCTAATTGTGTGTTGCAAGATTGACTAATATGACCTTAAAACAGATTTTTAAATTTAAATAAATAGGAATTATCTGAATTGTTGGATCAAAGATCTAATGGTTCTAATTAATTCTCATTTCTCATTAAATAAGACACTTCTCATATGATCATAATCCACATAAACCAATCGATAAAACATTTGTCTTATCGTGTCTGAATTTTTATGGTAGTGTTACGTAAATCAAAAAAAAAATCTCATATTTTGATCAAATTAAGAATTTCATTTAATGTTGAACATATCTTAAAAATTGGAACTTAAAATATAAAATCTAAATGCAGCAAGTTCAAAATCTAATGTCCATGCTTCATATAATCTGATAAGGATGAGATCCATCGAACCCACTTTCAATCTATAAAATCATATTAATAAAACTCAGTACATCAACATATTTCTGCCCTCTTTTTTTGTGTGGCATTTTGTACGAAATGGAGAAGCTCTTGCCCACCAATGAACAGCTTAAGTTTGTGCCTGAATCTTACATACGCATCCACCTGAAGTCAGACCGGGGAACTTCGAATATTGACCTTTTTGAACTTGGTCATAATCGAGCCGAGCAGGTGAATAAAATTGTGAAAGCTGGACATGACTTCGGCATTTTCTTTGTATGTATTCTTTAAGACTTTACTTTTACATGATTTATATAATGAAAGTTTAGCATCTCTTCTTCTGAATAATTTTATTATAATTTGGACCGTTTCGCAGTTGATCAATCATGGTATTTCAGAGGACCTGATTCAAGATATGCTGAATTTGGCTCGAGAGTTCCATGAGTTGCCTATCGACGAAAGGGCCAAAATGTGCTCTGATGATAAAAGACGACCGTGCAGGCTTTACTCGAGTATAGACTACGAACACGAGAATGTTCATTACTGGCGAAACACTTTGGTTCATAACGAATGTCAGCCTAACGCAGAACTCAATAATTTGTTTCCTGAAAATCCAACTACTCTCCGGTATGAAACAATTTATTCAACCCTGCCATTTTTTTTAACCTGCAGTTTTTTTAACTTGTTTTTCTCTCTCTTCATTATAGGGAACAAGCAGCTGTGTTTCTTATTGAGCTAAGAAAAGTGTTCACACAATTAGTGGACATGTGATATTTGTGAAGGGCTGGGGATTGATGCAGGACACTGGTCAGACCTGTTGATGGAAAGACAGAAATTGGCTATGAATTATTACCCAACCTGTCCGGACCCAAGCCTAGTCTTGGGTATGCCACCACACGATGACACAAATCCTTTGACGATCCTCTTCGAACAATCAGTGTATCCTGGTTACCAAATCCTAAGAAACGGGAAGTGGGTATCACTGATCCCTCCACCGAATTCGTTGATCGTCAACTTTGGTTACTCTTGGGAGGTACTAGTCAAAAGAACATTCATTTGACGTTGCTAGAAATATATGTTCTTCATTTTGAGACGAGATCATGTGTAAATTTGATTTTTTTGTGCAAAATACAAACCGACGAATTACTGTACACTTCATACGAACTATGCCATGATTTTATCCAAACGAATTATATGCCACTTTCCCGAACTATAAATTAATTCGTAGGAAAAGTATCATAATTCGTCGGTTTGTGATTTGCACGTTTGCAACTCATCTTTTTCCCTCCGTGTTTATCGAGAAAAAAATAATAATGTTCTTAGAAAAAAAAGATAAAATAAGCATCATTGTTATTTGTTAGCTTAAATTAAAATCCATGATCTTGACTCGCAAGTCGCAACTTCAGGCATTTAAAATTATAGTGAAGTTAATTTAATTAGTTTGAATTCTAATAAAATTTAAATGTAACAGTTCTGTTTTGAAATTTGGTTATGCAGGTGATTAGTGATGGGAAGATAAAAGGAGATGTGCACAGGGTTGGTTTAGATGATAAACATACTTGAGTGACCATTGCAGGCTCGATTCATCCGGCTGACAATTCCGTAGTTGAGCCTGCTGAGGAGCTGATAGACGAGTCGAATGCATCACGGTACACACCGGGTCTTTATAAGGATTTGCGTAGAATTCGAAAAGCCATTTGCCGAGATGGGAAAGGAAGCCTTTATAAGACGGAGGCTTGATTGATCATATGTACTAAAAAATGCACCTTAAGAAAAGAACATTTGGTATACCAATAAATGAAAGCTCCATTCAGTATTTTCTAGTCTAGTGGTACATTTACTATTAGTAGTGGTTCTCCTAAGTCATTGAAGAATAGATAGAAGAGCATCAATGATGATCAATGTGCTGAGACAGAAAAGACGGTGAATTTTATAAGACTGGAGATCCAATCCAACAAACCTTTTTCAACTAAAAAAAAAACTCATATCAACAAAACTTTCTATATAAATATGTACATGCTTCTCCACTTTTTGTATCAAAGAGTAAGAAAATGGAGAAGCTCTTACCCACTGATAAACACCTTAAATCTGTGCCTGAATCTTACATACATCCACCTGGAGTCAGACCAGGGAATACCGATTTTCAAGTGTTCAAAGGCATCCCGGTGATTGATCTTGCTGAACTTGGTCACAATCGAGTGGAGCTGGTGAATAAAATTGTGAAAGCTGGACATGATTTCGGCATCTTTTTTGTAAGTATCCTATTAAAATTACTTATTTGAAAAACCAAAAGTGTCCATCAAAAAAAATAATAATACCAAAAGTGTAACACTTCTTCTTCTTAAAACAATTTTTTGTGTAACTTGGACCGCTGCAGTTGATCAACCATGGTATCTCGGAGGAGCTGATTCAAGATATGTTGAATATGGCTCGAGAGTTCCATGAGTTGCCTATTGAGGACAGGGCCAACATGTGCTCTGACGATAAAACTCAGGTGTGCAGGCATTTCACAAGCCTTGATTACGAACACGAGGATGTTCATTATTGGCGAAATGTTTTGGTACATCATGAATGTGAACCTAAGGCAGAACTAAATCATTTGTTTCCTGAAAATCCACCCAGATTAAGGTATGAAACAAATTATTCGAACAACATCTTTTTAACCTTTGTCAGAAGGTCGACGGTGCGCATCTTATAGTTATAACATGAGTTTGAATCGTCGTCTAAAAGTCTCAATTACCAATTGTAAATTCTTTTTTGTTTTCTTTTTAGGGAACAAGCAGTTGAGTTTCTGGTGGAGCTAAGGAAAGTGTTCACACAATTAGTGGATATGATTTGTGAAGGGCTGGGAATTGATTCGGGGCATTGGTCAGAGGTGTTGATGGAAAGAGAGAAATTGGCTATGAACTATTACCCAACCTGTTCTGACACTAGCCTAGTATTGGGTTTGCCCGAACATACTGACACAAATCCTTTGACGATCCTCGTCGAACAATCGGTATATCCTGGTTTCCAAATACTAAGAAATGGGGGGGAGTGGATGTCACTAATCCCTCCTCCGAATTCAATTATTGTCAACTTTGGCTACGCCTGGGAGGTAAAATTTGAATTATTATAGTTGATCTGGGAATTCTAATAATATTTATGTAACAGTATCATCTTTTGAATTTTTGTTGTGCAGATGATTAGTAATGGGAAGATAAAAGCGGTTGTGCACAGGGTGGTTGTAGATGATAAACATAGCAGAGTCACCGTTGGTGGCTTCATCCATGCGGCTGACAATGCCATAATTGAGCCTGCGAAGGAGCTGATAACCGAGTCGAACCCACCGAGGTATACGCCCGGCCTTTACAAGGATCTTTTTAAGATCCGCAAGGCTGGTCACCGAGATGGGAAAGGAGGCTAATTTACCACAGGAGGTTCTCATATGTGCTAAAAAAAATGCACCTCAAAAGTATTTTGTTTACCAATAAATGAAAGCTCCCTAGTCCTTTGCTTTCAAATGTATGACTTTTTTTAGCATTCAAATGAGAACATTTTATTTCGAGAACTTAGAGAATCACGTCCAGAAAAAAGTGAGCAGCACACGCCTCACCTCCATCTTCAAAAATGCATCTTGATTTCTCAAAATTTTAAAAATTCTCAATCGAAGCCTTCCCCATTTGTTGAATCCCATTAGTTTAATTCAGAATTTATATTACGTCGACTACTGAAGTGAAAATAGTTCAAGTGGAGGAGTTTGTTGAAGAATATTTATTATGGGGCCTTAATTTGATGTCAATTAAAAACAATGTCCTTGTTTTCTATTATTGAAACATCAATTTGAATTTTATACAGTTTCTTCAGGCAAAACAATGTCATTTTGGTCAAGAAGGTAAACATGTTGTTATGAGTAGTGCCAATGCATTCTTGGAGACAGGTTATATGGTTTAGACGTGTGCTCGAATCGTCCGAGTCTGGACAAAAGGGGCATACATTTTTGATGATAAAACATTCATTTGCCTTAACAGAAAGAGAAAGGAGAAAATTTGAGGGAAATGCCATATTGACGAGATACATATCTCCTGACGATGAACTACTACGAAAAATGTGCTAGCAAATACAACAGACCTGCAAGCTCCACATACATATAATTCAACATGAACTGAAGGCAGAATATCATAACTTCCTAGGAGATCAAAGTACGCTGTTTTAATCATTTGGTACCTTTTTCTTTTCTAGTTAGTCTTTGCTTTGGGAGCCTTTTTCTTCAGTTGTCTTTTAGGGAAGGAGTTCTTCATGCCGATGAAGAATAGAAGAGCACCAAAGAGGGCCATGTGCTAAAACAAAAAGGCGATTAGTTCTGTCAATGGGTTGTTTTAGAATCACGATAATGCATTGCACCGGAAATTGGGAGTATACCTGAGTGAACTTGATGAAGATCTGAAAGAATTCCTTCTCATCGTGTTCATAGTTGTAGAAGTCGTACAGAATAGGAGTCGCAATCAGCTGGTGCAGGGCCTGCAAAATGACGGAAGCAAATTAAGCCTAGGAATCAAAATACTATCCAAATGGTTACCGATGTCGTAAGGTTGCACAAAAATGTTCTCTTACCAGTAAATAAGCGCCAATAGTGCTTCCAAAGATAAACATAACAGACCCAACCCCCTTGAAAGCCACAAAAGCAGCTACTAAAATTTTTATCTGGACATGAAGTACATCTGTCAGTTTATACTAAATCGAAATCTATATTCGTAGTATGCAATCCAGATTGTTATTATCTTGAAGCAAACAATCAACAAGTAGGGTCAACATTTTATGTGCTACAAATTAACTCATAGAGGAATGGTGTAGATAAATTCAAGAGGCTATATCGTTACTTCAATTTCGGGAACTTCTAGGCCAGTCTGAGTCTTGACGTGTCCTGCAAAGGTGTTAAACTTTGGCTCAAGGGCTTTCGCAGCTGGCCCTCCATCCAGTCCGAAATCATTAAACCTAAAAAATAAACCACAAGTATTACACAAAAGACGAGCAAACAAAGACTATTATTATTTAATACACAGTAGTACTACAACTCAGATTTCAATCGAAGTCTGACGAGCAAGTATCAACTCTACATTCAGCCATCAACTCCACAGAATTTTTAGCGCAGTTTGTGCAAAAGTGGGATCTCAATCTCAATCGCATGATCATTCTATCCACACTAGAAGTGAACTAATAAGAGTGTCAATTACATAAGAGTAAGGCCGAAACTTGTACGGCTTCCAAGAATTAATATTATGTCACTCTACATTCAGCCATCAACTCCACAGAATTTTTAGCGCAGTTTGTGCAAAAATGGGATCTCAATCTCAATCGCATGATCATTCTATCCACACTAGAAGTGAACTAATAAGAGTGTCAATTACGTAAGAGTAAGGCCGAAACTTGTACGGCTTCCAAGAATAAATATTATGTCAAGAGGTAGTCTACGAAGGCATTGCCTTCAAAAATTCGGAAAGATAAGAAATTATTCATTGAGCAATAGTTCCTAATTCTTAAACATACAAATTACAAAACAATGTCTGCTCATAGACTCAATAGTTCTCTGAAGACGAGCAACATGCTATATGTCCATCTATCAGTCTTTCTTTGAAAACAAAAGGCCCATTGAATAAACCAGCTGCGTAAAGCCGTAAACTACCTCGACTCCTTGAGGATCAACTCAATAAAACCCGTCACAGATCAATTATCTCTGCCAACTTTCTAAGCTACGGTTAAAGTACTGAAATTTACTTATTTCATCAGATCAAATAATCAAAACCACTCAAATGACAAACACAAGTTTCCTGATCTGACTACAAAACTAAGATCCAAAAATCTAAACAAACAATTTCTACAACCAAACCGATCAGATTTCTCCAAACAGGAGCAGTCGTTCCAACAAAAAGGTCATCCTTTTAAACAGATCCAACATTAAACCATATCCCAATGATCCAATCAAGAGTCACACAACAACAAGGAAGGTCTTACAAGCAGGCACCAGATATACCAAACACCATCAGATCCAAGCAAATCAAAGAACACGAACCAAGATCTGGCGAATCCAACCATAAAGTTGGCAAATTTATGCACTACTTACTCTTGGTAAGCGGAGAGAATGAAGACTGAGGCGAAGAGGACTCTGCCGAGGAATGATATGAAGGCCATTGTGTTGTGTTGAACTTGAACTTCTCTCTTCCTCGTTTCTTCCGAGGCTAGTCTTTTGAAAAAGTCACAGAAGAGCTGAGAGAGAGAGAGAAATTGAGGGAACGGGTCTGAAATTTCTGCAAGGGATTTTTAGGTGAGGGACATTGGTCTGTCTTTAAAGCTTGGCGTCTGGATTTAAGTTTTGTACACACCCTTAGTTTCCAAATGTACAATTTAACACCCTGTAGGCTTTAGCACCTCTTCTTGAATTTTCTGCCAAGATTGAGCTCTACATTTCAATATGTTATGTTATCATATTCTTTGATTCTTGCTATATTTGGTCCGGAACAATTCTCTGTTCAAAATCGATCAATGTGTTACAATTCCAGAACAATATACTTGGAAAGATTGCTTAGTTTGTGTCGACGTGAGCCCAGAAACTCAGAAAGTGATTGAACGAATTTTCACTTCAAAATTTGGTGAAAATGGAGACGTAGTTGTGAAGCAAACGCCAGCTACAACAAGGGTTTAACCATATTTTCAAAATCAGAGGGAATCAACTTTCTCCACAGGCACACGTCGCTGACTCGAGCACCACCCACCCTACTTGAACTCATCCGACAGACTACTAAAATCTCATAAGTATCAAATTTAACTATTATGCACAATCCAATTTTTAAAACAATCAATTCTTGATCAAATGAAGAAGATTTTCAACCAAAATTCGGACCAAGATTGCATATTGTTAGACCAGTCCATAGCTACAACCTACAATGCCTTGAGTTAAGGCATTTTTGTATTACTGGATGAGACAGGACTGGTGAAGGTGTCCCAACCGGGTTTGAATGTAATGTGTTCCTGCAGTCTGCAGACTTCTTTTTCGAAATGCCAGCCATTGTACCTACCATAGCCTCGGCTCATGCACACTAGATTGAAGATTCTCAATTGGTACCACACAAAGTTATTAGATAACTGCCGTAATTGAAGCAATTAAGGAATTGTGCACACAAACACATTAATCATGAATTAAAGGTGATAGCGTACTGCTAATACATTTGTTGAAATCCACCTTCAGTTCCTTAAAAAAGAAATTCAAGATTTTTGAGTAGCTTCATTTTAACCATCAAAATCTACATTATGTTCAGCATTGCAGAAAAATCAATCTAAATTGAGAGTTGCCATTGAAATTAATACAATAGTAGCTTAGCAAGAAGGCGGCATTTGTCCTCGGAAGATGAGAATCAAGGAGTTTCAAGCACCATGATTCCATCAACAGGAGGCACTTACACATTTTGCACACCTTTTGAGCTCTGCAGGCACATACAACCACAAAAGTGAGCCTGCAAAACCTTCGAAACGTGCTTCAATTTTTTCAGAATCAACAAACTCGAAAAAAAAAAAACAAGATATCAATTCTGCCTTACAAAAAAAGTTGGATAGAAAGAATGATCAGCTAGAGCTAATACATGATTTTAAGCCATCATTCTGGCAATCAAACCAATAGGGAATACCTAATTCATCACTTCATTCTCTCATCCAATTCAAAGTTAACACTACCAGCCAGACACTTAAAAAGGTCGGATTTTTATCAAAATGACAATAAACTATTATTTCTCAGAAACGACGAACAAATAAGTACAAACCGATTAACGAGAGAGATAGGATCAGATAGAGCTAATACATGATTTGCCATCATATCGGCTATCAAACCAATAGGGAACCAAAAAGTTCAATCATCATCTCCATTCCTCAGTCAACAACAAAACAAAAACCCTAACAAAGAGGACGAATGAAATTGAAGACACCGGTTACATTCTTTTGATGTAAACAAGGAGAATTTATAGAATCGGAGGCTCTAAGAGATAAATCCGCAGACGGCGGAGTTTGAAAGTTTAGAATGAAACCCTAGAAGAAACAGAGGACTTGTTAAGGAAGATGGGGACCGAGTTGCAAATAGTAAAAATAAAGAAGACTATAATGCTATTATATAACCGAGGCCCACTATTAATATAAACTTTAGCCTTTGTCGAAACTGGGCTTCGGCCCATTTTATTCAATAGGATGCGTGTCTATTATTTTATTCAAAACCCACTGACATTATTTTAACCTATATATATATGTATTAAAATGAGCCACTTATTCAATACCATTTTGCATATTCTTGCAGTGCATTTGCATATTATTGTTTTTTTTTTGTTTGCATATTATTGTTGAACTTCTCATCATCCTAAAAGGCAGCTGATTCAACTCTTCATCCTCAGATCCCACCTTCTGCTCACTGTACATTTGATATGGTGGTACCAACATCTCCTCCTTCATCTCCTGATCAATCCCACTGTTGCCGTGTTCCATTGATTGAAACGAGCTCTGAGATGATACATAATCGTGGGTGTTATAGTAGTAAGGCTGGAGATTTGGAAGAGTATAGTTGAGTCCTTGCCATTCACTTAGACTGCTGTTGTTGATGTTCAATACATTGCTTGCTAGTTGAGCTTGAGCCTTGACTTGCATCAGCTGCGCTTGTAATACGGCCGCCTGTGTGAAGTGGTTCAAAAAAAGTTACGAGGAAAATAGTGTACAAATCCTATCACTCAAACTTCAAGTTAAGTCCAAACTCAAAATCATCAACAACAAAAAAAAAAGATCTTCAAGTGAAGTCCTTGCTTTCTATTCTCAATAAATTGAAAGATGCAACATGAAGCAAAAAAGTTGAAATTTGTCAGGGTATAAAAAATCGATTCGATGTCGATTATAAAATAAATAAGTTATCGAATAATAAGACAGGTCTGGTCTGCATAATGATTGTCAGGTTGAAGAAACAAACCTGTTGTTGCAATGCAAAGATATGAGCAACACAGCCATAGACAGGATCCCTGAGCCTAGCTTGAGCTTCATAAGCGATAGTAACAACAGCCTCATATCGGTCCTGAACAGGGATGTGCAGCAACAATTTAGACACATTACTAGCACCAAACACCTTATGGATAGCTGCAAACCTTGCTGGTCCCTGCTCTGAGCAAAAATAAGGAGCAAATAGGCAGGCAGGGGCACACTTGCGTCTCAAGAACTTGCAGGCACCACAAGGCGATCCAACCCCACTAACCATTCCCACAAGAGACTCTTCTCTTCTTTTCTTTCGCTTACACTGATGAGGACCAAGGCCTGGTGTCTTGCGGCCTTTATAAGGAGTTCAAAGCAGTCACGAAGGGCTTTTCCTGCAGGGTTCAAGGGGAACAAAAAGTTAATGATTTGTATACTACTAATGTGTATATATAGTAATTGTGCTAGGGAAGGTTATGAAATTACTATACATCCAATATAAATAATCTTGTTAATTAACTCAAATATCGACTATAATACTAGTTACCAAACTTTTATAATCCCCAAGTTTCCACTATGGGTCCTCAATTAATTGATCTTCAGCCAAATGCCACACATTGGGACTAACCCCTCCATTGCAGTCTCCTCTTCTCGAATCTTTAATCCTTATCCTAATCCCTGCACATCAAATAAGAGGCGAGTACAGCATCCATGGAAATATTCTTCACACGAAATTGACTTACAACTAGTTTTTTCCACAACTTGAATAGATTAATCCCATGAATGATTAAGTTATGTTTAGTTAAGATAAATTAACTAAGTTAATCATCTAAGCTCAAAATAAGAACACCAAATTCATAATTGTAATTGAAACATGTCAAAGTTTCTTGGAATACATGGTCTTCTCAGCACAGAGGTGCCCTGATGCCAGCGCCAGATTTGGCCGTCCATTAGAGACTAGAGTAGCTCAGCAACTCGCAGAGGGGATCTAATGGGTAAAATACTACATCTACTGACACCATCTTCGCGAGATGTCGAGGTTTAACACCCGGGTCATGATGACTTGATAATCTGCTTGAGTTGCCAAATCCAAGAGTACATCATTCCAAATGTGCTATAGATAGATACCATCATGAGTGGTAAAAATGGAAGCTTGTCCTTGAAAATATAAGGATGGAGAAATTGACCCCAAACTTCAACGGCTAGCAGACCTAATAGATATACCTTCCAAACACATCCAATATCAAAGTCTCTTTTCTTGGTTGCAGATTTGCTGTCACTCTTATTTGTACTTGTAGGTTTCTTTCTTTCAGCACTTTCGGGAAACAAAGTGGAAAATCCAATCCACATTAATAGGGAGTGCAGGAGAAGCAAAAGCACCTTTATCGGATATTCTTGGGCTTCGAATAGGAGGGGAAATAATGAGTAGCAGGACACTGAAAAGCACGAATTAAAATGAGTTAGTCATTGAAATTCACAAAGAAGAATCAATAGTTTGGTTTCAGATACTGATCTCCAGGGACTCAACAAGTGGCCTTTGAGCAATATCGAAGAACAAAAGAAGACAATCACAGAATTTAAATATTAGTGAAACCTTGATTCTAACCGAAGATTGTAAAAAAGTTACAAATTTTCATGCTTTAGAGCTCCAATCATGTGTATGAAAACGGCCCAAGTACATATACAAGTACATAAACATAATGAACAACGTCAATCTAAAATTTACACTTGCAATCAACGCATATTTTTGATTTAGTAACCAAATGGAAGATTTAACTAAAGTATGCCCCAACCGACAAGAAAATTACCGATAGAGGTGATGAAGTAGTGCTTTGCATCTTCCATGCTATCTGTGGAAACTAGAGCCAATGGGATCACAAAATGGAGTGATGCCTTCTCATGAACATGCCACCCAAAGAGAAACCCACAAGTATAGGCATAAACTACCCATCTGGTTATCATCTTTGGATGAGGATGTTTCCATGCTTTAACAAGACAAGGGGCTATTGAAAGCAAAACCAGGATGAAGGTAGCCAAAGGGGTGACCTACAAAGCATGAAACAACGTATCAGGTTTCCTAAAGTCTCAGAGAAAATAGAATCAGAGGAGCTGAAAACAAAACTACATGACATGCCTGCATTATTTTCTACAGACATGAAAAGCGACGAAGAAATGAAATGATATGTCGCTAAGAAGTTATATGCCCGCAAAATCCTCTTCGGTGCTAACATTTCAAGTAACTATGACAAGTAAGCAGTAATACATAGTCACTGGAAAGCCTGATACATTTACGAACAAATTTATTCATATTACAATTTTTTTAATCTATTGATCAATACCTGAGGAAGTACGGAAAATGGAGATGCATCCCCCACTAGTCCACCAGTAAACGAAGCCTCTGGTGTTGGGACACTAAATCCCAGTTTCCTTATTGAAAATGCGAGGCCTTTGTCAAACATAATATATAGTGCCCAAAAGTTTGGTGCCCAATATGCATGGCAAAGTCCTCTTCCAAATGGGAAGAGGCGACGTATAAGTTGGTGAATCTGCAAGGTCGGAGAAATATATCAGCAATATGTCTGGAGAAGTAGATGGTCAAAAAAAGTTTTTTTTTTTAATTTTGCACTGCCATCATGTACTTGATAAGAAAAAAGTTGAAATACCTGCCCATGGTACAGAAAAGGCCCAAAGGCTAGTGCAATTACGGATGCGACAACCGCCCCCATAGCTAAAAGCCGGCTAAAACCTCGAACCAACCCACCACGACAATAGTGCCTCAACAAATAAACAAAATACACTGGAGCTGCCACAGCAAATAAGTGCTTGAAACACAACAATGCAGCAAAGAAAAAGCCTCCTTCCAAATCCCTCCCTTCCTCCAAAAATGAAAGTGATAACAACAATAATCCAAGAAGAAACCCATTGTACTGAAAATGTATGTGATCCACAATCAAGAGCCCGGGTGAGCCAATTATTAATATCCAGACCACAAATCTCCTAACATAATCCAACTTCCTAGTAAGTCTATACACAGCAGCAAAGAGACAAACATCAGACAAAATCACAGTAACTCTCTGAAAGTATATCACAGACAGTGATGCATAATTCAATCCCTCACGAAGCTGCACAATCTTTGGATCAACAAGATAAGCGAAAACCGAAATGAAGCGCTCAAAATAGGCAAAGAAAGGCGGATAGTCTAACGTCCAGGGACTAGTTTCATCCAAATACCATTCAGAGAGAGGAAGGGAGTGAGTCAAAGCCGCCCAATGACGATGGACCTCGAAATCTGTGCTACGATAACTCAAAACAAGTAGAAGCTTAACACACGTAGCCACAAGACATAACCAAACAAAATCTGCCGTATACTTAAAACCCTTATTTGAAATTCCACATATCACTTCCATTTCGCAACTCCCCAAACACTGTCACCGGATTGGAAGCTCAAAATCAAGCCCGATTGACCCAGATCGGTAAAACCACCGAGCAATTCAATACAAACAATTGACAAATATCAATGCAACACTACACAAACATACACCATTACTGCGCAGCTGAGCGTGAAAGATCCGAGGATGATCGTACCGAGACCCCAGTCCCAGTTGATAGTGACTACGAAGATGATAGGTCTAATTTAGGGATTCGATTGATACTAATTTCCACGATTACCAGGAGAGGCTAGGGATTATTATTTTTCCTATATATTTGAGTTTATATTTTGTTTTGTCCCTGTTTTTCTCAGTTTCCATTTTGCGAAATTTGACTATTGCAACTAAAGACAAGAACATTTTACTTTTTTACAACTTTGAACACATATATGCAAAATGACACGAACTATTTTTTTTTTATGGGCAAAAAGCTAAATGAGATATCCTTTCCATCTCAATCGCTTAAGGGTAATGTGGTATTTTAGGAGCTTGATAATACCACATTTGAGACAATATGAAGGGTTTTCAGCAAAGCGTTGACTCTGCAATTGACTTCGAATCAATTGTTTCCTATCTCTCCTATGACATCCGTCATTTATTAGAAACCTTTTTCAGCACCTATAACCCTACCCTTAAATTTAAGATTGCACAAGTCACATTACAAACCTATGTGAAAACACTACTACAGACTGACATTTCATGCATGAATACCATCAACTTCCTCATTGACCCAGTCTTATTAACTATTAACATCTTAATATACACATCAACAGACAATGAGCAACCGTTCAAGAACATACACTATTCTGAATAATCCTCCTCCTAGCCAAAAATCGTAATCGGAACCCTAATCGGAAATAGGGCCTTGCTACACAAAATCGCCAATGAAATCGCTCATCGATTGAGACATGGCGCAAATGGAAAAACAATTACTTGGGTACTATTTATAAAGTGAGCGCAATAATGGAAATATGCTCATCTTGGACAGGAAATAAACAACAACAACAAGTGATAAATACGAGTAGAGTGGTATGCACATCAAAGCTACAACCGGAAGTCAATAATTTGGATGATGCTGGAGGACGAGAATGCTCAAGTGAGTAGGAGGGATGGTGCTCATTTGGATGATGATATTGATAAGCAATTGTGAAAAGTTAGCACAAGGGTACGAGAAACATCACGATTGGCTCAAAGATTATACGAGATAAAAGGCTTAAGATGGGCTTGAGTTTGGAGAGCAAATTAGAATATATAAAGAGTTGTAAACTGTTGGTTTTTGTTATCGTGAATATCACACTTTACTCTTGAATCTCCCTCGACCTTTTCTATTCCTCTTCGTCAGTTATTTCTTACAGCTTCCGCTTTGATAGCCCAGACCTATCAGATTACTACTCATTACACCACTAAATACAGGTCAAACAAGCTGAAACAAACACAAGCTAAAAACATAAGCCCCATAAGTACAAACATATCTACAACCTTTCAACAACCAACATATTCCGGATAAAAATCAAAACTTTCTTCAAACAAATCATCTACTTATTCTGATGTCATAGATACCACTTTCACTTTGTGTAGCTAATCAGTAATCACCAATCACCTCACTAAATGCTCGCAGACCAGTTCAAAGACAGCAAATTCGAACACCCATTTCAAGAATCTTCTTTAAAATACCAGAAAATATAGACGTACCGAATCAAATTGGAATTCCGACACTGCGACATGCTGATTGGTTTTCTTCTCTGGGCATTTGCTTTCCATCTCAAAATGACCCACCTTTCCATCTCAACGCTTCGCTTGGTCGCTGTTAGAATGCAGAGGAAGGGGATGAGAAGTAGAGAGAATGCAGGAGATGAGAGAGTTGAGGTAATTTCTGTGTTGGACCCTTGTGTTTTGATGATAACAAACATTTAACTAATAATCCACTTAAGTGTGTAGAAATTACTGTCTGACAGGTAAGCTCACTGGGCATCTCTGAGAGAGAGCAGAGCTGTGAGAGAGATGCGCTCTGTGTGAGAGGTACACCGACATACGAACCAGATCAGATCTGGGAAAAGATACACGAAGATATATACCGAAGATACAAGAGCATATGCGTGTAATATTTGATTAAGACTATTAATGCAAATATATACACGAGGAGATGTCAAGTATATGCGAAGAGAAGATTGACGCCAGATTTGGCAAGTATATATGTGACAGGGTTAAGATATGGAAATATCTTAACCATATCACATCTGCGAGATAACAATCGGATCTCTGATGGAGATATGCATTGCCGACTTAAAGACACTATAAAAGGAAGAGAAGTCTTCAAAGAAAAGTTCAGCTTTTTGGTGATAGAAATCGGAGATTGAAGAGTGTTCAAATCCGGAGCTGACAAGGTGCTGCTGTGTGCGGACAAGGCGATCGTATTAGTTGACTCTTCGAATTGAGTAGTTTTGTTAGTTGTCACTGTGTGAGACAAGTGTAACAAACTGCAAGCATATTCCTTTGTCAATAATACGGATCTTGAAGCCCTTCTGGAACTGTCCAGAAGGCAAGTGGTTTTTATCCTGCTGCAAAGGTTGCAGTAAGGTTTCCACTCTAAATCGTGAGCATTTACATTCCGTCTTATATTTCCTGTACGAAAGTAAAATTCCGTTGTCATCTGTCTGAGGGATACCACTCTGGGATCTCCCTCATATAGTTGGCTAACCTAACGATCCATCATTCTGACTTTCTTATTTCCATTCTCATAGTTCCCTTATATATGGGAATTGTCTAAAAACTTTTCTTGTCATCTAGTGACAGCTCAGCACAGCTACTGACAAGTTACAGAATTTCATGCAACAAATTCTCTCAGCCTTGTGGAGCGTTGGGGCGCTCTACTGCTCTTTCTGGTAGCCTGATGAGCAGCAGACTGTATGATGTACGCTCTGGCTGCTTTATAATCCCTGTAACATTACCTCCGCCATCGAAAAGTACCTTGTCCTCAAGGTGGAATGACGGGTAAGTCTTGATGAAAGATTCTGCACACTCCCATGTGGCGTTTGCGGCAGGTTGGAACTCCCACTTGATTAAAAATTGTGGTTGTGGCTTTCCTTGCACTAGTTCTTGACGAAAACCCAAGTACATGCTCATGAATGGGTTGGCCGTGGTGCATTGTCTGTGGCAGAGCAATGTGTTGCGCCATCGGGTCGCCTTTGCATTGTTTTAAAAGAGACACATGAAAAACATTGTGTATGTTACAGTCATCCGGGAGTTGTAGTCGGTAAGCAACAGCGCCAATACGTTCAACAATTTTGAAGGACCATAAAAGCGTTTGGCGAGCTTAAATCCTGCGCGTCGATGAACAGTGAGCTGGCGGTAAGGCTTGAGTTTGAGGAAGACCCAATCCTCAATTTGGAATTGTTTGTCAGTGCGGTGCTGGTCCACTTGGTTCTTCATTCGAAGCTGGACACGTTGAATATTAGCTTTCAGGGTGGCAAGGAGTTGTGTGCGGGATGTTAGTAAGCTGTCAACTGCTGCGACCTTAGTTGTACTTGGAGAGTAGTCGAGGACGGTTGGAGGAGGTCGACCATACACTGCTTCAAAAGGGGTCATTTTGAGAGCTGAATGTCAGGCGGTATTATAGCTCCATTCTGCCCATGGTAAGTGAACAATCCAATCAGTGGCAGCTTCAGAAACAAAGCATCGCAAGTAATCTTTGACGCATCGATTGAGGACTTCAGTTTGACCATCAGTTTGAGGGTGGTAGGATGAACTAGTGGAAAGAGCGGTACCCTGAAGTTTAAAGAGTGCCTGCCAGAATTGAATCATGAATAATGGGTCGCGGTCTGATATGATGGTTTTAGGGAGACCATGAAGACGGTAGATTTCCCGAACAAATAACTCAGCCAGAGTTGGGGCGGAAAAGCTTGTCGGTAAGTAGACCTGCACAAATGCGGGTTCGGGCCGGGTTCGGGCCGGGCTATTTGCTATTTTATAGCTCATATAACCGGGCCGGGCTAAACCCGCCCGTTCAATTCGGGCTCAAAATTATGTCCAAGCCCGCCCATTTACTGGACCGGGTTACCCATCGGGCCAGCCCGGTACAAATATGTGTCAATACATATTTAAATTTCCTGTATAATTTGAATAAAAATAAACAATTCCCTATGCAAAAACAACACCACAATCTAGTTCTAGAATGTGGCATCTGCTATATGAAATCTGGTTATCATACAAATAAATTACCGAGCTGTGAGCTTATTGAGATGCTTCGTGTGACTGTGCTTTTATATCTTTAATGACACTTAGTATATTAACTAGAATATAAGAACTATCAAGAAGTATTTCAAAAGAAAAAAATGGAAGTGTTTGTGAAGTCTATGTTAAAGTAAATAATTTCCTCACTGTCACAGTACATAAAACAAGCTTATTGCATGTATAGTCTCGGTGAAGAATATGCTCTATTTAATAGAAAATTATGTTTAAGATTTTTAAATATTTCAATTCATTCACTCCACTCCACTTCATTCAATCAAACTCATTCACTCATACATGGGGATATGGAGTATGGACGGCCTTATGTTTGTTCAGCACTTGATTGAATGAGCCAATTCCAATTTGTTCTTTTTATTTTAAATACAATATATATTAATCATTATGTTTAATTTTTTTTGCGGGTTAACGGGCGGGCTTTTTAGCCCGGTCGGGCTAAAATAAGTGTCCAGGCCCGGCCCTAATAGAAATACGGTCCGGGTCGGGCTGGCCCGTCGGGCTATAATATATGTCCAAGCCCGTTAAAACGACCGGGCGAACGGGTCGGGCCGATCGGGCTGACCCGCATTTGTACAGGTCTATCGGTAAGGCTATAAAGTGGCCATATTTAGTCAAGCGATCCACGACTACCCAGATCACTATTTTCCCAGTTGATGGTGGAAGGTGGGTAATAAAATCCATAGAGATTGATTCCCAAATGTGCTCCGGAATTGCCAGCGGCTGAAGCAAACCTTGTGGACTCGTAGTCGGAGTCTTGGCCTGTTGACAAACAGGGCATTCAGAGACATATGCTTGGACGTCTGCACGTAACTTAGGCCAATAAAAATTTGCGCTCAGCCGAGCTAGTGTTCTTTGGATGCCTGCATGACCGCCCGTTGGGGTATTATGATACTCGTGCAGGATCAAGGGTTGGAGGTCTAAGTCTGGAGGAATATATAAACGATTTTTGAATAAAATGAGGACATCTCTGGTTGTGTAGTCTGGGTGATTTGACGGGTTGGTAGTGATGTCTCCAAATAATTGTTGTGCTGCTGGGTTTGTCGCAGTAAATTGACGTAATGCTTTCAAGATGCCTAGGGTAGGAGTTGACATTGCACATAGTTGAGGTTGCTCTGGGCAGGGTAGACGGGAGAGAGCATCTGCTGGTCCATTCTCTCGTCATGGTTGATATACTACTTCAAAATCAAACCCGAGTAACTTAGAGACCCATTATTGTTGATCTGGAGTCTGAATAGTTTGCGTGAGGAGGGCCTTGAGCGGCTGATGATCAGTCCGAATGATGAAACGTGTGCCTAGCAAATATTGTCTCCACTTTTGAACAGTAAGCACAACCGCGCAAAGTTCTCTGTTGTATGCGGACGTAGTTTGAAGAGTGACAGGTAATAGTTTACTGAAGAAGGCAATCGGTCTGGCACCTTGGGACAGAACAGCTCCGACCCCATGGTCCGAAGCATCAGTGTGGACTGTAAATGGCTGGGTAAAGTCCGATAGAGCGAGAACATGAGTTGCTGTCAGTGCCTTTTTGAGGGAGTGTATAGCTTCAGTGGCATGAGGGGTCCATACAAAGGCGTCTTTCCGAAGGAGTTGTGTCAAAGGTGCAACAAGAAGAGCATAGTGTTGGACGAAGCGACGATAATAGCCAATGAGGCCTAAGAATCCTCGGAGTTGCTTAACTGATGTGGGAATAGGCCAGTCAACTACGGCCTTGATCTTGTCCGGATCCACTGAGACACCATTTACTGAGATGATGTGGCCCAGATATGGAAGTTGTAACCTGGCAATGTCACATTTGCTAGGTTTAGCAAAAAAAGAATTAGAATCTAGAATAGTGAATACCTCACGCATGTGTGTTACATGCTCCTCCCAATTACGACTATAGACGAGAATAAGGTCAAAAAATACTAGGACCGAGCGTCTCAGGAGATGTTAAAGATTGAATTCATTTCCGCTTGGAATGTTGATGGTGCATTAGAGAGCCCGAAGGGCATGACAAGGAATTCGTAATGACCATCGTGTGTGCGGAAAGCTGTTTTATGAATGTCTTCAGGGTGCATTCGCAGTTGGTGGTAACCGGAACGGAGATCCAATTTGGAAACAATATGAGCTCCGTGTAACTCGTCTAGCAATTCATCCACTGTAGGGATTGGAAAGCGATCCTTAATCGTAACTGCATTGAGGGCCCTGTAATCTACACAAAAACACCATGATCCATCTTTTTTACGGACAATGAGAACATGGGAGCTAAATGGGCTAGAGCTCGACCGAATGATCCCATCTCTAAGCATCTCAGAAATCAGACGCTCGATTTCACCTTTTTGAAAGTGCGGATAGCGGTAGGGGCGAACTCTGATTGGGGTTGTATCATTTGTCAGGGTAATATGGTGATCGGATAGTCTTGATGGTGGCAGGCCTTTTGGAGGCTGAAAAATGTGACTAAACTCCTGAAGGAGGTTTGTGAATAGGGTATGGTTATGGGGTAAAATATCGGTTGGAATATCTGGTAGAGTTGGTTGGGTGTGATTGGATAGGGGTGGGGTATTGGTGATGAGCTGGAAAAATGTAGCAGAGGATGATGTGTGGTGGAGGCGGTGTACTTGTCGGAGGGTTAGTTGAGCGAAGGAAGGCCTGGCTAGGCCATACAATTTGATTTGAACGCCGTTGTGGAGGAAGCTTACCCAAAGGGCCTTATAATCAAATAGAACTGGGCCTATGTTTGTTAGCCAACCGACTCCCAATACCAGGTCTGCACCATAGATGGGTAGAAGATGCAAATCTATTGGAAATTCATAGTCACCCATAGAGAGTGTTACCTGAGGGCAGAAGCTGTCGCAGTGCAAGGAATCACCATTTCCCACGGTGACTAAGAAGTGCCTTGCTGGTTCGATAGGTAGACGGAGGAATCTAGCAATACGGCACTGGATGCAATTGTGTGTCGATCCTCCATCAATGAGAACGACGAGAGCCTTGCCATTGATAGATCCATCAATTCGGAGTGTAGCTGGGGCAGTATGGCATTCTAGGGCATGTATGGAGATATTAGGTTTGGATTTGGGATTGGGGGTTCAAAATCTGGGGCTGGTTGTTGGTCGATTGGGTTTGGCTGGTCGTATGTGTGGGTTAGGGAATCAGGGTTTTTTGGTTGGTTTGGCGTTTCAAAGTCTTCGATTAAAAGACACTTGAACTTTGGTCGACAACAATGACCAGGGGTGTACTTGGTCATCGCAGTTGAAGCATAGACCACGGTCCTTTCATGCAGCCATCTCAGCGGGTGTAAGCCGCTTAATCGGAAGACATGTGTGGGTTAGTTTGGAGCTATGCTGATTGTTGGGGTACGAAGAACTATTGGGGCGAGGGCTAAAGCGAACCCATGCACGACGGGTTTCCTCACATTTTTCCTCCACTATTTTTGCTAGGCCAATGGCTTCATAGAGGGTATGTGGTCGCATGATGTATAGCTCACGCCGGATATCCTCTCGAAGGCCGAATAAGAAGCACTGCAATATGTTAGTGTGAGACATCCCTGTTGTGCGGTTTGAGAGGTTTTCAAATTCAGATAGGTATGCTGCGACTGAGGAGCATTAGCGTAGCTTATATAGGGTAGCCTCTGGGTGCTGATAGGCTGATGGTCCAAAGCGCAAGGTAAGGTCTCGGACAAATTGTTCTCATGCTGTGAGGTGATGGTTGCGATGCATCCAATGAAACCATTGGATGGCTTGGCCAGACATATAGAAGGAAGCTAGGTGGAGTTTCTGGGTTGAGGGTGTGTTGTGGTAATCAAAAAAGTGCTCTATTTGGAAGAGTCAATCTGCAACATTGTCTCTAGTAAAAGGGGGTACATCCAGCCGAGGTGTTTTGAGTTGGATTTGGTATGGTGGTTCTGGTGGAAGAGGTGAGAGTGGAATGGGGTCATTGTAGGGTGTATATGGTGGAAGAGTGTGCTGTGGTAGGAGTGGAATGGGATCATTGTAGGGTGGATATGGTGGATGAGTGTGCTGTGGTGGTGGTGGATTGTATGTGTGGGGAGGAGTTGCGTTTTGTTGGGACTGGATAGGTTGAGGTGGGATGGGTGGAGTGGGCAGGAGGGCTGGAATTTTTTCCATTTTAGCCATGGAAACTTGTAACTCCTTGATGGATTGTTGCATTGTTTCCATCATCTGGGTTTGCTTGCTGAAGTTTTCCTCATGACGTTTGGCTGTGTCTGTGAGGGTGGAGATGGTCTCGGACTGAGACCTGGTGGTGACACCTTCATGCATGGTGGCGGAAGGGTCGGCTCAATGAAAAAGCACCTGAATGTTAGAATGCAGAGAAGGGGAGGGGATGAGAAGCAGAGAGAATGCAGGAGATGAGAGAGTTGAGGTAATTTCTGACTTTCTTATTTCCATTCTCATAGTTCCCTTATATATGGGAATTGTCTAACAACTTTTCTTGTCATCTAGTGACAGCTCAGCACAGCTACTGACAAGTTACAGAATTTCATGCAACAAATTCTCTCAACCTTGTGGACCGTTGGGGCGCTCTATTGCTCTTTCTGGTAGCCTGATGAGTAGCAGAATGTATGATGTCAGAATTCTACTCTGGCTGCTCTATAATCCCTGTAACAGTCGCTCCTTGATAACTGAACACAAATATCCTTTCCATCTAAATCACCTCTCTTATGTTTGAACTTCACCTTGATGAGGAACCGCAGTTTAACCTGTTGAAGTTATAAATAATTGCTTTCGATTATAAATAAGAGATAATATGAGAAGATATAAATATACCTATGTGGTATCATACACTACGTATTCATTGTACTCCAGCCTTGCGTGCCCGATAAAATGGGTTTGCCACAAGGACAACCACGCCATTTTTCATCTTAATAAACTCTGATTCTTGAGGCTTCCATCGTCCAAGGCCTTTGGTTGAATGTTTACCCTTGGGAAGCTTATCCATATAATAAGGACATAAAAATGTCAGATCTTTAGGCATCACATTAGTCGATGAATCAAAAAAAAGTCCATAGGCAGTACAAATTTAGCAAAAATTTCCGCCCATAATTTTCGACGGTATTCCGGCGTCACTACTATCGCCGGAATTTTTTCCGACGAAATTTCGACAATGGTCCGGTAATAAATTTATTAAAGACAAAATCCGGTGTTATTCCGGCAATATTCCGGCCACTCAAATTCCGGCGACAGAGTATCCCCGGAATGTCCCCGGAGTAATTTATGCGCAATTATGGGGACATTCACGTGATAATATCCATGTCGCCGAATTTCCCCCGGAATGTTCCCGAAATAATTCCTGTGCAATTCCGGGAAAATTCCGATGCCCAAATCCATGTTGTTGGATTTCCCCGGAATTTTGCCGGAAATGACAAATTTCATTAATAAAATTTTCCATTTGATTTTTGCATGTCCTAGAAGTTGTCCCTAACTATTGCCGGATTTTAATAATTTAAATTATATATGTCGCCGGAGTTGGCTAATTGCTATCGAAATATTTACAACAAAAGCAGATCTGATCGGGTTTATAGCAAAATCACTTCTTAATTTTTTCCAAAACCTTTTTGTGAAACTTCTTCATCATCATCTTCTTTTTTTGTACCAATGAGTTGTAATGCTCACCAAGTCCAAATTCATGTTTATGATACGATAATAAAATACTCGAGCCAGAAACAACCTCCTTTTATTGGTACTCTTTGCCATTTCAACGTCTAGGAAGGAACCAGAGAATATCTTGATGTATTTCTTCAGGCAATGAGTTAAGGCACTGAGTTCTAGTTGTCCTCCCCAAACTGTGGTCAACTCTATCTCTAATTTACAGTATATTTCAAATCTTTCAGCAACAGAACTTTCGAAATCATCTTCTACCTCATTTTTTGAAAGGAATAATAGAAGGAAATCAGATGCATGCTTCCTCAAATAAGCAGCCACAATTTTGACGAAGCTGTTGAAAAGTTTACGGGGAAGTACCTCCAGAAATGAGAGCAAGCTGATCCTCAACAGCACGATACATAAAAAATTAAAATTTTCAAAAATCAAAAAATTTAATGAAATATAATATTATTCACATATTTGTCCTCGGATATCCGGAGGAAGTCATTAGATATTTTATCCCTGGATTTCTGCAGGATTTTCACTAGATATTTTATCCCTGGATTTCCGCACGATTTTCCCCTCATATTTTGTTTCCGGATTTCCGCTGGATTTTCCCCTCATATTTTGTCCCCGGAGATTCGTAAGACTTTCCCCGCCTTCTGGTTCCCTGATGTTCCTCGGAATTTATTTTGGCCGAAAATGCACCGGATTTTAGCAAGAGTGTCACCGGAATTTGTCCCCGAAATTTTTCTGAAACAATAATTCGAGGGACGTTTTGACGGCGACGAAATTTTGGCTGGAATTTTACCAATTTTTGTCCTTATTCCGACAGAAATCCGACGCATATCGAGCCAAATTTTGTTGCCGGATTTATTTGCAAATTTTGTAGTGAGGTATGTTTTATGTAATAAAAAACACATAAAAAGAGAGTATATAATTGAACATAACACCAACTTACAGTAGATTTCTTAAGCTCGTGCTTCTTTTTCAAAGCAACTTCACTCAGAAGCATTAGGCACATAGGATTTTTGATGTTGGTAAAATAACACTCATTACTATTAGTGACCATATCGGCAAAAAAGTACAAACCCTTTCTAAACTGTATGAAGATAAATAGCCACGTAAGTGAGCAATGGAGATCACAACATTAACACATTCCATCACCCAAGGCATACGTTATAAAGTGCGTGTGAGAGATACCATGTAACAAGTCGATGGTTCTTCACGAGGAGCTAGTCCTTGGCTTAGAATACTTACAAAACTTGTTAATCGAGATCCTATGAAATAGAAGATTTTTGAGTATCAGGGTTATCATGTTAAATAGCTAGCCAACATGAGAAGGAAAAAAACACCAAGTTTATTGATAAGAATATCTGAAACTTACCATGCCATAGCAACATTCGGTTCCTAAGCCTTCTCCTACCGGAAGTAAACTGAAAAAACGTCTTCCAACTCGACTCCTGTTGATATCAACTAAGTCAGTTTTGAA